>VYXD01004345.1:791785-822383 GCA_013397195.1 Hylia prasina | reverse complement strand
TTTTTTTTTTTTTTTTGTCCAAACTGTTCACCCAGGTCTAATGACCATTGAACAGTCTGGCAGGCACTACACATGAGATAGGATTAGGAGGTCATGGGTTCAGTCTGTAAGTAGGACCACTCATCCCTCTCACAAATCTACTCAGTTGACAGACAATTCTTTGTGATGAGTTGGCCACCCATTTGGAGGGTCAACAGAATTCTCACTTATTTTGAAAATTTGACCATGAGACACAAACTGCCTTTCTGTGTGGGGAAGCCCACCCCACAGACAGGGAAAAAAAATCCCAGTTCATGCTGTTCAAAATCCATCTTCCCAAGGCTCTTCCTGGGCTGACCAGTGTTTTCCAAGCTGAGTGCTTTTATTCTGTCATCTGGTGTGCTCTCAAAAATACTTACAGAATGCTAAAAATCTTTATTTTAAAGGAAAAATTAGTTGCACTAATGGAGCAACATATGTATTTGTTCAGTTACTTTAATGAAGAGAATGTTTTGCATGCTTTCAGGAAAAAAAAAGAATTATAAATAATACCTTAATGCCATGTCTTAAAGTATGCTTTAGAACTCTCCTAAGCATCTTGTTTGTTATGCTTCAAAACTTTCTGTCACCAGAAAGGAAAAAGAAAATCAACAGCATTCCTTCTGTCTTACAGAAACATGAGAGTAAGAAAATCGCTCCTTTGGGGTTTTTTTGTTTGGTGTTGGGAAAACTATAACTTCATGAAGGATCTGATAACTAACCCATATGGTGCATGATCCTGATAATACAATCCAAACATCACAAACCAACTCCCCAAAGCGAACAAGAATCAGCATCTTTGTTGTAGAACAAAACAATGAGATTTCATGCTAACCCAAAATCCAGCTCCTCTGGAGATACCAAATGCCTAATTCACAATGAAAATAGATGGTGATGGAGGATGACGCACGTCCTACAGTTTGTTGTTGCCTCTCACAGATGAAACAGAGGGCTTGATCTCTTGTGGTGTTAAAAATCCTCTGGCATTTTTTGGAATCAAAGAACTGATGGAAAATCAGATAATTGAACTTGCCTGCGTAGAATCCCTGTAAGTATTAACTGTATGTTGTATTCTTCTGTTCTTTCTGTTTAAACAGGTTTTTCTGCATTTTTTCTGTATATAAACCATCCTAGCTTTTTTTATTTGGAGGGCAAGAAACCTGCTGATTACTTAAGTAAAAGGGCTTAAGTAAAGGACTGAAATTTTCCAGTTCATATTCAAATGATTCAGCCTAGAAGTTTAGACACAATATTTAACTCTATGGCTCAAGAGGACAATCCCATGAATGTAAAACTGAGCACAGGTGTCAGAGGCCTGCAACTGTTTTGGGATTCATTTGGGGACATAAATATTGTATATTTATATATATACTATATATATAAATATAATATAATGTATATTATACATGTGAAATACATACAAAGTATAGCTGAATGTGGGCATAACTCAAAAAGAAAATGCATAAAATTTTATGTGTTTCTTAGGGTTCTCTCTGGCTGGAGAAGTCAAGTGATGCCAGGATAGATTTTGGCCATAACCTACCAAAGGAGAATTTTGGGTGGCAAAAGAGCCAGACTTATGAAATGGGCTTGCTCAGGGCTTTTTAGAAACGATAATGAATGAATCCACACTGCACAGAGGAGATGATCCTCCTTGAGCAAAACGTGGTTCACAGATCTAGAGACTTCAAATGGGAAACTTGACCTTGTAATGATTTTTATACCGGGGACTATTTTTGAATCATAACTGTCATGGTAAGTTCCCTATCCAGTTTGGATAGTTATTGGATAGTTATTTAGCTAAAAACCACTATTGTGCTATTTTAGTTAAAGACAAACACTGACAGCCAGTTTCTAGGTGAAGGGATTATTCTCATTTCTGCCAAATATTCAGCAATGTATCATCATGTATGTCCAAACAGCATCACTGCACGAAACTCTAACACAGAGAAAAGTTCATCATGAATAAAAATGTTTTCCATGCCAAAAAATCAGTCACTCAGAAGGAAAATGTAAACCCAAAAGAGAGATCAAATAGCTTGTGGTATAAGGTCCTAACACACTGCAGCCAACTAAAGTCACTTTTACTGACTGAAGTCCGCAGCAAGGCTGAAATGGTAATAAATTCCAGGAATAAAACAGGACAGGCCAGAGAAAACTGGAAATGCTGTGAGAAAGAAGTCCATTAGAGAGAACCTTCTGCTCCCTGCTGTCACTTTGTCCGTGCTGTGGTCCCGGCTGTGGCAGCACCAGGAGAAGCTCTGCACAGGGAGGGGGAAGGCGACCCAGTGTGGCCTGAAGGAGCTGCTGGTGCAGCCCAGGCACCACTGTCTGCACTGCCAGGGGCACCCAAGCCAAGCTGGGCCTGGGAATGCCAACAGCTGCACTGTGCCAGCATGCCAAGGCTGAGCCCAGAAAAGATGGGCGCTACGGCAGAGAGGACTGAGCTGCTTGACCTCAGATGACTCAGTGTGACAAATACAGGGCTTGCAGAGAAAAATAAAACTCTGCATANAAAAAAAAAAGTGATAATTCAGTGTTCGCCTGATGGCTTTTTTTCCAGTTATAAAAAGCTTCTTGTTCAGCTTTTACAAGATATAGCTGGTGTATACTTTTTTACACGAGAATGGAGACAAGAAAAATGCTGGCACATTTCTTTTGGTAAGTTTCTAGAAACTGATATTCTCCCTCCTTTATTTCCCTACCCACATGCAGTGACTGCTGTACTCACTGCTGAACTGGAAAAGCCTTCTCTGAGGATGAAGAGAGAGTTCCTGTTCTACAACCAGTAAGTCCTTGAATTCTATGTAGAGACCATCAATGAGGCAATGACAGATAACAGCTGTGGTGTTCTGGGTTCTGGAAATTATCCCAAGGCTGGCCAAACTCACATCATTCCAAACTACTAGTTTCATCATGATCTGAATCAAAAATGTGAAAATAAAAAGCTGTATTATATTTGCCTGTAATAACTTATCTCACTGTGCCCCAATTCTTTGCATCTATCATGGGTTTAAAATTCTGCACAACATACCAAAATCCCACCCACATTCCCCACACTTCACTAAATTCGGTGAACTCACACAGAAGTAAGCTAATACTTTCAAACTGCTGTTACTCCAAGTTAGAGGGGGTGGAATTAAATATCCCTGACACTGAAGCATGGTAAACTGGTGGGTAGCTTTTATTTTTGTCTTATTGATAGACTGTGTTCCTGGTGGCTGAGATCCTTGGGTTTGATTGCAAGCTGTTGACTTGCAAGCTTACAGCTGTCCTGTCCTGGATATAGTTATAAGGAAAGCTGTGTAGAAAGCTGCCAAACTGTAACCTGACGCTGACTAAAAAGAAAACATGAAGGAATAGTCCCTGAGAAGATCTTGTGAGCTACTGAAGCCAAAAATCAAAGCTGGACTCCAGCAATTTTTATACAGCGACTTTATACAGGAATTAGGTGGTGTTGCAGGAACTCCACTCTTATCATAGCTACAATGTGTTAGTTTCCATCATTTCTTCTTAATTGTTATCAGCTGATGGTGCTGATGTCCTTTGAGCATGGTGAGACACTGCACAGGCAAACAAAATAATCTTCAAACCTATCCTGTGTGAAATAAAGAAAAGCCTAGAGTCTTAAAAAAATCAGAGATTGAAATTCTCAGCAATAACAACAGATGAGAAGTGGCACTCTAAGATGTGAACACTGAAGCACAGAACTATGCAAAAAGCTGTTTGTTTTGAATTTGAATGTGGCAGTTAATCCAAAACATCTTCTGCTTCGCAAAGGTTTTAATGAATTATAATGAAAAAGCTGGCAAAAAGTATCTTAATTGGCTCCCTACCATCTTAACTTAGTGACATCTTCCACATGCAATATCTTTGTCAACCAACCTCTCGCTCAGCTCCTTGGTGATACTGAAATTTAAAGAATCACTCGTTCCTTTCTGGAGACAATTCCAACTATTCCAGCACAATATAGAAGGAAGGGATTGAAAACCTACACAGGAGCTTGTAGAAAATTGTTAGTTACAGTTTCCAGCAGATGTACATCTTTACAGGATCAAACCAAGCAGTTGCTGGACATGAGATTCCGTTTTGCTGGTTTTAGTTGTCTGCACCAGTATCTCCCACATTTCAGAGCTTCTAAATGACATGGGAAGTCTCCATGGCACACACTGAGGGCAGTATTTCACAACATTTACATTCCTGTTGTCTTTCTAAATGAAAGACCTTAAGACTATAATGTCAAATGATGGGAATGATAGGCCTGTTCATCCCATAGGTTAGGATTTGAATTGAAAATATGAAATTGTCCTCTGGAGTCACAGACTCAGAAAATCAGGCAACCTGACTCAGGTCGTGCACTGCTCTGTTCACTCCTAGAACATCAGCTCACTTCCCATGTTTATCAGCTAAGGCAGGTTGCAGGAAGGATGCACCCAGTAGGTGCAGGATATTGAGAGTCTCCTGGTCCTGAAGAGCAGCCTAAACTTGCTCTCCCTGCTCACTTATTCTTCCAAAAGATGCACAGATAAGAAGCGGAGGGCCACTTCTCCAGTGGCTGCAATACTGGATCAAAGCAACAGGATCTGGTCCTACTCCTGGCTGTGATTTGCTGTGTTGGTTTGAGTGAGCCACCTCCTTGTCTTGTGCTGCTTTCCTGCTTCTTTGCAGTCTTACCTTCCTAGACAGAGTGTGAGCCAGGACAGTGACTTGCCCGTACTGGCAATCTCTTCCTTGCCACAGATTGAGTGCTAGGCATTAATTTATTTGAAAAATTAATTAGAAGATACGTATCAACAACTGACTCTCTCATAGGTATCAGGCTGACAGCACAAAGGAGAGGCATTAAAAAAACAGAGTACTGTCAGTTTAAGTGCTTCCCTCTGCCATCCAAACTATCCTTTTCAAACTCTTTTAAATGATCGTTTTTGCTGTAGCTGCTGTTATTCATTTGCACAGAAGAAAGATGTTGGGTTGGAATCTGGTCTTTCCTCTCCAGCTGCCCATGGATTTTTCCTAGCTGAGCTGATGTTGTTGCCAAAGTAGTAATCCTAAAACAAACCATCCTCCTCACTCCTGCCAAACATGTGTCAGTGCTTTCCAGCTCCAGAGAAGGTACATGAGTGTAGGCACAGCAAATCTTAAATATCTCCTTCAGGTTGCTCAGGAGTACCATCTTAAGGACAACTTTCAAATTCAGCCATGTTAAACAAACACACACTAACTAGCCTGTTAGTTACATGCCTGGGATACTAATGCCAGTTTGTGGATCCACTATCTCCCACTAAGGATGAGGAGGACATCCTGAATGTATTAAATCTCTAATTCTTAACATAGATGAATCAAGTATAAATCCAGCACAAGTTTTGTGACTTTTTAAGTGCTGACTCCACACTTGGCAATAACAAACCTCTTCCCTGTTCCGCTGTCCTTGCCTGCTGCACATTCCACAGGTCTGAAAGAGCTGAGCTCCTACAGCACACTGAAGCCATGGTGCTGTGTGTTGGCTAGTGCTGCTACAGGAGACCCATATCTGCACTGCCTCTCCCAGGAGGCACAATGCCATCTAACACTTTGTAGTATCACCAATTCCTGAAGAGGTCAGGAATTACTCATCTGAGAAACCCAGCTTTAAAGCACATGCTGGAATGGATTTTGATTTTTCATGAGCACTTTCCAAGATGAACAGCCCATTACTTCCCATAGCAGTTTGCTCTAGCTATTCCAGTTGAAACATAAAAATATGAATTTTTCTGCCTTCTGCCTCCAGTCATTGATTCAGACACATGCATTTGTCACAGGAGAGGAAATGACAGGCGAAAAGAAAACTGAAACATCTGCAATGCAAAATTCAGTTCTGCCCTATGATTGACAAAGGCATCCTGAGATGTAAATGCTTTCTCTTTTTCACTAACCAATCTCACTGCTTTTCCCCAGGTTAGTTAAATAGCAAGGGAGCCAGTTTAACCCATCTCTTTCCCTATCTTAGGTTCTTCCCAGCTGCCCACACTTTGTGTGTTCAAAGGACACTACAGCGCTCACTCTACAAGTTTAACCACAACCCAGGGGCCTCTCAGAGGGAAAGCACTCACCTTTCCAGGCCTGCCTCGTGGCCATGGAGCTAACACTGGAAATAGGGGTGTTAATTACTACTGGTTACAGAAGTGCCCTGGTGGACCCCGTGGGAGAGCTGCTGTGAAGCCACAACATCTATCTTCTCCCCAACCACCCAGCAGCTGTGGAGTGGTGATGTCCCCTAACTAATACTGCTCTAGACAGAATTTGGGCTACTCATTGTGAGGCTGGGAGATCTCTGTTCAATGGACTTTGGTCAAACCACTCTTCTATCCAGATTTGTGCCTCAACATCCTGCTTCTACTACCTACCACCTTTCTTCACTTCCCCTGGGAAACACAGCCAAGCTGCTCTGCAGGCTGTACCTTTTACAAGGGATTTTTTGGCTTAAAAAAAAATCCAGAGCAAATCCAAAAATTGCTGAGGTTGATTTTGCTCTTTCAGCTAAGACTCAGCTCCACCTTTTTTCAGCTACTGGCACACACGTACACATGTACCTGTGCTCATACACACCCAGGCGTGCACCTTCCTCCCCTGCTCTTGCAGAGTGCAATCAGCCACAGAAATTACGGCGTGTTCCAACATCTTTATCTAAAAATACACCTTGTTTTAATCAGATTCAAGAGTTTAGGAGCTACGATGGGTTTAATCAAGAGTTTGTAAGCAGGGTGGAACCTTTAGCAAACTTACTGAAATTATCACTTAGCGGTTTTCCATCACCCATGTAGCAAAGTTTTCGTTTGCCCTGTGAATGCTTCTGTTTCTTTGGCAATACAGAAAGTAGTTCTTTTTTTCTGTTGTTCCCCGCAAAGGCATCCAGATATATCTCTTTGTTTACTAAGTTGTTGACACAAAGGAGTCCAGTGTAATAAGCCAAGTCAATGTATCTCTTCGCTGTGACTAGGACTAGCAGGATTAGCCTTCCAAAATGAAAGGGGTGCAATAAGCCAAATACCAATGTCATTAGAGCAATATGATGGATGAATTTGAGCAATGCCTCTAAAATGCCAAACTGTTAAACTCTAGGATTTAACAGACTTCAATTAACTTGGTAATTTAAAAGTGAGTGAGCCAATGCATTACGATATATCATAGATTAAAACCTCAGAAAATTAACTATGAAAAGAACTGTTCCTTAAAATAAAAAAAAAGTATAAAAAAAAAAAGTTGACATCAGGTTTCTATGTCCTAGTTCATTCTGCCAGTCTTTCCATTCAAACTTCTCTAAGCATACATAATATTAAGTGATAGAAAGCAACTCTACACTAGCATTTTCAGGTCATGAGGTCAAGCACTTGCAAGTCAGAAAATGCCAGGACAAGGACTGACAGTGAAACTTGAATTCACCTGTCTCCTGTGCATGCACAGGAATGCAACCTGCAGTTCTGCAGCAACACAACTTTTTTTCCCCCAGGACTCTCTCATCCACTTGGTGCACAGGGTGGGTGCACTCTCTTGATGAGTAAATGCATTGTATTGCTTCCTCCTTGTTCACTGTGGGCACCCAGGCTTTGTAAGCATTTCAAAGTCCATTTTATTGAAAGATTTTGAGCTTGACCTTGCCTTTTGTATAATGATGATCAATACAATGTGTGAGAGAATGACAGAAAAATTATCCCATAATACCCCTTTGAGGTGAGGAGACGTGATTCCTCCCACCTTAGAAATTCAGTAAGATTTAGCTATGAAGTATTCACTGCAAAGAAGTTGAGTTTGACAACTCTTAGGGCTTCAGCCTTCAAAACATTGGGTTTTGTCTGATCCTTCTGACTTCTTCTTCAGCTGGGATCATTCCCTGTTTCAGCAGGTCACATTCTGGGAACCTGAATCAAGCAACCAAATGCAGGGAATAACTACCACTCACTTAAAAACCAAAAAAACTCCCATATAGCAACACTCAAATATTTGACTGAGAGGAGCCTTCTGCTCCCCCTGCATGGCCCCCATGCCCAGACACAGCCCCTGGAGGAAAGCCCACAGCCCAAACCCTCTTGAAGTAAATGCCCCAATGCTGAAATACTGTAAAAACATGCGACTGAACTAGAGGTCAGACACTAACACACACTTAGGTGGGACCCACATTCAGGACCCACTGGCAGTAGTCAGAAAAAAAAAAGAAATAACTGCTAGACTGAAATTTTAACTCAAATGGGAACTTTCAAATACCAAACCTGGACACAACTTGGTTACCAAATGCAGCTCTCTGTTCAAAAGCACATTATGACAGAAACATGAAGGTCAGGGTAGTTTTGCTTTCTGTAGCCTCTTTTCTAAGCATCTTCTGAACTATCTCATCTGAAATCACTGAGGCAGAAATTTCATGTCACAGAAGAGGAAAAGTCTTGTCACCATATCAAATGTATGACAATCCCTCCTATAATTTCAGATAAAAATTCTCTCTCCCTGCTCTGTGGCCCAGTTTCCCACACTTATATCCATTCTGAGTAGTGGTACACTTCATCTGTAAATAGAATCAGTTGAAATGGCTTAGGTGCATTATTGACCATTTCATTTGAAATTCATTGCATTCTATCCTTCAGAAAATGGGGGGAAAAAACTACTTCTGAATTTTGGGAGTGCCCAAAATTTAGGCTTTTTTAAATTGTAAAAAGGGTTAGAGAAAAGTCTGCATTGTTCTAGACATAGTTTTGCTGTCTTAGCTTCAAAGACACACTTCTATCTTTTTCATTTCACAATGTCTGTTTTGTTATTAAAATCTAAAAACTGAGTAAAAGGATTGTTATAATGTTTATTCACCTCTCAATGCATTTCCTAAAGAAAGGAGATAAATGATTCACTGATAGGCTATTGCACCCCACTGTGCAGGCCTTTGTAAGGGATAATGTTGCAACTAAAAGCAGCAAACAGTGATCTCTGCATTGACAGAACTCCCAAAAAAGAAACTTCATGAGTTAAAAATGTTTCTGCAGACTGCCTCACATTTAGTACCACCTGGAAACCAAAGCAAGCAAGACACATGACACTGAAATGAAACAGCACTAGAAAAGAAAATAGTGTCCTGCAATGCTTTATGGGCAAAATTTACTGAGTTATGGAAAGAAAAGCCACTAGAGTAAGAAGGGGTTTTCTTGTATTGTTCATGCATTCTAGCACCCATTTAATAAGAGATTACTGGGAAAAACAGCACAGCATCTTTCTGGAAAAGCTAATCATCCAATCTTGTTGCCCATGCCACATAATTGCTGCTAATCCGTCTTCCATTATGTCATCCTCCGCAATCCTCCTTTCCTTGCGTTTGCAGTCCTGATATCTCCTCTTCCTCCACTCACATCTTCTCTGCTCCTTCCAGCCACAGGAAACAGTTTTCCTTCATTACTTTCTGAAAACTGTGGTTGCTAAAACCTCTTTGGTATTTATGATAACTATTAGTATCTATAGGGTTCAATTGACTCACACAGCAGCCCTTTGCTCTTTCATGGTAATTGCCTTCCACCCACACTCTACCTTCCCAGATCTGAGCTCCCTTCTCTTTCTCTCTCTGTCCCTCCCCGTGACTCACCCTCACTGCCTGGAAGTCCCAAGTACATGCTGGCAGCTCTAGAGATTATGTTCCCTCTGCCCAAAGTGCTGCTCAACCCCAAACCTGTTTGATAAAACACCTTTGCTCTGCTTCCTTCTCACTTGTACATTGATAAACCAAAACAAAGCTGGAGGAGCTGCGTTGCCTCAGGAACAGGAGTGGGTTGGTGTAAGTGGAAGCTGTGTCAGGGGAGGGTCAGGCTGGATATCAGGGAAAGGTTCTTCCCTCAGAGGGTGTCGGGCACTGAACAGGCTCCCTAGGGAATGGTCACAGCCCCAAGGCTGCCAGAGCTGCAGTCAGGGATGCACAGGGTGGGATTACTGGGGTGTCTGTGCAGGGCCAGGGGTTGGACTCAGTGATCCTTGTCTGTTCCTTCCAACTCAGGATGATGCACTACGTTGAACTGTATCCATCTGTCAACATCCTCAGCCTCCTCAATCCAGCACCCTAAAGAAGGATGCCACCAGCACAGCACCTCAGGACTATTTCAATTTACAAGGGTCTGTTACAACTCCAAGTGAGCAACCCAAAAGTCATTGCAGCACAAAGAGTGCCATTGTTGTATTTCCCTAACACTGCTTGGGTTCCTTGGATGTGGCAGATCACAGCCACAGAGCAGAGGACTTAGTCCTCTGTCTCTTTAGCATCCCATTAATTTGCTCCCTTTAATTCTCTTTCAGCTCAGCATTCAGGCAAGCAGACGAGGTCCAGTTAATTTTAATGGGCATTAAATACGGATTTTTCACAGAATCATAGAACATCCTGAGTTTTGGTAGACTTCTTCACTGGGTCTGTTTTCTGTCCATTCACAGTGCCACCAGATGCACCTGAGGGAAGCAACCACTTGCACCAGCTTCCCTCTACGACCAAGGAAAGAGCCAGACACCTCCCAGGATGATTCAGAGCAGAGGTGGATTGGATTACCCCATGGACCTGCCTGTCTCTCCATTAACTACAGGAGGCACCCAGAGAAACTGGACTCCTAAGTTGAGAACCTCTCCTCATTGCCTAAATTTGGCTGTATGAATCCACCTTTGCATGTTGCTGCAGATAAACATTCAAATAGATTGCAACATGCCACTGCCTTTCACAGCTCCTTTTGTTCTTCTCTCTGTTTACCTCTCTCTTATCGTAGAGCAATTGTGGTTTCCGCATATTGAATTTTTCAAAGCAAAAATCTGACACACAAATATGTGCTCCAGTTGACTTTGAAAACAGCTCTGGATTTTAACACCGAGGCCAATTTTCTGTCACTCTCAGCAAGTCATCTCTGAGGAGGCACTCTGGTATGCTTTGGCTTTAACAGGAGCTGCCAAACATTAGCAGCAAAGTCTGCTGTCCTTCAGGGCCACGCAGGAATGCTCGGAGTGTGTTATCAGCCAGCCCTGGGCTTGATCTAAAGCTCACTGAAAACAGCAGGAGTCTTTCCACTGGGTTAATAGGACTGGGAAGTCAGTTCTCATAGCAAAATGATTCCTTTACGTGTTCATCATACATGACAGGTGGGCTTTGAATGTTTCATGGTAAAGGGGCCTGAGCTGTGGCCAGACTGAGGTGTCAGTTCCCCACAGATCAGGGGCCATGTGGGTCTGGTGTTACAGTCTCTTGCCTTTTAATCCTGATGGGTGTGCACTAATCTTCCTTTGCTAGGCTGGGGACAATTTACAGACACAGGGGTTTCACAAGTGAAGATAAGTGCCTTTTCCAGCACTAAGCTCCTCTCCCTGTGCTCCATCCAGCATTCTGCATTTGAATAACAGGGTGTCAAGTAATCTCAGACTTGCACTCCAATTTATGGCTTAGCTTTTCATTTTTATGCAATTAGAAGAAGTGGTAACATTTATCTGCTTCCAAAGGAGGCTATTCCCTCTTCCTCCCTCCTACTGCAACTCCACACCCTCCCCTTCAATCAGCTGCATCTCAAACTGGAAGGAAACTGGAGTAATTTGACTCACATCGTTAAAGCAAATTATTGTATCAAGAAAACGCAACCTGAGCCAAAGTCCATTTAAGTCTACGAGTCTCTGGGGACTTCAAAGAAATTACTGTTCCCACTGGCAGTGAGTATATTAGGAAGCCAGGATTAGTATCCATGCTCATGACTGTTTCCTTAGTGTTCCTGTCTCTTGCAGGAGCTTGCCAGTGCATGTTTTTCCATTTCCTTCCCTGCTAGACCAGAGGATGGGTGTTGGATGATGACCCCATGGGTGCTGATGACTGTCTGCTAGAAGATAGAAGTTTGGGCAGCTGTAGAGCCCAGCTTAAAATAAATAAATAACAAATGTTAAAATGGCCAGGAATGGGAAAGGACAATGCTGGGGTGACCACCCCTAGAGCAGAGATGGAGATCACCAGGAGTAAAGGGTCACACCACGTCTTTGCGTATGGAAGGGGTGGTGAGGCAGCCCTGAGGGCACCTCTCTGAAAAGAGGCACTGGGATGAGATCCAGGCTATAGCCATAGCCAGGAAATATGTGCATCTTTGGCTGAGTGTACTGGCAATAGCACAGGCGTGCAAGGGAATTAATGTTCTTCAGGCCTTCAGAGAAGGTGACTACCTTCACTAAGCTTTTAGCAGTGCTAGGAATGACTTCAGATACAGATAATTAAAAGGAAATCTGTCCAGCAGCCAAATTTTCCAAAGAGTTGAAAGCCATATTCCAGCACAGGAGCAGTCTGATTTCCTGAGGAGCTCATATCTCCTCTGGAGCATGGCATTACACATTCAGCACGTTCCATATGCAGATTTGTTGCTTCCCATTTTCCTGATTGCAGGCAGGTTCCCTAGAGCTCTGAGCTCCTGTGCTAAAGGCAGCTCTTAAAAAGAGCAACACAAACTGTGCAAGCAAAGAGGAAAGGGACAAACAAAACTTCCCTAGTCAGGAAAAAAAAATGTAACAGAAAACAGTCTGGTGAAGCAACCACCCACCCGGGGGAGCAGGCTGTGACTGAAGCACGCACGTCACTGGTGGCTGCTGATGGCATTCAACCTCTTGGTGCTGGCCCCGTGGAGCACACCAGGCATGGGCTTTTGACATGCCCTAAAGCGCATGTGGAAAGTTTTAAACACGCATATGGTCCCCCTGAGTCCAAACCAGAGCCAGTGAGACACTACCAGATTTAAGCATTTTGGCGAAATTAGGCCACAAAACGCCAGAACTGACCCTAGACAGGAACCCAGTACAGCAGATTGCTTTGTTCAGCAAGACACTGATATCACTTACATTGTGGTGATAGCAGCAGCTAAGTGTGGAAATCCTCCTGTGGTTATCCTGCACCTCTTGTACCCATTAATCCAGGCTCCCTGGAGCCACTTCTGAAGCCCCAAACCTAAGCAGCAGTTATAAAACCACCAGCACAAACATAAACATATTTCCCCCCAGAATCAGTATTTCCTACGTCAGAAACAATAGTCAGCCTTGGATGACTGACAGGTTATGTGTGTCATATCTCATAAGTCATTTTGGCTGGAAAAGAGTATGCTGCACCCCTGAGGAGGTAGGAATTGTCTTCTGTCCATTTCTAGGCCTTATAGGATCATATGACTCCACGGCAATCCACAATTTTATATAGTTCATGGCCTCAAGTTGCCCAAAAAGGACTCCTGGTCTGACACATTCTCATTCACCCTGTGGTCTATAGCTTACGAGATTTTTATACTTACAAAAATATAATTGCATTTTCTCTTGGTCGCAAATAACTACAGTAGACAACAAAATGGTCCTAGAGCTGGATGGGATAAAGTGAGAGGATATGATCATAGAAGCATTAAGGTTAGAAAAGACCTCCCAGATCATCAAGTCCAGCCTGTGACCAATTCCTTCCCTATCCACCAAGGTGTTCCTTGGAAATCTCCAGGAACAGGGAGTCTACCACCTCCCTAGGCAGCCAATGTCTAAAACCCTTTCCATGAAGAAATTCTTCCTGATTTCCAAGCTGAACCTCCCCTGGCAAAGTTTAAGCCAATGTCCTCTTGTCCTGTCAAACCGAAGCTGAATTTCAATTTCCAGATCTTCACCAAATGCCAAGTCATCAGAGCAGGGCCAGCCAAAAGGATTTTGCACAAGTGGGCACTTTCACACCTCCACAGTGCCAGTACTGTGTGACAGACAAGAAC
Organism: Hylia prasina; assembly: GCA_013397195.1. Taxonomy (NCBI): domain Eukaryota; kingdom Metazoa; phylum Chordata; class Aves; order Passeriformes; family Sylviidae; genus Hylia; species Hylia prasina. The sequence goes on along the minus strand of VYXD01004345.1, from coordinate 808,635 downwards.
CTGAACCGTATTAGAGACACCTGGCTTTGGAGTGAGGTGAGCATGACCAGCAGTAAAAATAACGTTTCATAACTCTCTCAGGTACTTCCAGGACAAACCTTTTTTTCTGTACAGAGGTTCAGAGAAGAACACAGAAAGCACATATAGAATTACTCTGGGTGTGGCAATCCCATCCCAGCAAACAGCAGCACCCACAGGGTCTCCCTGTGCCATGTGTGGGGCTCAGAGTAATGCTTTAAGTTGTAGCTTTCATGTTTTTCAGATTCTGTGCTGCTTTGGTGTGCAGTTCTGCGCCTCATATTAAGTGCTGGTAAACTCTCTTCACAGAGTAGGGAAACAAAACAAATCCTTTTCCTGCTGAAGACCAAGGACAACTGTTACAAGTTTTCAGGCCCAAAAGCACAAACAACAGGGGACTGAAGAGATAAAAAAGATGAGACCTCACAACCTGAAGCTGTAATTGGACAATTAAACCCTAATATGCAAATGGACCAAAACCTATAAAAGTGTGAGACCTCGTGACCGTTTGTACATTTTGTGACCACTTTAAGTCCACCTTGGGTGTACCCCTGGTCAGGCTCTTGTCCTGCCCAAGGTGTATCCTTAAAGGCCTTTCAATAAATCCCTACTTTATTCTCTTAGCTCTGTTCAGTGTCTGTTCCAGGTCAACATTCCCAAGGCATCAGTTTCCAGGGACCGCGGCAGGACCGTAAGACATCAACAGAAAGCTGTCCCTGGAACACACGATGACAGAGGCAACAAGACTTTGCTGCCAGCAGCTACACACCCCCAGCAGCACTCTGCACACACACTGGCAGGCTCTCCCACAGACAGGAACCAAGGACATGAGCACGTCCTCACTGCTGGAGCTGCAGCCCTGCTCTGACCGTGAGTGCTTCCATAATGAGTTCATCAGCCCTTCAACACATCAGCTGCTGCAGCTGACTGCTCCCCTCAGTCTGCAAGGAGCCTGAAACCCTAGCTCTGAGAGAAACATGAGCAGGCTATTTCATGCCACTAATCTTCTTTTCCTGAAATCTGGCAGAAATGGTAATTAGTGTTTAATCATTTCACTCCCAGTAATGCAACGAAGAGCTTTTAGGCAACGTGCTCATGGATCACTTTGGGTTGAAGTAGCACCTAAAGAGGGTGCAGCATGGAGAGGATTCCTCAGAGCCATAGCTGATGTGGGACTTAAGGAAGGAATTCAAGCTCTGCACCTTTGCATAGAGCCCTGCTCCAAAACTTTGGAAACTTCCCAAATTTCAAAGGCGCCAGCTTTCAGATCATTGTGTCCAAATCCCTACTTCTCTTCTGACAGCCTCTTGCATCAAGGAAACAAGGGGAAAGAATTCAGGTTGTAAAATTAAAATTTGGAGGAACACAAAATGCCATGCATCTTATCAGAATATACAAATGCATAAAATAAGGCTTTTAACAGGCAAGAGGTGATGCCCAACCAGATATAATTTAAATGCAATCTTGCTGTGACGTATTTTGCTGTTGCATGTTGTATGAGAACAGCTCCATTTACTTTCTCTCTCTTAAACCTCAAATTTGTTTCCAAAGTCTCAGCTCTAATGAGATGTGAGATTTTGAACAGTATTCAAGTTAGTCCTTGGAGCTGGTCCAGCTTCAGAGGTGGTGCAATATAGAGGAGGAGAGCAAGCAGATGTGAAAACACTAATGAGAATACATTAGGATTTTGAAGGAAGAGGGGCACATGAGCACCATATCTGACATTACTTTCTCTCTTTATGCTCCAGGATGGTTAGCAGCAAAGTTCAGCACTTTCCTGTCTGGTCAAACGTGCCAGCATACTGCCAGACAATTTTTGAGAATTCCCTGCTCCTCAGTGGTTAAATTTTTGTCCTTTGCAACTTCCAGATTTCTGAGAGAACTCCTAGTGACAGTTGTAATAATATTCTGTAAAATGTTGTGGTGGTGATTCTTTGAATGCCTTTGTGGTTTGCTGTCCAGAGTTATAATAACCTATGCTTGCCCAGATATGTGTTCTCAGCTTGGAAGCACTGGAGCCAGCATTTACTCTCCTGCCTGGGCAACTGCACGTGTGTGCCTGCATGTGCTGCTGAGCATGGGAGGAAGTCTCTCTCCAGGTATTTGCCTGGTGCTTCCTGGTCCCTGGGAAGTGTATTTTGGGGTTCATATCTGCAGGAAAGTGAGTGACTTGAGGTTTACTCCAAATAGAAAAATACATCCATGCAAATCATGTGTGGTTTCTGAGCCTCCTTTGAATTTCATGTGTTTCTCTATCAGTTATCTCCTTCCTTAATCATTTTATTTTAGAAAGAATAATAGATGGGAGAAAGGAGGGGGAGAAAAAGAAAATACAGCTCTCTGACTGTATGGCAAGACTGAAATGGCATAGCTACACTGAGATAAGCCTTGATAAGATAGCTTACTTCAGATACCAGTCTTCATCTCAAGGAGTTTAATTTGAGTTACTGAGAAGTATGAGCCGCAACAGCCAGCTTATGTTAACCTTTGCCTGGTCTCAGGTCTACACATATATGTCCTGCTGAGTGAAACTCTGAGGATCAGGCTTGGACACACAGCAAAATCATATATGTATGGATGAGGCACCAATTTCAACTAAAATGGTGTGTAACTTTGAAAAGAGGACTCTAAGACAAACTAAAAGAATATTCCAAAAACACTCAGTCAGACCTCCTCTGGAGTCTTTCTATACCCCATAAAGATTTTATATATACTTGTATCCATGAAGAAATATGGATTGTACTGAACCATATTTGTGCTGAACTTAGTTTTATATAAAGAAAGATATATCCCAAAAACACTTTATGAAGTAATAAACTAGACCTTTGTAGTGCATGGATGTTATAAAAGCCAAGGTCTCTATTCTGTGCCAAGCAAAGGCTCCTATATATATTTTAAAAACTGGATCCCAGTCAGACGAAATATTGAAAATAGTTCTAAAGATGACAAGAAAAGAGCTGAATTTAATTTGGGAGAAAAATCCCTTATGGTTTGGCTTCACACAAACAATTCTATACTCCCTAAAAGCTGGCTTTTAAAGGAGTTCATGCTCTAGAGGAAGGCAAAGCTGAGCATCCCCTTGGCAGTGACTGCTTGAGTTCAGCCTCACACACCAGTGTCACACCAAAGATTTGCAATACTAGGTATTCCCAGTACACACTGAAGTGTGGACTCCCAGGCCAAACAATATTTTTACCCCATGACCACAAATTAAAACATGTGAAGACAGCCCTTATTCCACATCTCTCATCACTATTAGAGCATTTCTGAATCCCTGAGTTTAAAAGTGCACCCATGTAAGGCCTTGGGTTTCTCAGATGTTAAATTGCAAAACTGTCCTTAGGACAATTCGAGAGCTTCATCAGAGACTTCAAAATCCTGCAGCCATAGAGATGAGCACAGTTTATGTGGAGCAGCCATGCAGAAAACCTTCTTCCAATGCCAAATTCTCTTACTGGTGTAAACTGTGCTTTGTCTCTTCTCTCCTTTACATTCCCTCTCCTGTACTTCTCCCCTCAAAAAGGGGATCATACTCTGCTAGCTGAAACTATCCAGCTGTGACCTGCACCCTTTCCTGTGCTCTCTCCCTGGCCAGGAATGGTCAGTCACATCCTGTCTGGGGACAAACAAGCTACAGCAGCACAGCAGGTGTCTCTGGGCTGAGCTTGGTTTCGTGAGCCACCCTGCTCACACCTCCTGATCATAATTCCTAATGCCCCACTTGCATTCTGGTTCCAGGATATGCTCCTCTCCAAGCTGTGACTGTCATGCTGAGGGGCAAAAAAGCTGCTGTCAGGTAACTAAATTTCAGACCAGCTGATGGGGTCATGGCTTTGAGCAACAGGACAGGCTGAGCAATGACTTGGCTAAATGCTGAACTGCCAAGAACTGGTTCCCTCTGTCAGTTATCCTAAAGCCTGCTTCATCCTCCAGATCCACCTTTTCCAGGCTTTGTGGACTTCTTACCTTCTTCCTTTCAGTTGTTAGTCTCCTTCCAGATGGGTTTTTCCACCCCACCCTTCTCTCCATTCCCTTCTCCCTGGGGAACATGCAGGCCCCTCCCTGGGTGTCCTTCCCATGCCACCATCACTCCTCATCACCTCTCATCTCAAAACCCCTAGGATGGTAAGCTTGGTCTTCACACACAGCCAACAGGCTGAAAGGAAAAATCTGACTCGCTGTGTGTCCTGATCTGAGATTTCTCTGACAAGGTACATGTCCAGTTCACTTTTCATCGGTTTGGAAGGGAAAAAGCAAAATTGAGAGATGCCACTCAAATTTAGAGCTTGGTTCAGGAAAGAGTTGAGCGTGTCTTGGAATCCCTTTGTACTCAGGGAGCATACAAGGGCATGTATATCCTGTGTTTTTGTGTGTATGACATGGCCTGTTTAAATAAGTGATGTAACTACAAACTCTCCAAAGCCTGTATGCTTCCAGCTCTCCATGAGCTTAAACCTCAGCTGTTATTAAAAGGGAAGCTTTTACTCTGAAAAGAGAAACAATATATATAGGGCTCCAAATAAGCAGAGAAACTTTGAAAAGAGGAGACACAGTTATTGTAAAAAAATAAAGAATTATTATTTCTATGCATATCTATATGACTACATATAATTTTTGAAGACAGTTTTTTCCCTACTCTTTATCTTCCTCTATTTATCTTAACAGGGATAACTTTTCACAGCAGATGGACATATAAAATAAAATCTTTTCCTTTTCTTTTTAACAAAATAAAAGGAAATCCAAAATATATGTTTCACTATCCAAGACTAATAAACCACTGGTAAGATGCCTCTGACACTTCACGTGTGTGGGAGAAAGCAGGTTCTACCACAGCCTCACAATCCCATCAATAAATACCATCACTTTTTCCTCTGTTTGTTGCTTCTGAATATCCATAGCTGCAATGGATTTGCTCAGATTTCTCTATCATCTTAACAGTCACTCCTCTGTTATCCCAGCACACATCACTTCCATGTGTAATAGGGAAGAGACAGGTGACTCACTGTTCCAAGGAACTAAAGCAACCAAAGCAGTGCTCTCACGCTAGCTTCAATGTAAATTACCCCCACAAAAAGCAAACCAGTTACCCTTCAGGAATTGCTTCAGCTCAGGGGAGAGATGGTGTCAACACTGCATGGTTATATATTACCTGAGAAAGGGCAGAATCTTTCATTTGGCCCCCTGAAAACGTGCTGCTGACCTTTGGTGTTCCCTGGGGCTGAGTCTCTTCTGGGCAAGAGCTGCAGCCCCAGGAAGCAATAACATTTATTGCCAACAAAGCTATATCAGCTGGCCCTAACTCCACCCTTGGGTGTGCTGAAGAGAACTTATGGTTTAGGGGTTAAGCTGGAACTCCACTCTGTTTCCATGCCCTGCTGGGCCCTGCAATTTGAACAAAAAGATTTAGTCTCTATCTCTGAGAAATAAATCACCTCCCAACAACTCTGTGCAAGTGGGCATGCACAGAGATTTGTGGTGGGTTCAACAGGGGCCACTGACAATATAAACAGCTGCTGGAAATGCTACCAGATCTGATGCACAACGAGGTATCTCTGAAACAACAAGAGCAACAGAGAATCTGATCTTCATTTCTAATGGCAGTTTTTCTCCTGAGGGATTGTGACATAAATTTCAAGGTGTAAAATCAGTTTTTGGTCAAAATATAATGGAATCTGGGGTGCCAGAGGGTGTAACCACTATCCCTGAGAGCTTTTTTTGCATCACACCACATGGGTCTGCCACCTGCCATCTTCCAAAATCCTTCCCATCATCTCAGCCCTCTACAATCACGTAATGAAAATTATGTATCTTAAAGCGCCAATACACGCATTAAAAATCAGCAGATCAAAGTAGAACCTAGGGCAAAAAATAATGTTTTCCTTCTTTAAAAAAATTATTTCGGGAAACTGTATGGCTCAGGGGCTTGGTATTGGGATATGGAGCCTTTCATCACTGGTCCAAACATGACCCAAGTCAGTAGTGACCAGAAAAATGGTTACTGGTTGGCAGAAGCTTTGTGGCCTAGAGTATTTGAAATGAGTTGATGGTCTTAATCCAGTTCCCAGTGGATGACTATCCACATCACAGAAACCACCACCACAATTGGCACCCTCTTCAGCAGCCTTGGCAGGTTGGCCAAGGATTAAATAAGTACAGAGACTGAGCCACCCGCTCATGCCTAGCTAGAGGTTGCCCCTCTAGGTCATGGATGAGACATGAGGATGGGGTGGAGTGGGGAAGATCACACACCCTCTGCTTGTGCTGTGCTGGTTTTGTGGGTAAGAAGAGGAATTCATTTTCCAGGGCTGTGATTCAGGCACCCTTCACAAGCAGCATTTTCATATACATCTGTTTAATTTAAAAAAGGAGCCAGAAACTGAAAGAATTTCCCCAAAAAATAAGGCGCCAATTTATCGGGAATGCATTCAAGTCAGGGTAGTTATGCCTGGCCTGCATTTAACAAAATGCACACAACCAACCTGTAAAGTGGCTCTGTTTCGAGAAACATTCCTTTTGCTGTGCTATGTTTTCAGTCAACACTTTAATTATCTCACAAGATATCTTAGAATGTACATAATCTAGGCAAGCTATTGTCAGAAAAGTAAAGCTGATTTCTAATTAGGTATACAATGGCAACTATCATGTAAAAAAGGGTCTGATACACCTCAAAAAATCCTATCTGGACATAAGAAAGAAAAGCAGGATTTTGGTTAGTGCTGAAAGAGGTTTTCAACTTTGAGAGGTAAAATGCACCAGTCTCTCTTTCCAAAAATAGCACTCTCCTAACAAAATACTATGAGCTAAATCCTGAAGTTATTCAGACAATCTTTGGGTGGAACCAAAGTTTAAACTTCAACTTTAGGCAGCACCTAGCTGACTGTGAGAAGGGCAGATGCACAAGCCTTGCACGTGCTTCCCTGCATGAAGGCACAGAGCCCTCCTCCCCTGCTTGCAGGTCAAGCAGGCAGTGCTGGGAGAACTTTCCTGTGCACTGTCAGGAAAGACTTTCCCAAAGTTGCAGCAAAACTTGGCAGCACTTCAAGACTCTTCTCAATCGTCTCCTTTCTTGCCTCCTACAGCACTGCAGCAAACATGGAAAGCAATGACAGCTCTGCCCAAGGAAAGACACGGAGAACAAACTGCAATTCCCTGGAGGCCCCCCTTTCCAATTCACCTCCATGACAGCCCGAGCATTTTGTTTAGTGTTGGACTTTGCTACACCAAGTCTTTAATAAGAAGGTGTGACTGATTCAACCTCTAGCTTCCACACCAGAAGTAAGACAGCAAGGCAAGCCAGCCTGGGAAGCAAGGCATTTTCAAACTACAAAAAGGAGCTGTCACTTGATGTCTCCTGTTGCATGGCCTTCATATGTTTAAGGTTTAAAAGACCTTCCTGCAAAATGGAAATCCCAGGAAGCAAAAGTGGCAAACTCTTAAAAGGTTCCTCATCTGTTACACACAGAATTGAGCATCTTGTCCAAGGGAGCCATTTCATTATTTGCACCTGAATCAATGCTCAGATTAGTGGGTCTTCATGAAGGGAAAGTCCAGATTTGGAAACAAGTGGAGATCAAAGTGGTGACAAGTAGGATCTCTTCCCTGTTAGCTGGAGGAACACCCCTCAGCCCAGTGCATCTCCTGGCCCTGGACATCCACACGTTTCTCCCACACCAACACACATTAGGTGTGAAGAACACCCTAATAGAAGTACTTGACCCAAACTGAACAAATTTCCTAAGCTGCACTAAGACAACATTTGAGGGTGTGGTTACTGCAGAAAATCACACCCATGGACAGATCAGGAGCACCTGGCTGCACCTCATGACTCCTAATGTCCCAGGGGCACAATTATCTCATCAGGTGCCACCTGCCGAGTCTTGTTGCTGAGGAACTGGCTTTGGCACACTGCATAACTGGGGAGGGGAGAGGGAGAGGGTACACATGCTTGTTTTAAGTGCATTCCTTAAAAGTGAGTATTTACACCAAGAGGATCCCTTGGCTCTGCTCGGAAGCGTGTCTGCATCTGGGGGTTACAAAGGAAGGAGCCAGCTGTTGTTTCTGAATCTTGTCCTGCACCTACACACCCTTGGTACAGCTTGCATTCTGTGTTACTGTTTAATGGACATCCCTGAACTTGCCACTCTCCATCCACAGCTTTTCCAACCACTCAGTGCAGCCTACAAGAGTCCCAAAAAGACCGACAAGCCTGGAAAACTACTTGGATGGCAATTCTGGAAATGTTTTGCCCTTTTTCTCCAAAGAGAGGACAAAGCCACAGTGACATGCAGGCTTTATGACTTCCGAAGTGCTCTGACCATGAATACAGCATACTGACTCCAAAGTTGACAACATGTGTCCAGCTGAGGCACATCACCTCCGCATGCACCTCTCATCTCCCCCTCTCTCTTTCATCCTTAGTTCAAGGTGTGAAGCCTAAGCTCAACACAATTAGTGGATCGTGGCCAGCCAGAGAAGACAGAACAAACCTCTGCCTGGACTGTGGAGCTTCTCTGGAACAATGGAGATCATAAGACACATGACAAAGCTCTGTGCCTAGAGGTAAGTTACTCTCGGTCGAAAGGATCTGTCTAGGGAACAAATTTTTAGAGATTAGCCTAATCCAGAGTCTGATGACCTTTAGGTCATAGTGCAAGAACTTCCTCTTTGATACATCTTTTACAACATAACCAGAGTGACATTAACAACAATAACCTGACCCCATCCTTCCCCTCAGAAGCACCTACCCTGGGCAGAGCTCCCCAGCGACAGAGTGAGAGGAACAAAAGACTCCAGGGAGTCTACTAGGGATGTGCCAATCTAATTATTGTGGGCAGTGCCAATGAAAAAAAAGCTAACGAAAAACTGTAAAGCTAGTTGATGTACCCTTTAGGCCATGGGAGTGGAGAAAAAGGAATTTACTGTGAATCAGATGAGGACATATTTATTTGTGCTTCCACCCTCAGCCCTCTTGAAAGCGTCAAAGTCCACTGGGTTTGAAGCTACCCTGAGAGATTTAGCTGCAGTCCACAGCAGCAGGGAAGGGATTTAAGTCCCATCCTTTGCTTCTTGCTCACTGTGCTGCAGCAGAGCTGTTCTCTATCCAGCAAAATCATCCTCTTCTTTAAGGCTCAGCACAACAGATCTGATTCAGGAACATTTCCCTTCCTCTTCATTCCCCTTGAATTTCTCACCCTGAGTCATCGGACTACAATATAACTTTAATGTGGAAAGTTTTGTGGGTACGTTTTGTTTTCTTTTAACTTCAGAAAAGAAAAGGTACAACCAGAGGGGGGAAAAAAGTGTCTCATGGTTGAGAGGACTCTTTTGACCAAGGAGTCACATGGCTCCCTGGCAAGCAGCCAAAGGAGTCATGAGAGATGCGGCCATTCCCCTCAGCACTCCCTTAACCATGTCCTGCCTGCTGTCCAGCACGCCAGTGGCCAGCACCTCTCCGAGGCCAAGACCTGCTCCGTGCTGCCCACTGGGGCTGCCTGGCTCCCAGGGAAGGAGAAGGCACTGTCAGAAATGGTGCTCATGACTTTGGCGAGCAGCCCTTTCCCCTGACCTCCCCCCAGGGTGGCCGTGGTGGTGACGCCGTGTTTCAGACGAGATGCAATCTTTGTGCTTGTGGTCAGAAAGAGTCACTGAAAGTAATGACGCGGCACTTACGCTGCGTTTTCTCTTTCCAAAGTGCTGTGGCAGCTCTTGCTCTCCTGCCCCTCCCCTACCTTCAAGCCTTGCCAGTGCTGTTATTGCCCTATTAAAGCTGTGGGAAACTGAGGCAGGCAGAAGTCACGATACTGCTACTCAGCATCTCAGACATTGGCCCAGTCTCAGACCGCTCCTATCTTCACCACAGAGTGAAACCCACCATGGAAAAGTGCAAACTTTAGAGGGACTGGCCCTGGCCAGGGTCCAGATCAATTAGAGATGTGCTTGGGCTTTTTCAGATGCTTCCCTGCCTTGCTGCCAGGAATGTCAGGACTGGTGCTGGTCCTGCATGTCCATACAGCTCTGCTGGGTGCTGCAAAGCAACTGCTGCATTCCACTGCAGCAGTGAGGGAAATGATCCTTGCCCAATTCACTTGAATACTGGTAGGAGGATTAATTCACTTACAATCCTAGAATCAAAGAAATTATTATTAAATAATAGTCACATTTGATAATTATGTCTCACTTCAACCAGACTAGGAAGGTGCATATGATATCCAGTCCCAGTATTCCAGCACTTAAAATTTTAAATTAGATACAACTCAAAACATTTCTCAGGCCCTGCTTGCATACAGACAGTGGCTTATATTTTTCTGGCTTATGCTTACTTCCAGCTTTGGGCTGCTCTGCAATACTTCACATGCAACAGCAAATGCTGCAAGGCTTTTGATGTGTTTCTCTCCTCAAAAAATTAAATAAGGTTTTGGATTTATGTCTAGTCTTGCTGATTCCAAAGGCCAGGATCCTTTCAGTGACCCATAGAACTGATTTTGGGGTTTGTCTGGCATGGCCTCCCATTAATATTGTCTTCACTGTTTATTCTTGCAAACTGTGGTCAGATTACCTATAAATTGCATAAAATAGCAGCCTGTGCCAAGGCTGCATTCAAATGGGTACTGTGAGAACAAAGCTGGTGCTGACTTTCTGTTTGGTACTCTTCTTGATTGCACTGGAGTCACTCTGTTGACTGCAGCAGAGTTACTCCTGCTTTATTAGCTTGCTGAGCTGTGGATATGGCCTCAGAGGAGAGAAGCCTTAGAGCCTTAGTGCTTAAAAGACAAAATTTAAGAGCTTCCCAAAATGCTACACAGTGATGGCCATCCAGAGGGAAATTACTTTGAATGCCTTTGTTGTGCATTCCAAGTACGTGCTGGTGGAGACACAACTCACCAGCATTACTTTTTGCATCCCAAATCTGCCAGCAAAGTCCACAGAGTTCCATCAGCTTTAAAAGTGGTGCCACTGCCTAGTAACAGTGTGGCTCTCCTTCAGATAAAACATCTGGGATGTGCAGGGAGCAGTGGACTTGGTGCCCTACACAGGGGAAATTCTTCTGCCACCTATCAAACACCTGAACCCCATTTCTGCCCTCACTTACACACTTGCTACACGACTGGTTGTCTTTTTTTCTCCTTATTAGGAGCTCAAGGTGAAATCTGACCTTGGACAAAGAGCTGGAACAAAGACTGTCACTGTGATGATTAAGGGGGATTTTTGCATAAACGTGAAGTTTATCCTTTTTTAAGGGAAATCTGATCCACAGTCATAGGCTGAAATGAAAATAAATGTTCAAAACCATGACAGATATACGGGTACTAACTGTATGCTCTATTAAAATTATTTCCAGAAAAGAAAGATACAACAACTCTCTGATTTACTCTGTCTTGAGATTTTCTAGAGAAGATATGATTTTCTGAAAAGCAATTAGTAGGTGATAATCATCTTACTATCAGATCCTAGTGGAAGAAAGATATTTTTATGATGAGAGCAACTATTTGGCCTTAATAACCTTAACTGCAGAAAAACTGTCCATAACTGTTCTAACTCTACTAGAACTGAACAAGGCAGCAAACTTTCAGCTCCATCCAGAAAACTGATTTTAGAAAGAAAGCCCAAGAGGAAAGCATAGAAAAAACAACCCAGCATGTTATCTAAAGGTTTGTCCTAAAAACATTTTGGCAGTAACGGAAGGGAGAAGTCATAGAAATGCCTACAGACAGAAAAATCTATTGGGCAAATATTAAGGTCTCTGTATCTAGAATTTCTTTCCATTTTTGCTAGTGCAGAATTTGCAATGTTCCTTAGGCATGTGTCATAGCAAATGCAAACACATAGGAATTGTCTTGGCAAGAAGTTAAGAGCAAGTCCTGTGCAGCTCTCCACAATGGGGAGAAAATATATCCTTCTACACTTGGAGGAGAATTGAAGGAACAGCAAAAAAAGAGAGGGTTCTAACAACCCTTAAAAGACTGAAAGACAGTCTCCAGAAACATGCCTTCCTTGGCTTTTCTTCCACAGTACTCCTGTGCCTGCACTCCTGGACTTTCTTATCCTCCTACGTAATTCTGGGCTTGTCAACCTGAAGCTTTTGCTGACAAGTTTCTTCAGCTCGTTGATGGGGTATTCACATGCACATGGCATGAATTCCAGAACAAAAAAGTCATGGAGATATTGCTTTTCAGTCATGGTTCTCATGGAGAGGGGCCTGTCTGGTTCTCATAGAACCCTTCCATGCAGAGTTTTACTGTAACACTATGCAAGTTACACACCTGGGGTAGGTTGGAGAGATGCTCTAAAGAAAGGTAGTGGAGTGTCAAGGGGGAAAGGGCAAAAATCATGAGAAGAACCAGCCAGGTGAGCCTGTATTGCAAAAATTCATCTGTCAGGTAATTAACAGGTAGACATGCTTTGCCAGCAGCCATGAAAGGCACTGGTGAGAGTCCACTGAGGGTAAAATAACATGCAAAACTTGTGGGCTGAAGAAATTGGGCTTGCAACATTAACCAGTTCTGTAACTCACAGTGTCAGCACATCTGTAGAACTCCTTTGATCTACAGCTGGTCCTAGGTTTTGTTGCTTGGGGTAACTTGGGAGGACTAGAGGGTTAAACTGTATTTTGGGGTCAGGAGGTTCTCTGACTGCATTTCAGCCCCAATTACACAATCCCATGCACTGACAAAGCCTACGACACCATTCTACCCTCAGCATGCCACATTGCCAGGTACACATGGTGTTTTCCCCATTGCAAAAAAGATGTTTGTCAGTCTAACTGTGTAATTGCAGGTCATTTTGTTTGGCTCTTTAACACCTTCTTTGAAAGACCCTCTTCTGAGGGATAAGCCTTGTTGGGTGTTTAATATGCAAACACATCTGTGTTCATCCTTACCTATTCATCAGAATACTTCATATTGCTTTATACCCACTTTTTATTTTATGTTCGTAATACAACATATGTAGTAATTCCATGCTGTCATCCTGAACATTCTGGATGCTGCCACCTTTCCTTATAATTTCCAAAGTAATTTTTTTTTTCCAAGGATATGTTAAACATCTAATTCCTGGAACCTGATTGTTGTAAAGGATTGAGAGATTTGCCTTCATCCAAATGCATTTGGATTCAAGGATATTCAGGACTTGAGTGCTTGATCTAGACCTTGGCAGGGAGGGGAGCAGCCAGGTACAGATTTACCAGAGCTCTCTGGTTTTAGACAGGGAATTTTATTGTGGGTCTCACAGTGAAATGCTGGACTTTAACTTCTAGGGCTACCAAGAAATCATATCACAATTATTCTCCCATTTTTGTGTAGCTGCTTCAATACATGGAAGTATCCTGTGTCAAGCAAGTAAGCCAAGCTTATGGCAGTGCAGCATAAAAATATCCTTTATCTTTCTCTTTTCTGCTGAACAAAAGTATGAGCTTTAGATGAGCCTGAAAATACTTGATACTCTTTGAAGATTCACCTGTTCTGTCTATAAGAGAACACATCTTTGAGGGATGGTAAAGTGGGAGGAAATCCTATTACAAATCCTCTTACAGAGAATCATTATTACAGTACCATGAAAAAGGAGAATCTAAGGATCTCAACAGAGCTCTCCCTGGGCATTGCACACTCCATAACCAGAGGCTAAGAGAGAAAGCTTGCCCTAAAGTCCCAGTTATAAAATGAACAAGGTGCAAAAGCAGGGAAGTGATGGATTTACACTGCAGCTCAGTGACTGAGCCACAGACAGCCCCATTCCCCTAAGAGCCAGCTTAATCACAGAGGCTGATCCTGCCCTGACTTAAAACCAGGATGGGAAGAGTGGGCCAGGCTGTGTAACTCTGACTGCACCAGCTAAAGTGGGACCCCCAGTCACACTGGTTGGCATTGCTGGTGAAGTTGTGCCCACTGTCCCCTTGAAGGCTCTGCCTCATAAAGCAGCTGGGTTGTTCTTTGCCTGGGCAGCTCCCTCCAGCACTGAAGGATTAAAAGGCAAACTCCAGGGACTCTCTCCAGAAGCCCTAATCTTTAGGGATTAGGCATGACCACTTTCCTGTAGACAAATGAATCTGCATTCCTTCTAATCTGTTTCCCACAAGTGTTGAGAAGCCCTGTTGTTGAGGATATGGAATTGTAAGGATGTGGATGCACCAGCAGAATAAATACAAAACATCCAGAAGATTTTTGTACCTCTACATTTCCTAACCAAGCAGTGATATCTACTCACCAAAATAAATAATTTGCTGTGTTATGGTGTTAGGAAATGTATCTGCTTTGAAGGTTTTTGCTGCTATTACTACATACACATACTCTCTTAAGAGTTATTCCAGATCACTTTATAGCAAATATCTGAATTAACTGTTCTATGTGCCATCAGATAATCCCCGAAAAAAGCTTCTTCAGAACAGACTCTCTTGTTGCTGGTGAATGCATCCAGCCCTAAAAAAGATGAACAGTGAAAGGGGTGCACCAATGGAAAACCAGCAAGCACCATCTTCTTTAGAAGCAGCAAAATATGTGTATTGGTACAGACACATACACTGCAAAAAACGGTGCCAGTGTTCTGCATAATCCTGGCATTTAGACACTTATACTAATTACACTGATATTATTTAATGACACCTTTTTAGGTTAAATATTTAATTGGATTACCAAAATATGCACAGCATTAAAATGCCCCAGCTATTGGAACCACAGTCAGTTTTGTTTTTCAGAGAGTCAGACACTAATTTCTTCTGGTTGTAAAAATGTTCACAGTGCCTCAGCAGGCCAAAGGTTACCAGGCAAGCAAACTGAAGAAGATGATTCATCAGATAGCACACTTACAACATAGAAATCAATTTTATAAAGGAGTCGGTTTTTAAATTAATTTTGTATGTAGTTGACTATAATTTAACTTTCTTCACAGCTACTGAACAAAAAGCACTGAGGTGTGGTGCCCATTTCATTTCATTTCATTTCATTTCATTTCATTTCATTTCACCCTTGCCTTTTCCATTCTGAAAATCCCTTTTCATCACGATGGGGTTTTTGCTCGACAGGTTTTCTCACAGAATAACAGGGCAGCACCCCATCTCCCCCAGCCTGCATTCCCCACACCAGGAGAGAATNGAGGCGAAGCGCCGCAGCCCGCCCGGCGCTCCCGCCGCAGCTCCGGCTCTCTGGGCGGGATGGGGGGGACACAGCGGAGATGGAGCAAGTGTGGCCGGGGGCTGGGGTCGGGGGTGGCACGGAGGAGAAGGGGGGGGCCGGGTCGGGTCCCGGGCACCCTTGTCCCCGGCGGCCCCGTGAGCGCCGCTTTCTCCCCGGGAAAACAGCCGGCTCCGTCCCTCCGGAGTGATGGATGGAGGGAGGTGCGCGTCGCTTTGGGGCTCCGCTTTGTTGGGTTTCACCTCCTGATCCCTTTCGCTTCTGCTCTGCTGGGCTGCAATAGCCACCCCGGCTCCGGCTCCGCGGGTCCAGCCCCGAGTGACCTGCCGCGGAGGGGATGAACTGGGGACGGCCCAGGGAAAGGCGAGAGAGCATTATTTATCCACCACAACTTCTCATTGTCGCGGGGCAGCGCTCAAAAGATCCCAAGCAGTTGGCTTTAAATAAAGCAGGCATTGCTTCCCTTGTATTTCCCCTCAGCAGTCGCCTTAGTATTATTATTATACTTCTATAGCTTTTGCTTTCGGACCTTATAATTATGTCACACAGCAAGGGAAACCGCCAGCATCCCAGCATCTGGTGTGCGGTTGCAAACTTTTGTTTTAAGATTTGAACTATTTATAGAAGGAAAACTTTGTAGGATAGTAATTTCCTACGGTTTTGAGAAAAATATGGCTACGCTTATATTAAAAGGGTGTAGTTATTTATTTATTACGACTCCTTNAGCAGGCCAAAGGTTACCAGGCAAGTACACTGAAGAAGATGATTCATCAGATAGCACACTTACAACATAGAAATCAATTTTATAAAGGAGTCGGTTTTAAAATTAATTTTGGATGTAGTTGACTATAATTTAACTTTCTTCACAGCTACTGAACAAAAAGCACTGAGGTGTGGTGCCCATTTCATTTCATTTCATTTCATTTCATTTCATTTCATTTCACCCTTGCCTTTTCCATTCTGAAAATCCCTTTTCATCACGATGGGGTTTTTGCTCGACAGGTTTTCTCACAGAATAACAGGGCAGCACCCCATCTCCCCCAGCCTGCATTCCCCACACCAGGAGAGAATGAGCATGGACACCCCACATCCGTTTGCTTGTCCGCTGAAACTCGCCCCCTCTGTCCCTGAAGGAGCAGCAGTGCAGAAGCCAAGGAGTCGTTCCCATAGCCAAAAGATGATAGAGATCTCGGGGAAAATTAACATAACCATTGACAGTCCCTGAGAGCTCACTAAACAGCAGCTGGGGAAGCATCCTCCCCTCGGGAGAGCGAGGGCAGCAGAAACAGACACCAGCAGATAATGCTCCAACAGGCTGTACTATGCTTTAATCTTCAAAAGCTACCATTAGTAAGCCAGAGAAGTACATTTACCCACCAAACACCACAAGCTCGGTAGGCTACTCTCCATTAAGCACTGAAATAACTCCTTTTCACTTCCTACGGAGGGTGAGGCGAAGCGCCGCAGCCCGCCCGGCGCTCCCGCCGCAGCTCCGGCTCTCTGGGCGGGATGGGGGGGACACAGCGGAGATGGAGCAAGTGTGGCCGGGGGCTGGGGTCGGGGGTGGCACGGAGGAGAAGGGGGGGGCCGGGTCGGGTCCCGGGCACCCTTGTCCCCGGCGGCCCCGTGAGCGCCGCTTTCTCCCCGGGAAAACAGCCGGCTCCGTCCCTCCGGAGTGATGGATGGAGGGAGGTGAGCGTCGCTTTGGGG
>VYXD01004345.1:765964-780872 GCA_013397195.1 Hylia prasina | reverse complement strand
GGATGTGTCCCAGGGATGTGCCCGGGGATGTGTCCCGGGGATGTGCCCGCCAATCCGTCCGCAGCGCTGCCCCGGCACCGGCACCGGGCGGCCCCGGCCGGTCCCGCGGGGTCACAGCGCCACCCTGCGGGGCCGGGGGCGCGGCGGGGCTCGGGGAGAGGAGGGTCCGGGGCGGTCCCGTCCTGTCGGGCCGGGATGCGCTCGGGACCCCGGCGCTGCCGGGACGTGCAGACCGGGCTACAGGAGCGCAGCACCGGGAGCTGCCCCCGCGCTGCCTCCCTCGGGCCCCGCACGAACCCGGGAGGGGCAGGAACGGGGCGTCCGCCGGCCAGCGAGATTAGGAGGTGCGGAGGGCTCCGTGTCACAACTATCTGTTGTTACAGGTCTTCTCTACAGACCCCTCGATGCCTGTTTTCTCACAAACCCCATGGAAATGGGAATACAACTCACGTCGTCTCCTCAGTGACTGCCAGCCTAGCACATCCCACTTGCTGCTGCGAACCAGTGAGTATTCTTCATCCAAACCCAAGAAGTTTCAGCAACAGAAAGTAGACTAGATTGTAGCATCGTTTAGAGGGCAAAAATTTTCTCTATTTTTGACCCTTCACTCTATGTTATCTTCAGCTAATTTGATTTGAAGATCCTGGACTGAGGGAAAATGATATATTTTCTTACCTTCAAATATCAGTTTCACTATTCCTGAAAACTTAGGCTGAGGATAAGATTTAATAAAGTTTAATAATTCTGTGATTTAAGAAAAATACTCTGTAGAATATTAAAATGTTTAATTCTCACATTACTATTCAGAGATTCACCTGATTACTTTATGTGCAAAATATATAAAGCCGTTGAATTACTTTAAACAAATACCACCTTAATAATTGTAAAAGACTTCCTGGATGCAAGGTAATATTCCTAAATACAAAAGCATTGGTCGATGTGGTTGAAACCATTTGCTGAACGGCCTTCAAGTACACAATTCTTATTTATGACTCATACAAAACAATTGGCATAGCAGGGGATATCAATTAAAAATTCAGTAATTCAATTAAAAATTCAGTAATTCACTTTCTCACCCACTGATCTGCTGACAAAGCTCAACATTCACCTCCAAAACCTGCCAAAGGAAAGGTCACCTACACACACTGCTGCTGGTCCCCACACCCCTCCCACACCTCCCCACAGCCTTTTGATAAAGTGGCTCCTATGGTAAAATACTTTAAAACCTATTGAGCTTCAGCTTTCCCAATCCATCACCAATGCATTTACCCCCACTCCAACTGGACAGCCTTTTCCTTCACCTAGGGAGGAGAATCCAAGAGACCTTCAGAAGTCACTGGTCAGGCTGTGAACCTCAAAGCTTAGTCAACAGGAGGTAACCATTGGGTACAGGTACTCAAGGGTAACTTAGGTGTGCATCTCTTTAAAAAATGAAGATGATGGGAAGGAGAGTCACTGGCCCAGGCATGGGTCCCATTTATTCCAGGATGTCCCACAAGGGACACAGTGCTGTTTGTCTGACCTGGGGCTTATGGGGTTTCATGAACAGGGAACTCTGCCCAAGCAGGAGGAGCAATCCCCACAGTATGGGAACAGCTTACAGCCTGTACAGCTCTGTAAATGGAAATATGAACAAGCAGGACCTAAGGGGAAAGGAACTGCTGTTCACAGCTCACATCTCCTGCCCTAGCATTTCCCAAGAACAGAGTTCAAAATCAGAGTAAGTCCCGTGAAATTTCTAGGGAATGCAGACAACAGAGATAATTACTCTGCAACAGACCACTTCACATGCCTTTCTCTTCCTTCTGTACTGCTCAGGCCAACCACTGGGCCAGAGGGTGGACTTCAATGATCCTTGTGGCTCCCTTCCAGCTCAGCATATTCTATGATTCTCTGTGTGCTTGTTATAAGTCCCAAAGGCTTAACTACAGGGCAAATCCAGCTGCATTTATCCCAGGCAGCCACTCTCTGGCACTGTTGCTCCACGCAGTTGTAGATGAAGGCCCCATATATCACTATGAAAACAATTACACAAAAGCATTCCTTAGGGGAAACACCCAGAGAAAATGGGGTTAAAGAAAGAAAGAGAGGAAAAGAACTAAAAGAAGAAAAATTTTTAAAAATAAGCACACAAAGACAGGTATCTTTCATCTGATCAGGATCTTTACACACAATTTACGTATGTTCTTAACAAATGTACATATGAAGTATATCCACATACTACTAGTCTTTAATATTTTGCACATATGTTACCATGAAGTCTTTCCTTAAATCACATTATTTCATTTACCCACTTGCTTCCTAGGTCTAAGATGTCCCTTCTTTCTGAAAGACTACCAAACCCAGTCTCTGATGCCATTTTTTTTTCAGACCTGGGGATGTTCTTCGGTGAGCTTCTGATGCTGCGACGTTCTCAATCATCTGGTCGTTGAGCTTTGATTCAGCAGAAGGGTACCAAACTCATCTGGCAAGAGATTATGCTTTTGACATGTGTGTCTGGCATGGTGTCCTGCACAGCATCACTTAATGGCAATAAAACCTGCACCAGAGTCAAGGTTTGAATCTGGTCTTACATAGAAACTGACATGTCCACTGCTCTCTTAGTTCTTCTCTCCCTTGGTATCACACAAAACAGCATCTGGTCACATCTTTGATCACCACTGGCTTTCATCTCACTTCCTTCTCTGTTTCTCTCCCTCTTTTTCTTTCCTCACTTTTACCTCTCATTACCTGGAATATGTTCCACTTTCTCAAGCCATAAGTCTCCCTGTAATTCCCAAGCCTGTTAAGCCTCCACCAGTTTAGCAGACACCTAATTAGATTAGTAAGTAACACATAAGTTGTCGGTGCTCAATTGTTTCAGGTTTCATATTTACAGGTAAATGCTGGTTTGAAAATTTCTGTTCACTTGTCTCATCCAAGCTGAGAGTCACTGTTCAAGCTGAGGTACAGTACACATGTCTTTATAGCGGCACAAAATGGAATTTACAGACTTTCCACAAACTCTTCCCTTGATAACTGAAGCTTTACTGGCTTTGTTGCACTGGACTTAATATAATTTTAGATTCTTTCTTCTGTTGTTCATGAACTGATTTCTTACTTCATTGACTGTATTACTCTGCAAAATTCTCTGCATAAGAAGGTTGGGCAGTTAAAAAGGAATGTGAGCCAGCAATAACACATGGTTGCAAAAAAAAAGAGAAATACTATGAATAAACCAGCATGTCATATGGGAATGAAAATAACATATTCTGTTAGTCTACAGCAGTAAGAAGTCCAGACTCATGTATGAAATTGTCTTCTGGGCAGTGAACTTCAGTAAGTACATAGATCAGCTGGAGATGACCCAGAGGTGAACAACAGGAAAATGATCCACTACAACGATAAAATACATGATCCATGAGGAAAGGTTGTTGTGCTTTATTTTACAGAAAGACAATCTGGGCAGGGAGAGTGTAACAGTCTTCAAATGTCCAAAAACATGTTGCAAAGACAGCAAGGTAAGGAATTGTTGTACTCGTGATAAATGGATTTGAACAACATTTAGACAAAATTGCATCACCGTGGATTTCAAACACAACTAAGAATTACAGTTTGCATCACAGGGAGAAACTTTGAAATCTCATTGAGGTAAGCAACAGAGACCCACAGAGTGGGTCAGACACTGTGAGACCCACAGCGTGTTTGTCACCAGGGCAGCATCCCAGTGTAAGGCCAAAGTGGCCACAGTGCCAAATTTGGGGATGAGATTGTAGATAGGGAGCATGGGCACTCTTCTATCAATGCTTCTGCCAAGGGAAGATAGCTTCTTAGCAGAATAATGACAGAAACCCTACCCTTTAATTGCCAAAGAGAAAAGTCTACCGGGTTTTGCTGTGGATTTTTCACCACTGCAGCTGTCCCCTTACTAGATATTTGTTTTATCTCAATATTGTATGTAGAGAGATTGTGAGTCTAGAGTTGAAGGGTCCTTTGGATTCCTTCCTCAGGTAACCCTCCAGAGATGTACCTTTTCACTGTCAGAGGACAGGGGGCCTTAGTAAGAATAAGCAAGAGAAATATAGTGGGGAAGAGCAATAATTGACAAATAAAATATAACAATGGTTCTCTCTTCCAGTCAAGCCAGACATCAACATTTGGAGCTCTAAGGTATCATGAGGTTTCCACTTAGCCTGCCTCATCTCCATCCATCCATGTTCTGGCCTCATTGCCACACACTGAGAGAAAATTTACTCGTTTCTACTCTGAGCAGGGTGGAGATTACTCACTTCCCACTGCCTTGACCACAACATGGGTGAGCTTACCCCTTTTTTTATTTGTCAGTACATCACTGGTGATACAGCTTAATCATGTGAATCTCCTTTAGCAATTCATCTTACTCCTTGTAAAGGTATTGCTCATCATCTCTCAGATAAATGCTTAAATGCATTTCTGTCATCAAAAGAAATACATGCTTCTGAGATTGCCCCCAGACCGGAACAGCATCACTGCGTGTAACCACACAAAATCTTGCATTTTCACTAACTGCAAATACAAAATATTGTAGCTTCATTAATTGCAAAACCAAAAACCTTGTCATTTCACTAATTACAAATAACCATCGATAAAAGACAGAAAAAGCCTTATTGCTTTTTTGTTTGTTTGTTTCTGATTTCTGAACTACACTTCCCAGAAATCTCAGGTCTATAGTCAAAGTACCTACTTGTGTCTTGCTACCTGGTGCAGTCTCCTGTCAGGGAAACATCCTGAAAGGCAAATAGTGCAGATTTAAAAGTATATTTTTTTTTCCCCTCTCATATCAAGAAAATATTCAACTTATTTCAGCAACCAGTAAGAAACTCCGTAATAGCAGACCTATGTTTAGATATTCGTTATCTTGTAATTGAGCCTTTAAACATTCATTTTTCTCCTAAGAATAACTCATTAACAGACTTGATAATCATCTCTTCATAAAAATACAGGACTTTACAGGCTTTATTCATATTGAAATTATTAATTTGTTTTATTGTATACTGCTTACTATTTTGAGATAAATCTGTGTGAATATGAACCCTCCTGTTGGAATAAAAATACCATCTCTCAATTTTGTGCATGGCTGTTTTAAAAAATTACTTTGATGATCTGTATTTATATACATTTGACAGTACATTATTTCTAGATTTCAAAAGCTAATCACATGCCTTCCAGTGCTTGATGTTTTTAAATGACAAACGAGACCCTCTGGATTATTTTGTTCCATACATGTGAGATGCCAAGAAAAACTCCTAAATGTGATTTTTTTCCCCCTGCTCACAGAAACTATGGCCATCTAAGAAAAACAAGCCTATCTAGAATTGCAATATTTAAAATTATCTTGATTTTTAAAGTAAATCTAATAATGGAAGTGGGGGTAGGGAGAGTCCAGACATTATTTTTGAAAGCACAGGATTGATGATATTAATGTTGCCAATCTAAATATGAGAACATTGGTTTGTTTAGCTTGCTGTCTTTTCCACCAGCCATCATTTAAAACCATCTACTGCTTTTACCTAGGAGAGTCTGCAATTTATAAACAGCTACAGTAAAATCAGTACTGAAATAAATGTCCATTCATTAGGCTACTTCTTAAGAGTTGGAAATATTTCTAGTGTCTTAAATCTAAAATAAATGCTCCATTAAAGAGGTTTTCAGTTGAAGATGACCCTTGGTGGGTAGTTTTATAAGGATGTGTCCAATGAAGTTGACTCTTTATTCATCTTTCATCTCTTTTACAGAACATTTGTCTCTTTTACATGGATATTTTAATCATTGCCTCTGTGTATCAGGTTTTGACTAACCTAGCTGTGTTGTCATGCTGCAGTTCTATGACAAAGCAGAATCGGATATATCAACTTATATATATGTTATCTAAAAAGGTTTGCCACTCTTCCCTTTACAGCTTTCAATGATTCATCAAATAATGTTGTTTGCATCATGTCCTCCCCCAGGTCACTGACTTAGAATGGTCACTTATCTACAAATCCTTCCTACATTTTCTTTCTATTACAATAAGCCTCTCTCTCATCAGGATTATCAGCAAAAGCTGCAGGATATTTTAACTGGCTGCAATTCAGCTTCATGTGGGGGTGCTCACACGCACCCTGCGGTATTTTGTGCAGTTACAAGCAATTTATGAGATGTTTAAAAGTGCATACTTTACTTTACAGATTTAACTCTTTGCTTGACTCCAGTGTCTGCTTAAACTCAGTACAAGATATCTGTAGAAACCAGAGTTGAAATCTAATGTGGTGTTGACAGCCTCTGCTCTTTCATCACCTCCCTTGGAGCTCAAGGTTCTCCATAGATTGTTTGGATGCAGCCCTAACATGCCTTACATGCATTATAAAAATCATTAAAAATTTCTTTCCAAACCAAGCACAGCCTTCCTGTGCAAGGGCCCTAAAGGGCAGGAGATTCCCCATTAAGCCTTTCTGGCATAAGACTTGCACTCCTCCTCTGGGGCCTGGGCTAGGTTACCTTTAAAGGTCCCTTCCAATCCAAACTATTCTATTATCCTATGTTTATCTAAAATCATTGTGTGGCCACCATAGTGTCTGCCTCTCCCCTCACCCAGTACCTCCCTGAAAGCTGCCAGTATGAGGACAGTCACCTAAGGAATCACACCAAACCAATCCTGTAAGACACTGGGCTGGCAGGTGTTGGCTCCTGCCGTACCAACCACCTCTGAGAGAAAAACAAGTCAAGCACAGAGCAGAGACCAGTGATTTATTGTCCTTAGCCACGGCCTTGCCATAGCAAGTTGCCAGTT
This sequence comes from Hylia prasina, assembly GCA_013397195.1. Classification (NCBI taxonomy): domain Eukaryota; kingdom Metazoa; phylum Chordata; class Aves; order Passeriformes; family Sylviidae; genus Hylia; species Hylia prasina. Next base: position 774,085 of record VYXD01004345.1, on the reverse strand, counting down.
CTCAGTGGTTTCTAGAATCAGTTTATCTTTCTGGTTGTTTAAAAGAAGGGGGGAACTAAGAATAGGTGCCACTGTGCCTGTACCTGCACACCCCTACCAGTGCTTTCAGAAAAGTGAAGGACTGAAGAATCTTTGAGGAAGTACAAACAGTTCCTGTAGGATGAACATATATTTCACCCCAGGGTATTAATTAAATTCTTTCATTCTTTGGGTACAGCCGATGACTTTTTGCTACAAATTCCTATGAGGGTTAGCAAAGTGGAGCCTAGCTTTGTGACTATCACATAACTGAACACAGAATTTCTGATTACAGAGTGTAAATGATTAGTCCCCTTCCAAATCCAGAGCATAGCTCCAACACCCAGTATAGCTCTTGGGAATGTTCCTCACTACTTCACATTGTCCATGGGGTCTCTGGATGCAGGGGAATTTTATACTGAATAAATTATTTTATACTGAGTAAATTATTCCCTCTAATGTGATCAAAAGCTTGATTAACAGAATCATTCTGGACTTGTTCGTGTGCATGCCAGACCTAACACAGTCTTTTGCCCCTTGCTATCTGGGACCTTTCAAATTCCAGCTGATGGTTATGAATTGGCTACTGAGCCTCCATGACCCATAAAGTGAGAACCTGCTTATTGCCTTGATTAAACACAGTGCCTTGTGTTTATCATATCAGTATCTTGTCTTTTTATCATATCTTTTCACTACATTTTGTCTTCTTTTAAAAAGTCATAACGGGTTGATTCTAAAGGCAATGGCCCATGGACAACATCTTCCACAATCATGAGGCATAAAGGTAAAAGAGAAAAACCCCTCTTTTGGCTGACAGCTGTAGGTGTCCCCTTACTTTTGGCAATTAAGAAGAAAGAAAAGCAATTTCCTAGAAGTTTCCTTATGATTACCATACTGCTGTATGGGTACTTTTCCTTTGTAATGTGAAAATCAAAACTTGTCTGTCTTTTTAAGAACTGCACTGTGTCAGGTCTTGTAAAGCTTGCCCTATTAAAAGTTCTTACTATTCTTCCTGCCATAACATGGAGCAATCTGTTTTCTATATGTAGTATAAGTATATGTTTTGGAAGAATCCAATTTAGGACAATAAATATTTAGAGGCCTTCAGGGGTGGCTATTATTTCTACTTACATTTTGACCAAAAAACAGAGTCTGCAAGAGAACAGAAAATGGAAGGTAGAAATTGAAGAACAGTGATATAAGAGAAAAATGGTGTGCAGAAGAGAACCAGCAGATAGAGGAAAGAAAAGAGGACTGGAGAAATAGGAGGTTGACTGAAATAGGAGTAAGGGAAAGAAAGATTCTGGAACCAAACCAAATCAAGCACTTTGATAAAATGAATCACTGTATTAAAAATATACAGGAAATACAGCATTTCTTTGGTATTTCTAAGATTTTGTTGTAAATCAACAACTATATTTTGAAAATAAAAATGAAATCTGGGTTCAAGAGTGTAATCTGACAGATTGCAGAAAAGAAAATGCAGTATTTCTAGAACCCACAAAATGCTGCTTTTTTTTACAATTCCATGGCTAGAGGTCCCTTTTTGAAATTAGAACACTACCTCTCCTTCAGACGGGCTTTTCTGATGGTCTTCCTTTTAGATGCTGACAGAACAATGCATTTCAGCTCCAGCTCAGTCATTTTAAGTGTGTTACATTGTTAATATTTCAAGTCATACTGCTGATAATGCAGTAAAATAACACAACCATGGAAATCAAACAACTGGCAAGTGGGTGCCTTCTGCCTTTTGATTCTTTGTCACGGATTACTTCAGCTCGTCACTGTTCCTGTGGTTTGTCATGACTTCAGGAAACCTGAGGATGCTGAATTGGACATGCCTAAGTGCTAGTCTGCACTGAATCACTGCCCTACTGAATGACTGCGAGTCCCTTCTCTGCACTGAATCACTGCCCTACTGAATGACTGCGAGTCACTTCTCTGCAAGGAGATTTCCTGCCAGTTCCTTCTCTACAGGCTTAACTAACTACCCAGAACCAGTGCTAGAAAAGATATCAGGCACATCAATAGTAGGGGGAAAGCTAAACAGGTGCTAGTAGATTTGGCTGATATGAAAGAAGTGATAATAAAGCCAAAGGATATAAATATTCCACAGTCTTTGGATGTGTGAGCTAGTTTTATCAAATGGGAAATGCCAAACCTGTGACCTAGACCTTTGCATTCGTGGATTGCAAAAAGCAACATGGATGTTTTGATGTTATTATAGAGAAAATTGTTAACACTTTTCTACATAAAGGGCAGGGTATTGGTCATTTTAGCACAATTTGTGATAAAGGCACTTCTACAGAAAGCACCTGTGAATGCCACTGACTCCATTGCTGCTCATTACAGGCAGTTAAGCTGTGGATATTCTCACCTAAGATGTCTTCCATAAGTTATCTGTATAATTACTAATATGGATGAAACACGGGAAGATTACCACTTCCTCCCAGGGGGACAAACCAGTCAGGAGATCAGGCTTACCTTGTTAAAGACACCACATGTATTTTATGAGATCTCCTGATACTCCTTGAATCACTCTTGGTTTGTTCAGGGAGCTTTTTGGAAGTACAAAGACTCTGATTTCTGTGGCTACTTCTACTCCCTTAAGATACTAAAATAATGATTTACCTATCATTCCTAAAAGCATTGAAGTCTCCACATACACTGGAGAACCCTTCCTAGAGGTGATCAACAATCCAAGTCAGACCTTAAGATGCATTCGGACAATGATAACATGTTTTAAGTTTTAGCCAGCCCTGAAGTGGTCAGGTAGTAGATGGTCTGATATACCAGATGATTGCTATGGCTCCTTTCCAACTGCAATTATTCTATTCTATTCTATTCTATTCTATTCTATTCTATTCTATTCTATTCTATTCTATTCTATTCTATTCTATTCTATTCTATTCTATTCTATTCTAATCTATTCTATTCTATTCTATTCTATTCTATTCTATTCTATTCTATTCTATTCTATTCTATTCTATTCTATTCTATTCTATTCTATTCTATTCTATTCTCTCAGTCTGCAAACAGTTTGCATGAAAAAAACTTTTTCTTTCCCAATTACTTAGAGAAAATGCATCATACTCAATTCAAACAAGATAGTGGTGATACTGGCATGTAGACATATCTTGAAGGAAACAATTCAGGATGATAAAAGCATAGCTTTGGTGCAGAAACAATTTTCATACTACTGCCAAAAGACCCACTGTGTGGTTTGTTGCTCTAAGAACAAAAAAGTAAAAAGCCATATATATAAAAACAAGCTTCCTTAGACCTTAACATATACAGAGAATCTCTCATTTTACTCAATTCTAAATCAGTGCTTTAAGAGTAAACCTTTATTCACAAAAGCGAACAAGGAACAGGACACACAGTGTCAAAACACCCTCAGGTGGATGCACCATTCTGGGTTTTGGTGGTGGGTTGTTTGAGCATGAATCATTAAATAAAAACTTCACACACAGTAAGAATTCTCATGGCTTCATGAGATATCTTCACGTGTGCAAACCTCAAGGATTCATTTAAGGAATGAAGCTCATTTAAATGAGCTTCATTTAAGGAGCTCACTTGTATCTCTTTTGACAGGTCTACGACTTCCCATTCTCTTCTTCCAATTGTTATTGTTTTACCACTCTTTATGTTCTGCATCTGAGTTTACAAGATGCTACTGACCACACATAATTTAATATCCTCTCTTTGGTTTCCTACCAAACCACAAGACCATACATCCTATTTATTTTTCTCATTTTTTTGTCTTTTTTTTTTCTTTCATATAATTGTCAGTTTCATATGAACAAGATCAACTCTCTCTGTTGCTGCACTAATGTTACTGAAACTCAGGTCTACCTCTTAGAAATTGACACTCAGTTTCTTCTATTGATACCAATAATACTTTTTCCATAAACTGCCTCATTCTCCCATTATTGTTTTATGTTGCAGCAGAATATTATTCTAATCCAGTCATTTTCAACCAATCTAATATAGCCCCAAAGTGGATTAGCCAGCAGGCACTGGGAGGCTGTGCATCCATCAGTTGACAGCTATAAAATCCCAGGATAATTAAATCCAGAGAGCTATCCAGAAAGGGAAGGGAAAATTAATTTGTCTCCTACTTTTCCATGTGTTGCTGTTCACTCTGTGCAATTGTGGATCAGCTCCTTGCCCTTCCTCCATCCACCCAAAGCTGGAAGTGGCTTCCACTCCTGGGGCAGAAGAAACAATGCTTTGAGGAACTGAACTAAGGGCAAGGAGGAGATGTGTGATTCCCCCACCCACTCCTGTCCCTAGGCAGGAAGTTTTTCCAGCAGTCCCACCAACACCAGGGTACCTGCAGAGGGTTTGCACCATGATGGCTACAGCAGTGTCAGTGCAGTGAAGTATCCAACCCCATGGCTGGCATGTCCTGAGGGTGAGCGTTCTGTACACCACCCTGAAAGCAGGACGTTATATGACTGCTACAGGGAAGTAAATCGAGTGTCACAATCCCATTACCACGGTTGTGTCATTTGTGTGCATGGGCTTTTTCCTCCATGTTCTCATTTCATCATGTGGACAAAATAAGGGGGTGAATCAGATTTTTTTTTGTGTGAGCTTGTCTCTTTCTCTCTGCCCACCTTTTTCTTCCTTAAGTACGTGTCACCAGAATATGCAAGTGTGCGCATTCTATAGTCATGATTTCTTTTAATCATGTTCCTTTTCTAGGCAGTTTTTTCCTTAGATTGCAGAACTTATCTTCAGAATAAAGAAGGAGCTTGAACTTGTATGTTTTGTTCCTAACAGGATGTCTTCCCTCAAGCTGGCTAAATCCCACTATGCCAATGCTAATGCCAATACTGCTTAATATAAGCATTACTATTTCCATTTTTTGAGAAGGGTATTCACTATTTGTAAGGAGTAAATTTATATTTGCTATAAATATCTTCTGTAGCATTTTCCATGTAATTAATTGCACTGTGATACTCATCTAACTGAATGTAACTGGTTATCAAGCACGCAGACTTTCCCCCTGCTGTATCAGCATTCCCCACCCCACCTTTTCCTTCTGACATCGTCAGAGCCATTACACTGCTGCTGCTTAACTACCATTCCCACCAGTGAGTCAAAAAAGTAAAACTTCAATGAAAGTAAGAGGTCCATTTCTCCTTTTGGCTATCTGCCAGCAGAGTAGTTGGTGGGGGTTAATGTTTGAAGTTTTTTTTCTCCTGCTTTGAGGAGTGGCCATTGAAAGATGCTTGAAGAAACTACTTTGGCAAGGAGAAGCTGAAAGGTTTTGTTTGCTGCTCTGTGTGCATGAGCTGGACACTGTAACACATTTTTGACAGTCTGAAATAAAACAGCCTTTTTAATGGTGTGGACTCCTCCCAGAAGGTGCCTCAAATAATTGCAATGGAATGGGAGTTCTGGGAAGGGAGGAAGATGGAACAAGTCATGAGGCCTCCAATGACTCAGGCTGCCCCATTCTACAGACCTTTAACACTTCTCTTAACATTTTAAAATATTCCTCTGACATATAAAAAAACCTCTAATTTTCTTCTCCTTGGACAATGAATAACATTACTCCTTACTTCTACAGATCCAGCTCTTTTGACAGATGCATACAACATCCCTGTTTCTCCAACAGCAAAAAAGCCTTGTGTAGAGTATGGCTTTATTTCCATAACTGATCAAAGGGGACTCGTAATTAAGCAGCATCCAAACCAGGCCAGTTTACAAATCTTAGCTTTCTAACTTGACATGCCTTAAAGCCAGAAGCACTGAAGTGATCGACAGCTTTTAAGAGACACTTGAAACAGGCACCAGCCCCCTCCCACTGCTCCCTGCCCTAAGCCTCACTATCTTCAGGAACTTACACTCAGTTTTACAATGGAATATATGAGTCTGAAGGGCTGGGAGAAGGTCTTTCATAACAAATTATAATCCCACTGAAATCAGTCATACTGAAGATACAATGCCACTTGTATATCTGGAAAGTACATGAGTATACCCATCAGCTTTAAATAATGGACTGCTAATTGAAGCATCTAAGTGTGATTACAGCTGCAAAAACATTTAGAAACATAGCCAGCACTCACTGATGGTGTATGTCTGTGGTACTTTTGACAGCATCATTTATTAAATGATGCAGAGCAGTGTTTATGCACAGAAGTTGAGCTTCTCCATCTTATGGTCCTGCCACTGGTGGATTTGTGTACTTTGGCAGCCAAACCAAAATAGCCAATGCCAAGACAGAGTCTGAGCACAGGCAAACTAAACTGCCATGATGCTGTGTAATGGATGCAGCACCTTCCTGGAGGAGACAGACCCCCGAGGGCAGCAGATCCCACCCCTGACAGAGGCCAGTCAGCTTGACAAAATGATGGAATTAAGGGTCTTCCCCTTTCCTCTTGCTTGCACTTCTTTCCAATCTGAAACATCCTCTGACCTCCCCACGTCACGACACACTCTGCAGAACGTCTTTTTGCACACACCACTGAGGGGAAGAGTTCTTGTTTTTTAGCTGGAGGAGACTGAGGTCAGACCTCACCGTGGTCTGCAGCTTTCTCCCAAGGGGCAATGGAGGGACAGCTCCAATCTCTGCTCTCTGTGACCAGGGACAGGACCCCATGGAATGGCTGGAGCTGGGAATGGGTCAGGGGAGGGTCAGGCTGGATATCAGGGAAAGGTTCTTCCCCCAGAGGGTGTCGGGCACTGAACAGGCTCCCCAGGGAATGGTCACAGCCCCAAGGCTGCCAGAGCTCCAGGAGAGTTTGGACAATGCTCTCAGGGATGCACAAGGTGGGATTTTTGGAGTGTCTGGGCAGGACCAGGACTTGGACTTCACGATCCTTTTGGGTCCCCTTCAACTTGGAATATTCTATGATTCTGTGGGAAGAAAGGGGATGATGAGCACTCGGTCCTGAGGAAGGAGATCATTCTCTCTCACGGGACAGCAAGATTTATGCCATGCATTGTGTTCCTTAGCTTATGCAAGTAAAAATTCATCCCTACCCCTTTTATTTCCATGAAATCCCAAACTGTTATCATATCTTAAAGGAGTATTTCAGTGCATAAACCCAGTGTTAGCAACACTGTACAGAGTATCAACCAATCTTTGCTTTTTAAAAGTAAACTTAGAATAAAACCTTGATTACCTGCATAATTAATCCCTGTTCACAGTAATTTGCATGCCTGAATAATTAAAGAATTAGGTTCTAAAAATGAAAAGCGAGCAAATCCTGCATTTTTGTACTTGAAAAGCTGCAGCAGCAATCATGATAGTTCATAGCACATAAATAATTCAAACTGAGCTTCCTTGCCTTTATTTTTTTTTCTTGCAGAAATCCTCTTAGCGTTTCCTAATTAAATGAAAATATTTTATAAGCCATCACTTTCTGACATCACAAGAATATTTTAAACTCCGGATTAGACAAACCGGATTTACATTTTCAGTATTTGCGATCTGATATCCAGGACCATTTAAAGGGACCATAAACCACCATAAAGGGGTGATAAAATGGGCACACACTTTTAAAAGAAAAAAGGAGTAGGGGGGGGAAGAAACTGTATTGCGCGGGTCAGCTGAGTTTAACTTAACATTCATTTTACTTGGCAACTCGGCAGTTTCGATTGACACTGCTAAATTAAACATTTGACAAAATCCTGACACAAAATATACACTCAGCAGGTGCGGGGCCGGGGGGGAGGGTATCTAGTGCAGGTCAACGTTGGAAGACGACGTTTTCCTCACAGAATTACAGAATTTTACGGGTTTAACTGTCCCGGCGCCCCTGAGGGCCGTGACCGCCGCGTGACGGCAGCAGGGGGCGCCCTCTGCCCGCCGTGCCGGGCTGGCAGAGCCCGTGCGCGGGGAACGTTCTGGAACGGCCCCAGGGCCGCCGTGAGGGGCCGCGCCGTGTCCGGAGCCCGGGGGCATTGGGCGGCGAGTCGCTGCCGTGTCCCGGTTAAGCCCAGGCGAGCGGGGGGAAGCTCATTCGCTCCCGCCTCAGTAAGAAGCTCGGACCGCCCCTCGGCCGCCCCGCAGCCGCCATGCAGCCACTCAGCGCTGCGATCCCGCCTGCCTCCATTTTCTCTCGGCTCCCCCCCCGCCCCGCCCCA
>VYXD01004345.1:743690-761997 GCA_013397195.1 Hylia prasina | reverse complement strand
TTTTTTTTTTTTTTTTTGTCGCCGACTATCAGTCCTTCAGCATCAACAGGCTTCCCTGAAAGGTACTGACAGTTTCGGGAATGCTCTGTTACTTTCCTGTCATTTCCAGGTAAACTCCGATGTGGGCTCAGAATTATTTCCTGTATTTATACGTTTATGATTTTAAAACAATTGCGGCAAAGTAGCCCTTAATAGTAGAACGTTTACTATCTATAATGTTGATTAGCTTCTCACAGGGAACTGCAGTCTGGATACAGGGTTTTTTCCTCTCCATTTTAAATGCTTTCAAATAATCCCGCATCCTTCCATCAGAAGGAGCGGCTTCTAAAATGTTATTTAACGCGAAATAACGACGAGTTTGAACATCCACAAAGTACTGATTTCGTGTCTACCCTCAATCTATTACCTCAAATAACATCCCACGCTGTGTTCAGGGCAGGCGTTTGCTCTGCCGGCTCTTCCTGTGTCCTATTAATAGGACAAATCCGCCCGCGCATGACCCTTCCTACAAGATTTCGGCTACAGTTTGCTTTGACTTCTCGCTGCCTGTAAAATTGGTNCAAATATCATCTAAGGTGCAACCTTGATCTAAAAAAAAAAAAAAAAAACACAAAAAAAAACCAAAAACAAAAAACAAACAACAACAACAAACCACCATGAGTATCTTTTCTCTTTCACAGCACTTCGATGGGGAGCTTGGGGTGGAAGAGCACCACGCGTGTATGCCTACAAACCAAGATTGGTGCGGAGCCTCGCCTGTATCTTGACAACAGAAATCTGCTGGCTTTTTCCAAATAAATTGTGTTTAGTTCAGCACTTTTTATCCCAAGGAAGTGAGTTTTGGTTGTCATGCAAAAAGCGGAGCGGCCGTCAGGGACCTGTCGCTAATTTCCCCAAACTTTGTCAAGCCTTGTCAGATCAGGAGGTGAAAGCACTTGCATGAAAAGCCTCCTTTTTAAAAGAAAAAAAAATAAACAAAATAAACACACAAAAACAAACGAACAAAAATATTTTAAATTAAAATAAGTCTTTAAGAAGAAAAGTAATAAAACAAACCTATGGTTTGTTTTTAAGATAACCGCCCTTAGCTGAGGGAGAAGCCCAGCGCCTCCTGCCCACGTGGAAAGGGTGCCGAGGGGAAAAGCTGCAGCCCAAGGCCAGCTGAAACCCGCGCTGCCCTCCCCGCCACGGGGACCGTGTCCCACCTGGACACCCCGCGGGGACGGACCTGCAGCCGCCGCCTCCCCCCGCGCCCCGACTGCGGGACCGGCCCCGTCAAAAAGCGGCTCCTGCCAAAAATCACGTCCGCCGGGACGGGCTGGGAGATACGTTTGCTGGAAGATACTAGGAATGAAGGAAAAATAGCTGGTAAAGATGTGTTGGAAAGATCTGTGTGTTTGTCTCTAATCAGCATAAACACCGCGCCCCATCTCCCTTGTAATTTTAGGGATTAAAGCCAGAATATATTTCCTCAGCAGGTACCTAAAGGAAAAACCCTGATGTTTGCTCTACCGGTTTGCTCTGTCGGCCCCTTTGCATTTAGAGGTGGACTTTTGTGCATTTGTTCCTCACGAGTAGCTATTACCGCTGTTAATGATTGTAAAAATGTAAAAAAAAAGAATGTGAATTAATAGCCTGCTAGCAGAGAGTGCTCCTCACTCTCCTGGCAATTAAATTAAGGGTGTCGATTTGGGTTAGGGAGCATCTTTCAATTTTTGAACATCCACAAAGTACTGAGGTGCTTGAAGTCAATAATGCCTTTTCTGTTTTGTGGTTTGTTTGCTTGTTTTTCTATTTTTTTCGAAGGCTTTTCCCTTTTAATATTTAAGTCATGTTGGAAGAAGACATTTCTCTTCCGTGCTCGTTTAGCTATCACTCCCTTAGAAACTCCAGACGGGAAGGAAACGGGCGCGCATAATTTGGGAGGTTTTGTTGTTTTTTTTATAAATGTTTGTCATGTTGTAACCATTATTCCAAGGATCCCGCGAGGTTTTCATTCACCGGCTTTCAGGGCTCCTTTCTTCGTATTGCAGCCGGCCCAACTTGAGACTCCGGAGGAAAAAAAAAAAAAAAAAAAAAGAAAAACAAGCAAAAATAATAAGAATAAAAATATAAAGCAACCATCCTCCTTGCCTCCCCATCAACCCAAAACTAAGCTGCACCCCAAACCAGGCTTCACTTGGGGAGTCAAATTACCCCTCTTCTCATCGGAACGCCTAAGAGTCATTTTATCTGCCTGAACTTTGGGACAAAGCTGTTTTGCAGAGGAAATTTCCACTCCTGCTCCGCCTCACACCAGAGGGCGCCTGGAGCCTTCCCAGGCTTTGCTGCCTCAAGTGCTGCCGGAAATTAACTCTTCGGGCGCTCTCTCCCAATGTTTTTCTGACCTTTCCCTTTTAAAAGATGCAGCTGAATTCTAACTTTTTTTTTTTTTTCCCTTATAAAATACGTGTTGGTTTGTTCTGGTTTGGCTTTGTACGGTTTTTCCCCCCGTCCTTGTAGTGCCCTTTCCCAGCTCTTCCAGGCCTTCACCCTCCTGCATTCCCCCGGGACTCTCAGGGGATGTAGAGCTTCACTCTGTCCCTGCTAACTTCATTCTGATTAATGAATCGCTGATCAATTCTGATCACTGGATCATGTTTGCGTGACATTACCGCGTTGTCCCTCTTCTAGGATGGGGGAAGATTCTATCTTCATCCTAGATAAACTTCTAGGATGAAACTTGTCTGGCTGTTTGTTTAAGCTTAAAGGGTCACTTGGGGCTCTTCAAGCAGAACACCAAAGTGTGGCACCAGAGGGGAAACAGTGCCAGGCCCTGGCACAGGCTGCCCAGAGAAGCTGTGCCTGCCCCATCCCTGGAAGTGTTCAAAGCCAGCTGGGACAGGACTTGGAGCAACCTGGACTAGTGAAGGGTGTCCCAGCTCACATATGCACGGTATAAGGTCTCCAACAGAGCTTATTATTCTAAATAAAGTACTAAAAGGGAAAATAAATAGTAAGAAAGAGAAGAAGAAAAAATAAACTAAATATTAGGATGTGTCATTTCCATGTTTCCTGTAAACTTTTATCAAGAAGCTAGATATGATTTTGCTATTCACACCTGAGGATCAACAGAAATGCAAAATGCATGATACAAATAACTGTTAAAAATATCTGAGCATAAAACATAAAAACCAACAAACAAAAACATTTTAAGGCTGGAAGCTGGTGGGAAAACTCAGTGAAAGATAAATGCTTGTCTTTGTGCTATTAAAATCTTGACTTTAAAAATTTATGGGCCTGTTTGTTAATTTATATAATCTAATTTATCATCTATCAATCATAAAAAATGAATCAAAGGTTGCTGACTTTACTCAAACTCTAATCCCTTTAAAGGATCAGATTGTACTACTTACTTCTTCATGTTGTTTTGTCTTTGAAGTGTGCATAAGATGAGAATCTTTGTCTCAGAGCAAATGGGACGGTGTGTTGGATATTGTGAGAAAATATTTTAAAGGACAACAGAAGCCTTCCAATCCTAAACTTGGAAATACACGGTGTTTCTCTGTGCCCACCATACTGTGTGGTGGAACTGACATTCAGAGGTCTCGATGAATGTTCATGTCTGGCCATGGCAGTGATAAATGCTTGATAANTGCTTTATTTATTTATTTATTTATTTATTTATTTATTTATTTATTTAGGCTTAAGAGGGCCTTTGGAGAGACTTCTTGACTCTTGGAACAAAACAAAAAAAAATCATATTAAAATGCATCTTGGCCCTTATGCCACTTTCATTGAAGCTGACGGTAACCCCCTCTTTGACTTTAGTGGGAACAGGACTGAGCCATTTAAAATGCTGTTTTCTAATACAAATCTTTTAAGTCTTAAATATTTCCATACAGTGAAGCAAAGAAATCTCAAACGTCATCAGGAAGACTGCTTCTTGTTAGGCTGTTACAATGTGCTATTTCTGTTCAAATAACATTTACAAATAGGGGAGACAAATACATTTGTGCAACTGGGAAGTCTGACACTACAGTTGGGTGTTTGCAGCTTTTATACTGTATGGTATTTCTGACAATAATTTTAACTCTTTGGTTGCATAAAACAAAGCCCAGCAGCAGCATTTCCTCATCAGGTCTTTTAGCTGAGCCTTACTGGAGTGTAGTTTGGTTACAGCTAAGCTCAAATCTGAATTTTCCAACAGTATGGAGGGATTATGTGGCCAGGCAGGGGTAGGAAGAGGGAAGAGGCACTGAGAAGGAGGAAAGAGCCTTCTCCTCCAGATGTGTCAAGTCCACACCTGTAGGACCCTGGAGAACTGTTAAGTTCTCATCTTTGGAACTCCTTCCCTCCTTGGCGGTGGCTTTTAAAAGGATTAAGTGAGAGAAAAGTTGCAGAAAAAGCCCTCAAAATACTACACTTTGGGAAGGTCAGGGAGGCTGCTTTCTCCTGATCTATGGGGCTCCAGGGTTCAAATCTGAATCCTGAGCAGCAGCTCAGGATGTCCTGCCCAGCACCGTGTCTTCTCACTCAGGAATACAACTTCCATGGATTAGCTGACTTTCTTCCCCCAGTGTTAGCTTGGCTGAGTAAGTACAACTGAGTGACATTCATGTAGTTATATAAGTGTTGCCAGTGATGTCCTAACAGGAGGGTATTGTCCAAGTGAAAATTTACCTGATTTTTTGCCAAGTACCACTACAAGCCTCCATTTTCTTTGTTTTTCTGGGTGTGTTGTGTCCAACTGTGATGTCTTAGTAAGCTTTTCAGGAGGGGAACTGTCTTTATAGCTGGTGTCTTTATAGCATCTTGTGCTGTGGCCCAGGCTTACAATTACTGGTGATAAGATGCCTTCATCTGAAGAACGACAGAGCAATCTTTTAAATCCATATTTTCAAGTAGATGATGATTAACAAAGAGGAAAAGAAAAAAAAAAAGGAAGGGTGAGGGTACATATACACTGTGTTGAGAAGGGAGACTTTTGTTGTCTCTGCACCTTCCTTGTCTCAGGAAATATCTGTGGCTCCTTGTAAGATGCACACAGGCTAAAACTATTTAAATGTTTAAAGGTGTACTGCAAGGGGAATAAAAGCCAAAAAAATGTCAAGCTATAAATCCATTGGAAGGAAATATATATTTGGGGGAGAGGCTTTAAACTGTGGTCTTTTCAGAGGGGGAAATAAAATAGAAATGCTACCTATAAAGTCATGATAAAGGTAGAGGAAACATAAATTAGTTCTACAATGGTACTTGTACATTTCATAACAATTGAGTAACCTTTCCTTCATGCTTTGGGCCTGATCCTGAGGAACATCTTAACCAGATATGTCTGAGGACCATAGTGCTACCACATAGATCAGATCCGTGTGTTTGGGTCAAAAGTAGCCCAGCTCTTAGAGGATAACTATCAGCAGAAACTCAAACTCCTGTAAGCCAATAGCAGCAGAGGAGTAAAAACACTGTAATTATGTCCTGAAAGTGTTTAGTGGTATCTGCCTTTAGTCACTGAAAGCAGTTCATTCTCTTTTGCTGCTGATTCAGAGACTTGCAAGCAGATCTAAAAACAGCTTCACATCAAAACACTGGGAAAACACGGAGATGGACATGGTGAATACCAGAGTAGCTCCTAGGGTTACAGCTCTGCACACAAATGTCAGCACGAAAGTGCTGGCATAAAAACCAACAGAGCTTGTTGGGCATATTCTAACTGCACTAGGAAGAATTATTGTAGATATTCTTCAGATGAGCGCAATATGGCCCATTTTGACTCTAATATCTTTCTTGACATAACAGGGGATTCTCTGCATGGTTAGAGTGAGTAGGAGAACTAAACTTCTGTTTAGTTGCTCATCTGACCATGTTTGTGTCCACAGCTGGAACCCCAAAGCACTGTCAAGTAACACATGTGCAGTAGGAGACTCAGTACAAGTTGGAGCACATATTACTTGTTTTTCACCCAATACACCTCCAAGATTCCTCTTTTCACTAGTTCACTGTGGCAAAATCCACTTCTTTGATGTCAGTCTTAATGTTCCATTTTATTGTTGGTTTATGGCAAATTTATTTTGGATTAAACTTACAAGCACAAATACCACCATTTAACTGTGGTCCTCTGTCTACATTTGTGATACTTTTCAGTGCACTCTAGAGAAGCAAAATGTAAAAAATATGGTAAAACAGCCTCCTGTTTTGATGAAAAATTGCTAGCAGTCATAATGTAATTACCTTAACCAACAAGGCAATAAAAATTAAGTGTCCAGTTCATGAGTGATCCTGTAGTAAGGCTAAATTTCCTAGAAGTGATGCAGTGAAACATTTTCCATTAGGACATTCATAAAATTTTGTATTCAACAACGTCATTTCCTTGGGTCTTTTGGAATCCAACAAGAGGGGCTGCAGTTGAGAGAGAAGCAGTGATATATGTGACCAAAAGGTTGTGTTCCATCAGTGGGAAAGCTTAGGGAAAATGATAAAAGTGTTATACATTATATTTTTCTCTGACCAGACTTCACTTGAATGCACAAATGATAGGGTCATTATTTTTTTGTATTTCTGAGGAAGTAATATTTTTGCTACTTGTGACTATTTGTAATTTTTGCTGTAATAGTAAGTACCTATCCAATCAATCTTGATTTTTAAATCTCTTTTAGTCTCTTGAACAAATATGTTTAAAAGAAAAGTCCAGTTTGTTTAGAACCATGCNCTTTCTTTCTTTCTTTCTTTTCTAAATAATTTCAATAGCGGTATTTTGTGGCAATAGTTCTTGCCAAAGAACTTCTTCTAAACCACTTTCCATTTACTAAATTTCTTTTTTTTGTCTTCTCTGCTATGAACATACCCTGTAGTTACCTTTGGAATCAGCAATCCCTGTTCATGATTTATTCTGCTCTTGCCTTTTGCATTGACAATGGAAAAGAACAGAGATTAATTGGAGTATCTCAATTGAAATAGTTTGGAAAATGTTCCTTCTCCCATTTTAAAAGGATTATAAAACCAAATTCTGAAGTATGAACATGCTTCAAGATTATTGCTTTGAATCTAAAGGTAATCAAACCATTCTTATATTTTTAGGCACAGAAGAAAATTACTTGTTTTCTATATATTTCCAGAGATGATGAGCTGCTGATTTATGACTCTTCTTAAAACCAGGAGAGCTGAACAAAATATGAAACCTAAAGGTCTGGCTTTACTCTCAGCTGTTCTGGTATAATTTGAGCTCAGCTTCTCCAGTGCTGATGAATTTATTCCGGTTCTACACTGCTGTGACCAAACCAGAATTTATTGTATAGTTTGCATGAAAGAATTGGACTATATTCCTGTGTTCTTAGATGCTGAGCTTTCTCTTAGTTGGTCCATTGTCACTTAGAATTTTCTTAGCCTTCTGATGTTTCATATTGGAGTCAGAGTTTCTCACTTTCTTATGCCTTTTAACACAAACAAAGAATTGTTTTTTGTAAATATGGCCAGTGTTTGCATTTCTTCAAATGGGAGGAGAATGTGATTGACAGTCTGATTGACCAATGTGGTTGAGAGGTGGAAATTTCACCTTCCAATCCATTGTCACCTTGATAAAAGTATATATTTGGAAATTAATAAACAAAGGCCTCTTTTTTTCGGCTCAGCGCTGCATCTCAAAAGATTCCAGGTCTCTGTGTGATCATTTCGTGTCCGACTGCATCAGTCCATAGTATCTCTTTCTCACCCTTTCCCTATCTTATATTTTTAAAAAATGTTTCTTTTCAAAAGAAAATGCCAAACTCTACCTGAAAAACTGCATTACACACACCATCTTGCAAACTGTTGTTTTTTAAAGGGAAGCTCTTTGCAGACCATGAAACTTGGGAAGGATCCTGTGGAGGATTTGGTCATGTTTAGAAACCATCCAGAGTAGCTATGACAACTTCATATCCGGGGGCCAAGATCGTGTCCACATACCAAATATCTGACACTATCCAAGATCCTTATCCAATGTGAAGAGGAAACTGTAAAACTATAATTGCCTAAAACAACCCCTAGAGAGAGTATTGCTGGTTCTTAAGAAGATTTTTTGGCATCTTAAATACAGCTTTTTCTTAAGAGGTCTGAAACAGGAAACTTGTGAAAGAAAAGAAAATAGTGAAATGAATAAGGTATCTATAGCCCTGGAAAAAACAGGTTTCCAGCTAGCTCCTTTCTTTGTTACTTGCTGTTATTTCTTAACGAACATTTAGTGAAATAATTCTATAAGCCTCTGAAATATATCAATATCATTTGCTTTGGTTTATATTTTAAGTGAGAGTGGCATCCAATCTGTGTTTCTGCTCCCTCTAATTTGGATCAGGTGGAATTAACGCTAAATGCAGTTGAGGAAGGAGCACTGAGGGACACTGAGTGTAGCAAAAGTGGCTGCTCAAGGTCCATTCCATCACCTGGTCCAGGCAGTTCAGATGCTGACTGGTTTTTTTTGGTATTACACATGGAAGTGAAGCTTCTAAGTGATAAAAACCTGCATTTCAATACAATCAATATGTTGGCTACAGTACCTGCAGCCTGTTCAGCCAGGCTCTGTGAGATTTCTCTTAGTTATTTATTGATTGTTAATATAGTTTCTGCTTCCTGTCCCTGCACAGCAGTGAGATTTTTACATCCTGCCTGTATTTGATCTCTTTCTATTTTTCTGGATGTGTTCTGCAGGATTCTGCAAGATGGGTTTTCTGAAGGAAGAGAATCCTGGAAAATGCTTTACTAAAGGTATTGATCTAAAAAAATCAAGTGAATAAATGATGTTTTGGTTTTAGCAGGCAGGATAAGGTTTTGTGTATTGGTTCAGGTAGAACCAAACTCAAACATTTTAATAATGCCACATTAACATAACTGTATTTGGCAAAGTATTTCTGTCTACTTTTAATGAAAGTAAAAAGACACTGATATATCTGGATAAATAGGAGCAGATGGTAATTTTCATCATTCTTCCTTTCCCCTCTCCTTTTACTAGCAGTCCAGTGAGAAAGAACTAAAAGACAAAAACTCCTCAAAAGAGAATTTGGAATAGAAACTGCAAAATAGATATCCCGACTTATGACTTAACCTCTGCCCTGTGGGGTCATGCTCTTGAATGCTCTTCTACTTGCTTAATAAAGCCCAAGGATTTTCATCACTGAAAAAAGAACCTTCAGATGTGTTTGCCAGATTTTACATGAGTTAAAGGGCTGCTTTGATTTGTGAAAACTGCATTTTCGGTGAATACATTCTTATTCAGGAAAAACTCTCCATCGTGATAATGGTTATCTGCAAGTCAATGTTAACTTGGCAGCCTTCACGGTTTGGCAGCAGATTTGAGCTTTGCATAACACTGAGTTATTATTATTTTACCATATTGCAGCTTTTATGAAAGAATCAAGTTTTCAAATGTTGGCTGTTTGGTTTTTTTAAGCCAGGAAATGCAACAGATAGGCTTTTTACAGATGTGTGACTTTATGCTCTACATATCTTGTACATTTCATTACATGTCATTTAAAATACAAATCAGGTCAATGCACATTGTAATCAAAGATATCTATTATACCACCTGAATACAAAGAGTGTCATTTTGTGTTTCAAGATCTTCTTCATTCTCCACTTTTATAAAATGCCCAGTGTTAATATTGCACTGGAATATTGTTAATGTGTTGGGGTCTTTTATCTTTGACACAAGACTGAGGATGTCTGACTGATCTTGATTAAAGGTGTCTGTCATATGAGGGACAGAATTTCTCTCAGTCATGATGCTTCATTTTTAAATCAAGTGAATCAGAAAAAATACCTGTAAAAGGCTAAAAGGTCCTTCAGGACAGTGGAGGATGCTCTTGGTGACAACAGTTCCTACAGAGTAAGATCTCCAGCTTACATTATTGTTCCATGGAGCTTCATGCAAAGAGGGTTTTTTTGTTTAGCAATGCTAATGAGGTCCTATAGCAAAAAGATACACAAATCAACAGCTAAACATCTAATCTGGCATAAATGCTCCATGTCTTGATTCCTTTCTACGTGGATATTAATTTTGTGTAACTTTCCCATCCCTGTACTGGAATTGAAAGTAAGCCCAGTAATTAAACTCCTGTTTTAAGAAAAACAAAACAGCTTTGCATGGCAGTGGTCCTACTTCTGTTTTCCAAAGCTGAAGTTGATTCTGCTCTAATGTGTGTCACGATCCCGTATCTCTTACATTCCAGCAGTAACAAGAAGATTCACCAATTGCCTGGTTAGTGCAGAAATCAAATGCTGCTGTCACAGGAAAACTCATAAACACTGCTGACATTCCTGTGATCCATCAGCATTGTCAGTTTTCCCACCTCCTTTTTTGGAGGACACAAATTAGGTTTTTTTGTAGTTGGAGTTGAGGGATGAGACAGCTCATTGTTACGTGTAGAAGTAATGGAGCTTTTTAGATCAGAGATGTTTCTTACAGGCCTACATTAGAAACTTCTGCTCACACACTGATATTAGCCTAGATCTGAAAACAAAATAAATCCCACCTGCCCTGTGGAGTTCAGCCAGCAAAGTTCCTGGTGTGGACACAGCTGTGCTGCCAGGAAAAGGCTGCTGCCAGATCAACCTGTTGGGTTTAGAGCCTGCTGTAACAACGATGGCATAAAATCTCTTTCAGCTGGCAACCTTGGACCTCTGCTGCAGAGCTCTGCTGTTGTGGCTCTGTAATGCTCACAGGGACTGTACCTGCAGACACAGCCCTGGTGTGAGAACAGAGGAGACAAAGATACCAAGAGTCATTGCTAGGTCTGCTGGTAGGTGTCCCTTTGGACTATAGGAGCCCCTTTGAAAACTTCCCACACCATAAATCCATGTTTTCCCCCCTGGAAAACACATATCCTTTCTCTGCCAGTTTCCACTGGGTGTAGGAACATCTGCTGATTTGACTAGATTTTCTTTTTCTCAAAAGAGCATTTATTGCCCTTGCACTGGCAGCTGAATGCTAAAGAATCTGACCCAGGAGCATTGCTCTGTGTAGTAGAAAGGAGTTGTGTCTTCAGCCAGAGCCTTGTGGGACTGTAAATGCCTCTGGTTCTTAGCAGATACTGCAGTAAGAACTCTCTGCCTGCTTCACAGTCACAGCAAGAGGACTGCACAAAACCATAACCCAGCACTATATCAGGTTCAAAGTGTTTCTTCTGTCATCACGTGCATCTGCCTTGGGTTATCAGAAAACCAAAGAGAATTACAGCAGTGAGGAAGTATTCAAAGGTCAGCCCAGGATCAGTGTGACTGACCGGTGATGATTGTGTTTTTACTAAGCTGTCTCTGATACCTGTTCATGTAGGAATGGTTGAGTTCATGGGGGCCAGCAGCTTCAGGACTCTTCAGTGTATATGGACTTCCTTGATTACTCTTTCTTCCTCAGATAAATGTGTGAAAGCTTGGATGGGTTGCAGCAATGGCAGACAAAGAAACGTGACTGTGATGGTCTTTGACCAAAATTCATTGTCCAAAGCCCTTTAGCATGGAAAAAATGTCACTGGACAATGACACAATAGGAGTTAGTGCAGTGAAGAAGCTGAAGAGGGAGTGATTGTTCACTTTTTTCTGCAGTATGAGAAGTAGAGAGCATCAAATAGAGTTTAAATTACTCAATATTTGGAAAATATCTCTGGTTCCTGAGCAAAGGTGTTTTGGAGGCTGGATGAGACAAGTACCAGAGCACTGATCTTGAACACTTGGCCTTGTGTGGCAGCTGTTTCTAGAGTTATTTTCCCCTTGTCAGGAAATAAAAACTGAAATGCCCTCCTTCTCTGCCCCATGAGGAAGTTGACAAGGAGCTGCTCTGAAGAGAAGGAGGTGAGGCTGCAGACAGGGAGGATACCAGAAATGGGAAAAGGGGACGTCTGCTTCCAGAATTCTGGAGGAACTGTAGCTTATCCAAATCATAAGATACAGAGATTAAACAGAATATTTTAGTGATTTTCTTATTGGGAGCAACCTATTTGTTGGGACTGACAGGCCAGCAAATGTGCCCTTCCCTCACACTGGTGTTTGGAAATGGGCAGGGAACAGACGTGCTGCTTTCCTACCATGGAGGGAATGGTCTAGCACCAGTCTGGAGACAATAGCACATCCTGGAAGCTCAGAGATGGAAGAACCACACATGAAACAGTTTTCCAAACTAGAAAAGCCTTTACCCCGATTATTTTTAACCCACATATTTCAGAACATGTCAGACAATTGATTAGCAATCTGTTGCTGAAGTGATGTATTTATCTGATGCATGGTTTCACTTAGCAGCTACAACACATACAGCAAAGAGTTGAAAAAAAAAATGAACTGGAATTCTATACAACATCTTTTATTCAAAACAGATGTATTACTTGGTATATGTTTAACATTCTCCTCATAATCCCAACTTGATCCTTAACCATCATGCATTAGAATGTTGCTTTTAAAGAAGATGAAAATGGGCTGCTAAAATGCTGCCCATATAATCTGAATTATTTTCAGCCCTGTTGTTAAAGCTTAGAGATAAAATTCTCTTTTGAACTAAGGTTGAAGGCATTGTGTTTGATATATTGGTATAATTCCTGCAATATAAATACTCATAAATTAAGTTAGTGGTATGGTATGATTTCCTGTAATCTGTTTCCAGAATCAATATTTTATTGAATGAACTTCTTATTTTAACTTCTCACTTACTGACCCAGTGGTGCAGCTGTAATGTGTGCTTGATCACTCACTCTCCTTTATTTTTTTTTTAAACAGACCTGACTCTGCAGCAGTGTAGATGGGGCAGGTTTTTGGAAGCACTGCACTTAATATTGTGTGGAAAGAGATTGAAAATAATACTATCATGCCCTAATGTAGAGACTCCCATTTTAACATCCTGTAGTAATTTAGAAAATGGCTATGTAATGTTACTCCCATCCTATGGGCAGGAAGACTGAAGCCATAATTATTTCCTTCTTAAAGGATGCTTAACTTTAAGCAGCTCCTATTGTATTTACTTTTCTAAATGTGGATTTTATTTTTAAAAATCCTTTATACATATCATTTGTCATTTAGTTAACTACCCAAGATTTATTGCAAGCTTCTGCCAATGAGTGTGTGACCTCATGCACAGCACAAGATTGTTTATTCTGAGCAGGTAGAATTATCTCACCTTTCGGGAATGTGCTAATGAAGATGCTCAGCAGTAGCTTTGGTGGCTGGGGTCCATTGGCACGTGATTGCTCAGCCTTCTGCTCTGGGTTTTAGCCCTCCTGACTTCCTGAACAAGCCAAGCTTCAAGCAGTGGGATTGCCATGTGCTGCTCTGGTTTTAGCCTCTTTCACTTTGCATTACAGCGGCAATGAATTATTTATTATTAGTAATCATATTAGTAGGGTTAACCCTTTTGCTGTGTATTCTCCCCAGCAGGCAGTCTTTGATCTGCTTCTGAGGCAGAGGTAGTGACAAAGACAGATGGAAAATAGAAATTGTTCCCTTGCTTGGCTTTTGACAAAACTATGACTGCAGAGAAGCAGATTTGTGTGCTTTCTTCTCCTCACTTGTACATAAATATAAAATTCCCATATAACTCTCCACAAGTCAGCTGTTTCCTAGAGGCACCTGCCCTTTCTCAGTAAAACCCAAAGAAAGATCAGCTTTCTGGTTAAAAATATAGAGAGGAAGAAACAATGGCATGCATTTCAGGAACATTTTAGAGGTTGGCTAAAACAAAATACAATAAAATTTGAAAACCCTACAAAGAACACCTGAAAAAAGCAACCAAAAATATTCAGTGTTTTTGGTCCTTATGCTCTTACACTTGATGGTTTTCTGCATATCATTGAAAAGAGACCTTGTTCTGAAAGCAGAATTGCAGCTTTCATCACTTAACCATTCCTGATAGTAGAGAGAAGCTGCAAATACAAAATCTAACATCTGAAAAAAGAGAGCATAAAAAGATCCCCACACTTAAAAAAAAAAAAGCTCAACGTTTCAAATATTATTTTTTCTTCCAGAAAAGCCTGTGATTTTTGTAAATCTTAGGATTATAAATAGTGGAACACTTATTTTTAATAATATTAACTACTTAATAAATTCTTATTTAGCATATTTATATAAAGTAATGATACCTCCATGCTCAGTAGCAATGCACAGCTCCTGTGCTGTATCCTTTTCAGGAGCATCAAAAGCACCAGGAATCAGCATCATTCCACACAGACCTTCAGGAACTCCAGGTCCCCTGGGAGCTTTAGGTTGCTGCAGCAAAACCTGTTGCTGCATCTCTGAGCTGCAGAGCAAATGATTTTGTGATTTCCCTCTCCTCAAACAGATCCTCACTCCCTTTTTTCTTTGCTGTTGCTTGTTCTGTGTCTGTGCTTTATAAGCTACACCACATTTAAGCATGCATTGATCCCACTGTGGGTTTTGGGGGTGGAGGGGGGAATGCAGTGGAAGTACTAACAGAAAAATTGCTCTTTCTGTGGTGGCCAGAACAACTGTTTTAGACAAAACTGCTGGTTTGGTTTTTTTTTTAAATCAGCATTTAAAAAGAATTTTCTGATGTGGTAAAAACAGGTATATAGATGGAGTTCAATAAGTTGAAGGGTATGTGAAAGCAAATATTATAAAAGGAAAACTGGATTGTTTCATAGTTAGGGGTTCTGTACCTAAAATATCTCTACAGATTAAATTTCCAATTTCTTTGTTCTCAGACATTTTACTCCAGTTGGGCAAACTGAAAATGAACAAGGTTTAAGTTGAACCCTTCATAGAAGCAGCCTGAATATTCTGACTTGCATATTCTGGTCTGTAGGTTTCTAGGGGTAATAATGCTGCCATAAAACTCCAAGACAGCACAGATATTCTGAAGCATCAACCAATCTATTTGTAGTCCTAATCCTGAGAAATCCCCTGACTTCATATGAGGAAGATATGAACCTCATCCCTAATCTCAGTTTCCTCTGTAGACCTGTCCAGCATCACTCTTGATGTTTCCAAAGGATGTAAACTCCATGAAGACTGGTGTCATTCTCCAGTGGAGATTAAAATGGCATTTGTGAGATCTGATGTTCCAGAGGGCAGCCATGTAGTGCCATAGCAGGAAGGAAACTCCAAAAGATACCACGGTAAGAAAAAAGCAAGGAAAAGCCCAGTCCTGGGAAACAAAACAGAACCAAAAAGTGTAGAAGTCTGGTGAAACAATGATTTGGAGCTGAATAATATTATATCTGTTCTGTATGCTTTTAATAAATAGAAAGTCTTCCATGAGAAGTTTCTGTTCAGTTTTATCTCATGGATAGAAGTTGCTCTTTCCCCCCATAAAGAGCTGAACTTCATGAGCTGGCACATGTTGGAAGTTTTTTCACACTGGTATAAGAAGCTTTTTTTGTTTGTTTGTTTGCTAGATCACATTTATGTTCTCACTTGAAACAGAATTAAAGGCACAGGACCCTGAAACAGAGGCCTCTGAAGACCCTGAGATCTGCACACTGACCTCTATGAGTTCCAGAGCACGCTTTTTTTGTGCTCCTTTTTAGTTTTAATTAGTTGCCTTTTATATTACAGAGTTAAAATTCAGAGGACTCAATGCACACAAAGAATATGCAGTTCAGAGTGGAAAGGGAAGGATACTGTGTCCAGCCAAACCAATCTCTGTCTTCCCTGCTGTTTGCTAGGTAAGCACAAGGAGAGTTTTCCAGCCCTGCACTGAGTGGGTGCGACTGACAGCTCGCTGCCGGGTTCCTGCTGCTCCTGGTAAACCACTCTTCATCTCCTCTCCAATCTGCAGAATAAAGGAACCAGATAATCAATGACACTCTCGTCTGTCCATATTTAAACATTTATGGGAGAGATGTTGACAGATGATCTCACCATCTAAACTCCCTTTGTAGTTGATGGAAGGACAAAGCCACTTCTGTCTCGTGTTTTTCTATATGAATTTGCAAGTAAACAAATGGGTATACATATATACAAATGTAAAAGGTATTTTAAATGGTGTCATGACAAAATCTGAAGAATAGAATTAGGTGCTCCTTCCTGACCTTGTTTTTCTTCTCTTTTGTTTTGCCAGCGTAAAGTGAAGTCAGTAGATTTTGTGCAGCCAGAAGAATAAAGCTTTTGAAACTCCAGAACAAAATATGTACAGCAGATACAAAAAAAAATTCAGAGTAAGTGGTAGCTTTCTGGGATTTGTGTGACTGGATATTCTATTTACAACTAGCTGTTACATTAAGGATGTAGGAATATCTACAGTTAACAAAGCTGAAACTTTGTTGGCCACATTAAGGAGTTGTTTAGTGTTCTGCTTCTCTTCTGGGCTTTTGCATCACTGAGTCAAAAGCTGCACCGTTGTTAATGCAGAGAGACTCTTCTTTGTCCTGTGTCCAGCTGATCAACTTTCCCCCTGTGCTTCATCCTGCAGTCTCTCTCTGAGGGAGACCTGCAATTTGAGAGTCATGGACCCCAAGGAGTGCTTAGTTTACTGAGAAGAGATGAAACCAGTGCTGTGTTTGTACAAAACCATTTATCTTAGTATAAAATCAGTATCTTGTTCAGCCCTAGAAACTTTTCTGACAAGGCTGAAGTCTCAGCCCTCCTTCAACACATATGATTTTGTCCATCATGAAGGTTGCAAAAACATCTGTCCTGGCACACAGGGATCCCTGTCTGGGATCACAAGGAGACTGATTAAAAACCTGGAAGACAGACATTTCCCAGTCTGAGCTTTCTGCCATGGAAACAGGCATCATAATGCAAACCTGACTGATCTGTTGCAGGGAAAGGGGAAAGAAAAAAAAAAAAAAAAAAGAAAATATCTTTGTAGACAGCTGCTGTTCCCTAGTTGTTCCTGAACTGATGGAGCCCTCTCATGTTTCATTAATGTAATCAGTAAGTTGTCACTGTAAGCTGGCAAGGCAAGCAGAGATTTGGGGGAGTCCTTGAAGGCCGACAGAAGGAGGTGTTATGTACTTAGGAGATCTGTGTTTGTCTGATAACAACCTGGGCCAATTTGTAGGCCTATGGCATATCTACCCAGAACTGAAGTGCCATGAAGGCTTTTTTTATTGTGACCTTGATTGCTTTGGTGGAGTGAGCTCAAAGAGAGGGGGAATAAGCGAGAAGGAAACCAAGCAGGACCAACTGGCCTGTTCCTGCAGGATGCAGTGTCTCTCTGGGTGCACCTGGGTTCTGCTGCTGCCCACGGTGCTCCTCCCCTGGGCAAGGGAGATGGGAGGGCCTCTGCATCCCACAGTTTCACTGCACAGCTCCTGGTGGCACACCAAGTTATGACTGAAAGCTAGGAATTCTCTCCTCTTCCTCATGTCGTGATGTGGAAAAGATTTCACCCATCCTCCCACAAAAAGAAAATTCATTGGCATAATTAAAAACTACTCATTTAATACAAAAGTCTTGTATTACAATAAACCAGCTGTTTTATCCACAAAAAGCTGACTGTGTTTTCATTTAGCCTTTATGCCATTACTGTGTTCATATTTGTGCTACATTTACATAAAATTTACTGACAAAGTATGTCTTCCTCTGCATGTTTATGTGTTTCATGGTTGAGCACATCTGTGGAATTGTTTAGATATCAACAAAACTAACGCAATACAAGAACTCTGATTTCACTGTGGGTTTCTCTCATAATATCTCTGGATATTATGCTTCAATTATTCCTAAAGGTAGGTTTCAGGTCCAGGCTGTTTTCTGCTCTGCTACCTTAAGGGGAGGAGGATTAACCTGATGAAGACATTTGGGACGTCTTCATTGTGATGAGGACATTTGGGTGGATGGCTGTGTCCTGGTCAGCTGCAGGAACCAGTAACTCTGCAAACATGAGGTGGGCAACCTGCTGAGCCCTGCAATTGGCACATCCTCATGGAGCTTTATCTTCACAGGGATGCAGAATTCCCCTTTGCAGAGCTTGCAGGGCACTGTGTGGGGATGGTTGGCTAATTGGCACTGATCCTTAATGTGAGATGGGTTTTCCCTGTGCCTCTGAAAAATCTGACTGGAGAAAGTCACTTTTCTCTATCTTAGGCAGTTCTTTCATCACATTTTTTCACACTTTCTAGCCCTGTGAGAACATCATGTTCATACATGAGGGAGGAAGCCAACTCTCTGGACCTGGGTGTCATCAGTTTAATGATACTGTTCAGATAAGGAAAGAAATGCTACATGATGGTGCTTATTCATGCTCCTGACAAAACTGTATCAGATGTTGTACAAGCTTCCCTGGAAAATCGTCGACAGAGTAGCTTTCATCTTCATAAGCACACAGGAGAAGTGGTTTGGTTAGATTAGTGAAAGCCACCCCCCCCCCCCCCAACAAAAAAAAAAAACAAGTCATCTTATCTCTTCAGTGTTATTTTTT
>VYXD01004345.1:676519-743675 GCA_013397195.1 Hylia prasina | reverse complement strand
CCCCAAAAAAAAAAAAAAAAAGCTATATCATGCAACTGATTCTTAGTTTTTTAAATCTTCACAGTTGGAGAAGGCACAAATTGATCAGGACAAAGTCACATGTGAACCAGCTGAACTGGGGGGAAAAAATGGCTCAATATATATCAGCTGATGAAAGGTGCCTGGGAACCTCCTGGCTCAGGGCCCAGTCGACCTGGAACAACAAACATCTACTTTAGAAAACTCCAGGTCCCTGAACCAGTGTGTTTGCATGCAAATTGTCAGGTGTTTGAGCTGTGGCCAGGATATAATTGGAAGAGTTTTAGTCGGCCCAGGCCGAGCAGTGCCAGTGAATGTGGTCATGGCACAGTCAGTCCTGTCCCAGGGCACGCAAGCAGTTCAGGCACTGAATTTATTCATCTGTGTGAAGTTGAAATACAAATTTCCATGGCCCTTGGTTCTTAAACATGCCAAAGCCATGGTCTCACTTAGTGCCCTCTGCTCCCCTGCTGCTGTCCTCTCTGGAGAGATAAACCCCATTTCTTTACCAGAAGGCAATGCACGAGGCTGGACTGAGAGGCTCTGCAGCCTCCATGCTCAGAAGCTTTCAAGACCCAGCTGGGTGAAGCCCTGAGCAGCCTGGTCTGACCACACAGCTGTCCCCACACTCAGCAGGAGGTTGGACTGGAGTTCCTTCCAACCCGAGTTATTCTCTGTGGAACAGGGTTGTTCCTCTATGATTCACTGAGCTGCCCCCAGGGCATGCTCGGGCCGTGTCAGTGAGGTGGACAGCTGTTTTACAGCACCATCCATAAAGAATGGCTGTGAATTGATAGGAAAGATGGGCACATTTAAAATGGAAAAAGCACGAGTATAATAAATATCTTTTTTTATGTCCGTGGGTTAATGCTGAGAAGGTAAAAAAAGAACATCAGATGTTCCTTTTTTCCGCCCAAAACCTAGTTAACTTCATAGACAGATATTATCGTAGAAGCAGTTTATGAATAACCTTTTTCAACAAAGGCCACAAATTTGTGGCTTGCATGTCATTGTGGTAACACTACTGCAGCTGCTCGTTCAGCAGTTTGGTTTGCACCTATGACCTTCACCCAGTAATTAAAATGCGTGTCCTGAGTATTGGGGTGTTTCAACAGGCAGAATTTCCTGGGTGGGCTGAAAATCCTTAAATATATATTTTTGCAAGTCACTGATGTTTCTGAACCTTTTCGCATAATTGTAGTTCTTACTCCCCTTTCTACCTCACAATGTCTCAACATAGTGCATTTTATAGAAAGACAAGCACCAGGTGGAGTTCCCTGGGAAAAAGAACAACTAAAAATAATTCTACTCGGCATTAATTCAGTGGCATTGTCCAATACTATATTAGAAAAGATTAATGATCTAATGTAGCTCAACATTTTACAAGAACATGAAGCATCAGCCAAAAGCTGTCATAAGATGTGACACCAGACCTAGAGAGCACTGTAGAGTGATAATAGGCCAATTAGATGTGTCCCTTTGTGTTACCTGCAGGCAATGAAAGGCAGCCCTTTCATCGTCCCCTCCAGATTCACCATCTGAACATGGTGAAAAAAACAAGAAAAAGCCAAGACCAAAACTGGGAGTTACTCAGCCTGTTTGTCAACAGAAGCAAGGGCCAAATTCTGCCCATTACCTGGCACGAGTCTTTATTTATGGACTTAGTGGGAACTTCTGGACTACTCAGGGTATTCTAATTAGCCTGGTGTCTTCTGAGAATAGTTGCCACTATTCCCATTTTGAGACTGTAGTAATGATGAAAGGCAGCAATGCTCCTCTGGAGTGGCTGTGTAGTTATTAAGAAGTAGCCTAAATGTAAAAGATAAACCCTCGCAACAAGTTTTAATCACCAACAGCCTGGCCTAAATATGAAAGAAGAGCCTAAAGTTAAAATACCATCTATTTCATAAGCCATCTGGCTGTCTTCCCTTTCCTACTTATTTTAGCCCTGGCCATTCTTTTTGGTGGGTTTTCCATTCAATATGGACAGTTTGCCTCCTTTTCCCAGCCTCTGACCCTGCAGTTTCCTGAAGAGATGTAGTGTGACCCAGCTGTGCCAGGGCCCTGGAGGTGTCAGGGTTCAGTGGGATGAATTCTGCAGACTTTGATCATGGATTTGCTCTCCTGCAAAATTCACCTGTGACAGGTTGCACGTGACTCTTGCTACTGTGATTCTCTGGTTTTGGTGCAGCCATGTGCTTGAGAAGAAACTGATAGGCCACTTGGACCTGATCTAGCATTTGATTGTCCTACTTTTCCCCTTTTCCTGTACCGGGAAATTTAAAACTACTAATTTAAGTCATAATATGGAAGGATGGAATAGAGAGGTATGCTGTCAGTGATTGACTGGCCCCATCTAGTTATTTAAAAAGAGGAAAGAAATATCATAATTCAGTATATCTTTCGTGGCTCTTCCACCTTGTTTGCATCATACATCATATTTCTTGTATCTACTAGTTTTTCAGTAAGAAAAAATAGATTAGTCTTCATTGACATTAATCTAACTTAATTGTAGGAAAACTAGAGAGCTAAATTAGGTGTACACTTGGAATTTCTCTATCAAAACCCCTGTAATACTAAATCCTTCTCCACACAGGGTTGCCCTTTCAAAACAAGGTACAACTCATGCACCTGATCCTTGTGTCCTTTTAGAACACCTCCTGTTAAATCACACCAAAGCCACTGAAGTAAGGAGCAAAATCTCTGCTGTCTGTAGTAGAGAAGGGACCAGTGCTACTTAAAAGTATATAGAAATTTTTTGTCTGATTTTAGTAGATGCTGGAATAAGCCCCTACTCTCCCCCTGACACACTTAGTTTGAGCTTTCACCACAGACATTTCCCTGCAGCTGATGTCCAGTTTACACTGGTTGTGATGTTCTAAATCTTCATTACTGATTGCACAGAGTAGCCTCGCCAGATGAGGAGGCAAAGGAAATGTGG
Source organism: Hylia prasina (assembly GCA_013397195.1). Lineage (NCBI taxonomy): Eukaryota > Metazoa > Chordata > Aves > Passeriformes > Sylviidae > Hylia > Hylia prasina. The sequence continues at coordinate 740,716 of VYXD01004345.1, read as the reverse complement.
GTGTCTGGTTTTCAGTCCTTCCTCTCAGTATTAAATTAAATATCTTTCTAGTAAAAGAAGTCTTGACCCAAATGCTGCTGAAATCAGTGGAAAGGCATCCACTGAGAAGGGTTTATAGTGAAGTCCACCGTTCTGAAGGTAACTGACTCACAGCCATTCCTTCCTGATAGATATTTGCAGCTGGGGCTAATAATAGTCTTTAATGTTCTTTCTAATAAATCTCCTGTGATATTTTAGTATGTCGAGTGTTAACTTACATTGCAAGCACTAAATATGTTTATCTCTATTGGGAGTTATCAGATGTAAACACATCAAAATGCTGAGACTAACCTTTGCAAACTAAGACAATTCTGTAGAATCCAACTCTCTAGATAGAATTATTTCCCTTTTTAGCATCTTTTGATGGAAAGAAGTTTATATTGGCCTTTGAAAATGGTCTTTATCAGGTTGTCTAAGAGACACTGTCATCCTAGTTCTTTGCCTTTTTTTTTTTTCTGGAGCACCTCTCTATATATATCATATAATCTGCCAAAATCACATGTAAGTGGGAGTTTTGAACATATACTACCTATTTTACAATGCAAATTTTCCTTAAAAGTAAATCTCCGAATAATTTTTTCATTTTGCAGGCTCACTTCCTGTATTCCTCTTGTCTGTGTGATTTTGACACAAGCAAAATCTTGCTGCTGACTGAGGGACAGGACATAGAGAAGAGGATGTGGGTATGTCACTAGAATCTCTTCCTCCTCTTCCTCCTTGTAATGAGTCACATTTTGCAAAAGTGGTGTCAGCTGTGAAGGCAGAATATGTTTCCTTTCAAAGATTCACTGAAGTTTTGAACCGAGGGAGGGGTTTAATCCTGGCCCTCTCCCAGGCAGGAGCACGTTCTGAAAGTTGAACTGAAAGTCTCTCTCTGAAAAGCACGTTAGCATTAGCGAACATTCTCCTGTCACTGTGGGATACAGCACTTTAAATCAGCTATTTCATGATGGAATTTTCCTCCCCTTCCTCAGAGGCTGTGAACTGTTCAAGTTAAGTCAAGCAGAGCATTGGCAGTGCTCGTAGTCCACTTGGCAGGCAAGCAGCAAATGACTCTCGGCTGGGATTCTGTCCCAGAACAACTATCCCTATTGAAAACCTGAGCTAAGATGAGAAGCACCACATCTGTAATCTATACATTTATTCTGCAGACCTCCTAAAATAAGGACAGATAAATATAGAAACCTGTTGGGGCCAGCACATGGGGGAAAAACTTTTATTTGAAGGGGGAAGAACACCCAGATGGCAATGTCCTGGGTTTCAGGTAAATCCCAGCCCTGCTGCCAGTCTGCTGTGCAAGCATAGGTGGCATTTGCACCCAGGAAGTTTTTCCAAGTTCCTCTGGGAGGGTCACCATAGTGGGGAAGGTATGACACTAGTGTGGCAGTGAGGAAAGGTATGTCTGTGGCAGTGTTGTCTATTTTAGTTCATTGCTACATCTCACCATTGAGGAGCTCACAACACTAAGAGGGAATCTAGGCACTGGAATTGAGAGTCCTGCTTCTGCCACATCCCTTGTTTGTGGTTGTAGGAAAGGCTTCTCCATCTGGTATCTCTCTCTCTTCTGTTCACTGGCCAGTTAGGTGGTGCAGGGGGGTACACACAACATGCTGCAGCAAGTCTCCACCTCTGTAATCCCATAAAACATCCTACATTAATTTGCAGGAAATGATCTGCTGGGGCAGCTCTGGGCAGCATGTGCTGCTCAGGAGGGACCACAGGCTCAGGCAGTGCTGTTGGGTGCAACCTGCTTTACTCACAGGGAGAGAGACGTAGGAAGGCAGATGAGAAACACATTCACTTGAACAGCAAAGCCCCTACCAGGCTGCATGCACTGATGGGATAGACCTAACAGAAAGGAAGATCCGTGTTGGTCTTTTCGTTCCTCTCCTCAACTGCAGCATCAGCCCTCAGATAACTTGACCACAATACCAGTGTCAGTATCAAAAAGTAGCAGGAAACCCAGCTGACCACCTTGCTCTGAAGTATGAACAGTCTGGAACATTTTCATAGCCTGGAATGTGGCTTTTTACAACAGGGAAAATCACTCCAAGGGCCTCCCAAAAAAAACCCAGTGACTCTGCATCACACATGAATTGTCTACTTCATCCAGGCAAGTGATAGAAAAAAAATCTGCATCAGTGTGAATACTTGTTACATGAGGATAAGTAATGCTTTCTGCAGGGTGAGTGCATGTGTAGTTCCTTGTGAGCCCTCTGCAACTCGAGGCAAGGCACAGCAAAAATGCAGCACATTACCATCTGAAAAAGCAGAGCAGATAAAATCCTGGAGACAACAGAACCCTGGGTGTGCAGTATGGCAACCCTAATCTGCTACACTGAGACTTGGCACTTGCAGAGATAATCACTGGAGCTGTGGCAGGGTTAAATGTTGAATTAATACACATGATAGGTCATCATCCTTTCGTCTTTCCTTCTCGGAGGAAGTAAATAAATCTGTCAGCTTAATCTAGCACATTAACCTTAATCCTACAATTTACTTACTAGGGGATTTGTATAATCTACCCGATAAATAAGGACAGTAATTATTCCTGCTACAGAGGGCTGTGAGAAATATTTGCAATGAAGCTCGAAGCTGGATTTAAAAACCGTTTTGATTTTATTAGAAACACAAAACTCTGGCCAGGTTTCCTGGAAAATTCCACGGGGCCCAGTGCAGGTGGAAGCTAATTTTCTGTATGTGTATATGTTTGCTTAGCCAAAGATTCAGGGTTGCACGTGGTCCTGAATATGGAGGAGGAATAGGAACCTCTAGGAATATGTTTGCAGGAGCACACTGCAGGAACAGCCACTGCACAATCCCACCAAGAAACCTCATGGTGGAGAGCAGCAACACAGCCCCATCCAGCCCCTGTCTGCTAACAGGCCTTGTTGCCTTCTCCACGCCTCCCTGGATGCCCATCTGTTGTATCAAAGCTATTCCTTTAACTTCCCTGTTGGGAATGAACTTAAAACATGATTTGAATGATCAGAAATCCAATTGAGACAATTAGCAGGACTGCAAGGGAAAGTCCTGGAGGACTTCAGCGACCCCCGTGAAGAAAAAGCCCCGTTCTTCTCACAGCAATGAGTGATTTTCCATTTCTTCCTGGAACAGAAAAATGCTTTTCAGATTTTAGCATGCTGCCCTTTGAGGGCTCAGGACATCAAGAGCACCCTTTGCATTCCCCAAAACTCCTGTTTTCCTGGATTATATGGGAAGGGCAAACTGTTCGCTCTTTCCTGAGCACTGGATATCATGGGCATTGACCAGCACCTGCTTCATTGCAAACACAGCCAAGGTTAGAAATTGAAAATAAACCAGCCCTGCTTCCTGGAGAAGTTGGGTTTTTGGGTTGTGGGTTTTTTTGCTATTTCTCATTGCCAAAGGTGTATTGGTAGGGATGAAAGAGACAGAGAAGTCAGGTTTAATACCTGTGATTATCCCTAAATGCACTCACACACAAAGCTTGGCTTAGGTACTTGGGGTGAAGGGGCATTGGGACAATTCCCATTACTGATGTTGCTCCAAGTGTGTGCACTGAACACACACACGTGGAGGGCTCCTGGCTGCCCACACCAGCCCCTTCCCATCTGCTGCCATGGCAGGGTGCCCACACAGACACAGGCTGGCCCCTGGTCCCAGGACACAGGTATTCTGCAGCAGGAGGGTCACTGAGGCCACACTTTAAACAATGTTAACACCATCTCTTCAGCAGGACAACCTTCCTGGTGGGTGATTAATTGAGCTTCCAGCAGCATCTGTCAGCTGTTTGCAACACGCTGGTTTGCCTGACTAAGCAGCCAGGATGATACTGCTCTTGTTTCCTCTGGGGTGTCAGGGTGGGGGCTTGGGCTGTGTACAAGGTGATTATGTGGGAACAAGGCTTTTGAGTGCTCAGTTCCCCTGTACCTACATGTGAGGCAGAAAATAAGGGGCAGCAGCTTTCAGCTGGCTTTTACAGAGACAGGACACCCAGCCAGCTCAACCTGGAACTGAAGAAATCTTAGCACAGAACAGAATCAGAAAGGTTTAAAGATCTAAATTCTTTCACAGTAAGGAAACTGTTGCAGCTGTTTCCAGAAGTGCATGCAGCAGGGGAATCTTTTGAGGGACTGTGTAATGTGCCTTGTTTTAGTGGGTTGTTCCATATCACTCTATTCCATAGGGATGCTTTTAGGAGGGGTCTCCATGGTTTCCACACTTCCATGAGCAGTGTGGTAACTCTCATACCCAGTCTACTACGTCTAGAAACAAGGCATCAACACTTTCAATAATAACCCCTCAGAGTGCATGCTACTTTTGCTGTGTATTTAAAGACTTCAGTAGCTTCCTCAGCACTTACAGCACCTTAGACACTTTCTAATCATGCCAGGGAAAGAGCCCCAAGCCCAAATCCTGGAGTGCCCTCTGAAGCACAGAATAGGGATAGCTGTCTTTGGGTGGGAAGCTGCCTTTAATACTGCCCTAAGGTACCTATCACTTGTTATCTTTTTGGAAGCAAACCCAATTTTGAGTTATTCCAGCTAATTTAGAAGCCCTTTCAGGACTGTTTCTAGAGCTACTTGCAGCTTTAAGAGGGCCAAGCAGAGGGCTGGGACCTGGCTCTCCTGCACAAATGAGTACCCATGAGGCACACAGGGTTATTGCCTCCACCTCCTCTGGTCCTGCCCCGTCAGAGCAGCTGCCTTGGCCATGTCTGGAACCAAGGGCACGCTGGGGCCTCTACCTGTGCAAACTCCACCTCCTGCTCCAGGAGCCCTGATTAGGCTCAGCTTGAGGGCTTTATTTCTCTCATGCAGAAAACCCACTGTGGCTTTCTGCTCTGGCTCCTGCTGCCCCAGTTTCCTGAGTGACTTTCTGTCTGGACCCTAAAGCTGTGCTCCAGGTACCTCTGTGCCCAGGCCTGTCTCTGGTCATTTTTCCTGCTGGAGAAGAGTTTATGGGTAGCCTTGTTTCCAGGCTCGTTTCATGCAGTTGCTGATGGTGCTCTCTGGAGCCCTGGCCAGCTCATCATCCCTCCTGGCCTGAGACTGTGGGTAGGTCTGGGCACTGCCCCAGCCCTGATCACTGCCCAAGGATGGCCTGTGCTGGGTCACCCTCAGCACGTGACTTGTCCCCCTCAAAATCCTGCTGTGGCCGGAACCTGGGTTTGCATGGATCGTGCTTCTAAGGACAGTGGAGGTGTTCTGTGTTTGGGGTTTTTCTGGGGTGGAATGAAGCATGTGACACCCTTTTGTTTCTTGCAGGGAAGAGAGAAGAGTGTTTCTTGTTAATCATGTCAACAGACAATCAGTTTGTGGAGAGGCACAACAGAAGAAAAGGACATCATTCAGCATCTCTGATTTATGGACTGTTTCTGAATGCACTATTTAACCATAGTATTTGTTCCCATAACACCCTGTGAGTGCAGATGGCTGATTTACTTCCCTGATGTTCCCATCAGGATGCAGACCCAAGCCATGCGTGGCAGGGTTATGGTTCTTGCTGGGTGGCAGAAGTCACCAGTGCTTTGGCCTCTTGCTCCCACCTGAGGCACATGGCAGCCACCCAGCAATGTCAGCTCCTGTTGCTGAGCTGTGTGTCCTGCTCAAATGCAGCCTTGTCAAAATTGGCTCTGAGTTATCAGCAGGAAGAGCACCCATGACAGGCGGTGTCGAACTGGGAGCGCAGAGCACGATGTTGGTGGGGCACAGCAGTGATCACAGCAGTGATCACTGTGCAGCTCCTGTGCCCTGGGACTGATGCTGTGGCACCCTAAAGGACTGTGCACAACATCAGCTGTAGCCAACTAACTGGGGTTGGGGGTGAGGAGACTTATTTTGCCTTTCCCTGGATGAGCCCTGTGAAACGGGAGCTGCAGAGCCCTCGGTCAATTACTTGCTGTCACAGATGCTTGAGAAAAGGGGGGAAATGACTGGGTTTAATTATTACCAGCTGATTTCCTAATTACAGTTAGGTGAGAGGGCCACCAGCAATTACTCCCTTGATCTCCTCAAGAGATGAAGAGAAAATGAACAGATATAGAATCACAAAATCATTTAGGTTAGAAAAGACCTCCAAGATCATCGAGTCCAGCCTGTGACTGATTCCCACCTTGTCAACCAGACCAGACCACTGAGTGCTTGGACACCTCCAGGGATGGGGATTCCATCACCTCCCTGGGCAGCCCCTTCTAATGCCTGACCACCCTTTCAGTGAAGAAATTCTTCCTGATGTCCAGCTGAGCCTCCCCTGGCACAGTGTGAGGCTATGTCCTCTTGCCCTGTCAGATCACTTAAATCCATGTGTCACTTAAGACTTCTTGTCAGAAGTGCCCTGTGCAGTGTCTTGTCCCATCAGGACTGTCCTTGTCTCAAAGATGAGCTGCAGGAAGGTGCTTGTGGCACCTGTAAAGGATCAGAGACACATGTTTTAGTAACATGTTCTTGTAGGTTGCCTCTACTGATGTGATCGTATTAAGTCTGAAGAGCAGCAGCTCAGGGGATGCAGGGGGATGTGATGGAGAGGCTGTTTCACAGGTGGAACAATCTAATGGAATTCTGAAGCCAGATATGAAAAGTACCAAAAAGCCAACATTTAGAAAAAAGTTGGCTATTATTGCAATGCCCTGAAGCTTTTGACATAAAGAGAAGTGCAAGTGACAAGTTCCATAATAATCTGGACCAGGGAGGGCTGCCACAGCTTTGTAACTCATACTTAGAAATGGCCAGTGATTGTGGTCAGCCTCTGGAGTTATTGCAGTTGGGGATTTCTGTGCCTCTACTGGCAGGTTAAAGGCAGTGATAACTCAAGTTTCACTGTGCTCATGAATTTGGTGACAGAGCAAGATAAAATCAGTTGTGAAATGCTACTTTGGCTACTACCAGGGGTTCTAGTGCAAGAGAACAATTTCTTTTTACTTTGTTATTACTCTGTTACTATTGTTGAAGAGAAAACTTAGCAAATACATTTTGCTGTTCTTCATTGTGGTGATTTGCAGACCTTTTTTAACCTGTGTTTCTGATGGACTTTACCTAAACTGCATATTGTGATTTGGGGATGAGGTGGGCAGAATCATGTGATTAATACTTTGAAAAAGTGGTTTTTTAATACCCAGGTATAAAGTGTTTCTGTTAGTGGCATTGTGCTTTTATTTAAGCAATTTGAATTCAAGGAGATAAGGTACTGTGGCACTGGGGAATGGGAGATGTACTGGGTTTGACATACACAGACCACTAAAAGCCAGTATGGAATTACCTCTTTTGACATTTTGTATGTTTGAATTGCAACATACAGGAAAGATTATGCACCAGTTTTAAGAAGCATGTTTTCAAAAGCCCTAAAGACTTAACATGAATGATGTGACAGTGTTTTTAAGATACATTTAAGCCATGCACTTGTACGGTTTGTTTGGTGAAGTGTTCATTTTGAAAGTGAAGTGATGTATTTAGAAGAGGAACAAGCAGCATAGATTATTTTGTCATATATTCTTTACATGGTTCCCAGAAGGGAAAAGACTTTTCTTTCAGACTTTCGTTCTAATGAAATTAGATGTGAAATTCAATGTGACCATGACAAATTAACCAACCTGGAATCTGGTAAGAGTGCAATACAGCTGATTTCCTTAACTCCCTGTGATCTTGAAAACATAATATCTAATTGACAAGAGATTGTTGCTCTGGCCTAGAGAAGGCCTTGCTAATACTTTATTTATAATAAGGACAGACTCATAGCATACAGCTCTGTCCTTGTGGCTTTTCTGTCCCTGAGATGCCAAACTTGCCTAAGGCAAGTACTCTTTTTTAAATTTTATTAAACAAAGATGCTCTTGAGGTGTATTTGAGTCTGAGACCTCATTTACCTGACCAAATAAACAATGTCATGTGTCCCTTCCCCAAGCAAAGGAGGGGAATATCCTATTGCTGTGTTACAACCTCTCTGGCTCCTTCCTGTGAGATGGAAGACTGCACAGATTTTCCTTCTAGAAAGGTCTCTTATACTGCACAGGTGGAGGTGGGCTCTGTGCAGTAACCAGAGGTACCTCTACCTTCTTAAATTCCATACTTTAAAAAAGCCTTTTAAAAGAGAGGTCCTTTGTTCTGGTTTTGCATAAGATGCTATAGAGTAACACTAGTTTAGGGTTTAGGATATTGTTGCTATTTTACTCCAATATAAATGCCTAGATCCCTCAGAAGGGGAAGAGGGTAAAGGGAAGATAATTGTACTTTATAATACTTTGAGATACGTGGGCTGTTTAGGTCAAATCCCATAGTCTGAAAGCAGAGGAGTCTATGCAGAGGCATGGCCAAATTGCAGTAGGGAAAATGCCTGACAGTAGGTCTTTATGGGAAAAGGCAGCATTTCCATTTAAACTGAGGAAAATCCTTTCCATTGGGGTCATATTTCTGGGTGCATATATTTTACTTCTCCCTTGCACCTTTATTGTAGTGTCCAAATATTTCTCCACAAAACGTTTTTTTTACACACTGCAGAGTGTTGCTTAGGTAAGAAGGCGCACTTACCCATGCACTTCTTGTTCATGCAGTCTCACCACTCCTAGAAAGGAAAATCCCTCCCAAATTAGAGCCCAGATTGGTTAAAAATGTGATTAGAAGTCATCCAAGCAATTGTTCACAATAAATGGAAATCTGGCTCGCTGTCTTAATCTCTCCAGAAAAAATTGACTTGGAGATAGTGCCACTGAATTTCTTGTATAATAAACTCCACACCCTCCTCTTTAGGAGAGTTATTTGAAGTAGCCTTTCATTTAGGGCTGTATACCTAGTGCCTGGTTTTTCTCTCCTTCCTTTTCCCCTTAGCTCACAGCTGGTAGATAACTATTGACAATCCTGTATCCACACCCATCCTGCAGCTTTGCCGAAGCTTTAATATATGAAAAGTGCCATACTGAAGTGTAATGTACAACTGCTGCGTGAGGGAGTTGTGAAGTGCCTTTTTTACAGCAGAGTGCATTTCACCTGAAAAGCCTCCTGCAAGGTGCTTCCCACTTAACTGCTCAAGTTCTCTGTGCCTGTAGCTCACTCAGCCTGCTGGCTCTAACTAGTAGAGGGAGGTGTGCTTGCTGTAGGAAGGCAGCAACATTTAGGTCCTTTCAAGATATGTCTTAATGCTCAGGTGGTGGATTTTGTTTATTGACATGATCCATAAAGAAGTTAAATTCTTTCAGATCTTCACCCCCAGAATGTGCAGAAATCCATATCTCTGTCTTTTCTGGTAGATCCTGCTGGCAAGAGCAGAAGTGGAAAACAGTCTTTACTTTTCAATGAAGGTCTTTTCACAAGGAATTTTAACACATTTTTTCTCTAGCTTCTCCTGAGCTTTTCTAGTGAAGATGCTCATTGACTCGAGGAGTGAATAATTCACTCTTGACATTTGGCCAGAAGCTATGGGAATTTGTATGATATTATTATGTTAGACTTATCAGACCAATTTTTTTTCCCGCTGTTTCCAGGAGGAAGGTTTCCAATCAATAAACCATGAACCAGTAAGTTTACAAATCAGGATTCATCCTGTGCTGTGCTACCATATGTTTGTTCCCATAGTTCCAAACATAGTTAATATGACTACCCAATATATTTATGTAACTGTGAACTAAAGACCCAAACAGCAAAACTGGAAAGTGTTTTAATAGAAAACAAAGATTTAACAAAAATTCTCCCTTCCTTCCTCCCAGATTTCTAGTCCTGCATGTGCATCTATAAGAGAATAGGAAGGCTTTTTTATGGATAAGATTCAGATTTTCATGGACTCAGAACCATATATGTTTCAGATATACTCAGTGACTTTGACAACTCTCTAAATCCTGGTTTGCTTTGTGGTAGTTTTTTCTATTTTTTTCAAATGGCACTTGAAACTTAAATTTGTGTTAGTAGCTACAGAGATTTAGGTTTTTTTTCAGATTTTCAGAAAATGAGCATCCATTTTTCTAGTAAGAAACCTTCTTAGTCCTTTGAATATGCACATTTTTAGGAAAGCTCTTCTCATCAAAATATTCCGAAATAAAAAAGGAAAGAGCATTTCTTCCATTCAGACTCAGACTGAGTTTTAGAAATCTAAGATAGAAGTTGGCACCAAAAGTTCATACTTTGGGATTAGTCCCTGAATACATTCATATTCTAATAATACTGTATTTAGCTTTTCTTTCAATTTTTGTCCTTTTTTTTTTTTTTTCCTTATTGTTGGAGAGAGCCCCTAAAAGTGAAAGGATAAGAAGGAGCATGCCAAATAGTAAAAGCCACTCTGAACAGAACCACTATGATTTTTTTGTGCCAAAAAGCCCATTACAGCTCTGGAATTTGTGGTGAAATAACAGTTTATGCTGCACAATTCTCATGCAGCTACTAAAATTCTTGTTCATTTTAAGAGCTTAGCACCTGCTCCACCTTCCATGAACTTCCAAGATGGTTTGCCAGGCACATCTGCTCAGGCAGAGGCAAGGATGGACTGAACTGACTGGAGTTTGAAGCCTTCATGAAATACCTTTTCTGTCATTCTCCCTGCATAAATTGCTTGTCAAACAATTCCAGGTTTGTGGCAACTTGTGCTGTGTTTGTGCAGCTGGATAGATCACCACATGAAAGACAGCGAGGTTTTTTTGGAGGAAGGGGAAGGACTGGGGAGGTTCAAAGTTAACAAGAGCAGTTCTTGTGAACACAGGTATATAAAGTTGGGCTCCCACGTTGGTTTTGATCACATTTGGTGAGTACCTGCTGAATTTATCCAAAGTTGTCATTATTTAGTATATTTGAAAAATCCACCTATGCTTTGATGTTGATGGTTTATTTGCTGTAAAAACCTGGGCCTGTTTATAAAAACTTTCAGGCTGCTGAAAGGAGCTCTGAGGCCCCCTGGAAACAAGGCTGTGCTCTTGCTCTTGTGCACATGTGAAGTGTGGGGTATGGAATGCAGTGTCAAACTGGATTATGGACACCTGGCAAAGAGGGGGCAGGTGGAGACCTGGACAGCAGGAATTAAGGCACCTGTTTGATCCCTGTTTGATGTGTCAGAGGTGAACAGCTGTGAGTGGGTGTCCTGATAAACATCATTAGCAGAATATTGCTGACACTGATTTTATTCAGTCTCCTGTCCAGAGCTAGATGGAACAAAATGGAAGTGGAATGATTTGCAGCTGGAGGCTGGATGTGCACAGGGAGGTGGTGCCACAGCAGCAGTTGCTGTGATGGGTGTCTTGGGGTGTATGGCATTGATATTTGCTGGTGTGAATTCACATTTGGCTTGACAACTCTCAACCAACTGCACAAGGTGTCTTGACATTGTTTTCTTGGGAAAAACAAAAAAGAATATAGAGGAGTGTAAGGTAGAGGAACTTAACTGGCTAAAATACAGAATAAGCTAATGAGTCATACCAGTGATTTAAACAATGTACTAGTACTTCTGGGAAAAGTACAGAAGGCCTTAAATAGTCATTGGAAAAGCTGAGGTTGGAAAATACCCAGTAATATAAACAGACTGCTCCTGTGAACCTGAAGACATGACACCTTTCAAATTTGGTAGCTCAAGGTGGATGCTGAACTTAGCCTCAATTTAGGAATAAGAATTGCTGATCAAATGCAAGGGAAAAAATATTATTATTAAAAAGAAGTCAGGATTTTTATTTTAAGCAGACTTTGGTAGAAGAGGATGAACAAAATTGTTGTTCTGATGCGTGTTTCTTGAAATAAAATGTAAGTGGCAATCAGGGAATGTATCTTCAGGGATGGTGACATCATGACTTGCTTTTGGAAATTGTAAAGGGTCAGTGAAGTCAGTTTAAAAACTGGAATCTCCAGTTGGTTCAAAATGAATAAATGAATCCTCATCAACACAATGCCAGAGTCACCTTAAGAACAAATCTTAAACCAGGAGAGGAAACTGCTCCCATTGGTTCAGATGTGTTCTCCCCCTGCTCAAGAAGACTTCTCTGCAGACACCCACAGTGATGCACAAACTGCTGCCAGCTGAGGAATTTCTTGAAAGGAAAGTAACACAGAAGGGACCCTCCATTCCCCCTGGTGTCCTGGCTGCCTTAGGGAAGAGTGTGGAGGTGCTGCTGTCATGAAGTGGGGTTTGAAGAGTTGGACAAGAGTACAAAACTCACTGGGTAGTTGAATAGTTATGAAAATTATTTACTGGAATGATGGACTCTCTCTTTTTTTTCTCTTGCAAATGGGATCTTTCTAGCCTGACACTCATTCCAGGACAGGCCCATCTTAAGGATTCTTGGTAAAATGGACAGTTAAAAGCTTTTATTCATGCTATGGGATTAATAATGGCTATACTTGACCATGTGTGCTGTAATTCTTTTAATAGCTTCATTCCATTATCAACTATTTATTAAAAAGATTTCACCACAGATATGGGCTTTATGGAGATTACTGTGCACTATACTTAATTACCAGATGTTCAGTATGTTTACAGTATATCTGGTATTCAAGTAAACTCCTCCGTGTGAAAACCATCTAAAATGAACAGTTAAAATACCACTGTAAAGCTTGGTATTATAATAACTGGAAATGGAAATTCCAGCTGGGCAGTGTTATGAAACTAAAACTACAAAATTTCAGTCCTACTCCAAAGCAACACTATTAAACTCCAGTAAAAATGTGTTTTGCTGTCTGAATTTACCTTATCCATTCAGTCCATCAGATAAACCACCACCCATGTGTTTTTCATATTCTTTTAGTTAGTTTACTGCTGTCTTTCATCAAAACTATACAAACTCAACTGTATGCTCAACTTTGAAACCAAACTTTGGAGTTTTATGGTTAGGAATTTCTAAAATTAAGACATGCCAAAGTCCAGGATAAGTACTTTGTATTGTTTCAATGCAATCATGTAGTTTTCTTAAAAATCTGTTTTCTCCAAGCAATTTTTTATTACCCATTAACTCAGATCTCTTTAAATTTACACCTTTTAGAAACATATAACTACTGAAGTTATCATAGCCTAAGGTCAATCTGATATAAGCTCAACTCACCACCTTAAAAGAAGAAACATTTTTCTCTTCGTGTCTCAAGAAGTTGGCTGATCCAGAGTCCTTCTGATTTTGAGTCTTCTTTAATTCCTATTTTACATCACTTTGTACTGGGGCTGACATTGTTTTTCCACTTAAATAATCCTTCTCCTTCCCTATTATTGATTTTGGGCAATTGTAGTATTTTAGACTCCCCGTTGAGTCTTATTTAATCCTAAGTTAAGTAAGTCAAGCTGTTTTCCAGTCTTTCTATTCCTCTGGTAACATATTTTCTGGTTTTCATCTTTCTATGAGCAGAACAGCACACAGATATTCTCATGCATAAAGTCTCATGAGTACCCTTGTAATAAATTTCATAATTCTTTTTCAGGGAAACATTAATGAATTTCAATATATCTTTCCATAGCCGCATCATATCAGCAATTCATAGTCAACTTGTGGTCAATTAAAGAAACCAGATGACTCTGTCCTCCTCACTTCTACCTTAAGAGCCCCTAGTCTGAATCCAAAATACTTGTCCCTACAATCTCTGTAGATGATAGCACTCTGTATTTCACTATGTTTTCACCAAACACAGCTTTGATTCCTCCCCTCCTCTGACGTGCTGCTGTGCCACATGTTGTTAACATTAAATTCTTTCTGCAATTGCCTTTCTGTTACTACTTGCCCTACTTACCAAAGGCAGCTCTGAAGTTCCAGTGATTTCATGGCAAACCCTCGTGTGCTGGGATAACTGAAATATCTGCAGTGCTGGTGTTTTCCTCCTGTTTTTGTCTGCTGCAGAAAGGGCTGGAATGACCCAATTATTAAAACAACCTAACTCTATAATGACAATACTATGTATCACTGCTGTCATTCAGCTTTGTATTTGTCTCTATGTGCTTCTGGCAAGAAAACAAAGATCCATCCTGTTGCTCCAGTGAAGCTTTTCAGTCTGAACCTCAACTGGTTTGCTTTTAAACTTCTTCCAAGCCCAACACACGAGCAGTGGCCAGTGCTATCTAGCACCTCTTTGCCTTAATTCCTGTAAACTTGGGCCTGGATCTGCTCTCTGTGGCACATAGGGAAGTCTTATTGTTGACATTAGAGAGAATGGAACCAGGACCCAGGTGAGCAGTGACCCGTGACTGATACCCCAACACAATCCCTTCAGCCCCAGTTCTGATTAGTCCTTCAAGAGCTGCATAATAAGGACACGAGGGTGAGATTTTATCCTTTTCCTGTCGGCTTCTCATCCACAGAATAGGCTTCTTCCCTTGCCACAACTTTATTAAACGGGATATCACCCTAGACAGAGTGTCTAAAGGGATTATCACATAGTAAATGCAATTACATATTTCTCAGCATGCTGCCATTATTTGCCAGTGAAATATAATAGGTTTGATCCCTGTGTTGAGTATCCTTCACTGGGACTGCCAGAACTCTCAAAGGCCTCAAATCATCTGACATAAAAATGATAAACAAATCAAGGTATAGACGCTCAGCTAAATTCTTAGTAGCTTGTGTTTCAAATGTTTTAGCTTAAGGACATCATTATACCAGTAGTGGTGTAATAAAGAAGACCAAAAGTGCTATGCACTCCCACCAAAGCTGTTCCCTTCAGTTCTTGCCACTAATAAATGTTTGAGACTAACTTGAGAGTTTGGAAGCAGCATAATCCAAAGCTTTCACTACCCTTTTTTACAATGAAAATGGATCTCATACTCGCAGAATTGTTCCTCTAGATTCTGGGGCACTGTTTAACCCCAATTTAAAGTATGGTGCAAGAAGTCAAAGACAGGTGACTGTATTGTGGTTGTCAGCATTTCTACTTACTCTGTTGGCAGAACTCAGGTTCTATTCCAACAGAATAAAAAAGCAATTTCTATTTCTGAGTTATAATATTGTGAGTTATTTTTCATATTAGTATTGGCAATGCCAATTAGCGCTGTATGGAAAAATTAATTACATTTTCAATTAACAAATAAAAGCCTTTTAATGCTTATGTTTTGGGGAGAGTTTGAAAAATTCAAGATGAGGCTCAAGAAAACCCAGGAAAAAGAAAGGGGGGGGTTCTACAATGGCTTTTTGTTTGTTTTCTGGAAAACCTGTGTATTCCAAAGTACTATGAGGATTGCTTAATGTCTAGGATTGGCAAGTGCTGTTTGTAAAAGGATGCAGGTGAGCTGCTTGCTGTTGAGAAATGAGGTGGTGTGCCTCTCCTGACAGGGGGGCCAGGCAAGGTGGTGTGGGTATGAAATTATTGGGATACTGGCAGGAGCAGTAAGTAGAAGTAGTGTTTTGAGAAGTTAGCCAGGACCCTGTGAGAAATGTGGAAGCTCTTTTGGAGGGGAGCGATAGAGACTCACATAAGTGCTGGAAGATGTGAAGAGGAAGAAGCAGGCTGGAGGACATGACAAGGCACAAAAGGAAAATGGGAAGGGGAGGAAACTGAGGAGAGGGAATTGTGAAGGGAAGCTGTCAGGAGGTGTGGGATTGAGGGGAGAAGAGCATGAGAGAAGTGAATTGAGCAGCTGCTGATTGAGGCTGACCAGGGAGGGGGAGGACAAACAGTGATGCCCAACCCTCTGCCCCAAAAAGCTGAAGTGCAGGGGGGTTATATTCACCCCAGGTATGGCAGCCAGTTGTGTGAATTGACGTGTCACAGAAATACCCTGGGGTTTGTCTTGTAAAGCCCCTCTTTGCAGCACTCTGTTGCACACTGTGAAATGTTTTACACAGGGCAGGAGCTTTTCAAACCAAGGATCTCTGTAACTGGTTCACCTGGAAAGAGACTCCTCTGGGAGGCACCGTGCTCCACTGAGAAACAGTGAGACCTGCCCACCTCTATGTAAGCTGAGAGTGCTCTGGTGACTCATGTGACACCCAAAGCCAAGCTCCAGGTGGCACAAATAGCAGCAGAACAGGCCCTGGAGTGTTTTAGGCTTCAAGACCTGTGAGAGTCCTGACAGTTTTATCCAAGGGTAGTTCAGCCTTTGGTTTCCTTCCAAACTGTCAAATCTGCACTTGGATCTGCAACTCTCTGCTTCCAAGGCTTACAGTGGGGTATTTGAGTTGTATGGCTGCAGGAATAGCAGTTCTTGTGCCTCAGTGGTCCCTTGTGGCTACTTTTTTCCTAGCTGTCTCTTCTTTTGTCTTAATGTGCTCTGGCTGTCTCTCTGAAGGTCTGAGACTTCAGCTCTGGGGATGTGGCCTCCAAGAGGAACCATGCAGGTTTTGACTGAGGTTTGTCAGCACATGCTTTAACTAAGCTGGATGTACTAACATGCTCATCTTGTCATGTCATAGTTCAGTGTCCTTAAGCCCTCACTCAAAACCAGAGTGTCTAAGAACAAGGAACAGGGTTGCCCATTTCCACACTGCTCCATTTTGCAGTCTCTTTTTGGTATCAGGGCAGATCAACCTGAGTCACACTTGTCTTTTTTGGCCTTTTTCCACCACTCCTGAATGTGAGGAGCAGTGAGAGCAGAAGGCAGTCTGCACTGGTGTAGGTGAAAATGCAGGATACCAAGCTTTTCCTAGACTTTTCCCATTTGCCTTCCACAAAGGAAATCTTATTTTCCCATTGTTATTTCACTCCTTCAGAAACAACAAGCAAACAAGAATAGGGGCCACTGAATTGTATTTGCTGATGTTTTGGTGGGTTTTTTCCTTTGGAACTTTTGCCATCTTGCTGTGTTTCAAACACTAGCTCTCCAGGACAGTGTATTTAGGAGTCTTGTATTCAAAGCTGACCTCTGTAGTGCTGCCTCTGCTTGCCTGTTAGTTGGGTGACAGAGGAATTTCTGTTCTGTGCTCAGTGCAGTGGAGCTCAGCTGCCTCTGCCATGGCAGGGAATATGATGTTTTGTTCAGAGTTTCCCATGAGATGTCTAGAGCTGAAGCCCTGCCTTACATTTGCAAAAACGTTGAAAAAGTCATGTGTGGCTCTTATTGCTACAATCTGTTTATATTTCCTGTCAAGCACCTCACACAATAACTTTAAAAAAAAGAAAAAGATGAGTATTTGAGAGTAGAAATGATAGGTATGAAAGCCTGAATTCACTGAAATCAATGGGAAAATTGCCTTTGACTCCTGCAGTTAGGATCTTGCACCAGAAATGTGGTAGCAATTAGGAACAACTGTCCTCTGCCACCTTACAGTTCTTCTTTTCAGGGGGACATCTCAAACTACTGTCCAACAAATTTCAGTCTAATGCTAGTCTCATTTAAAATGTTATTGAATTATACTGAGCTTTAAAAACCCTTCAGGATCCAGTTTTTGTCTTGGATTTAGATACTAAAAACCCCTATTTCTATTTTTGCCCTGTAGCCTGGAAAGAACAAAGCTTCCAGTTACCTTGACAGGCTTGCATATTGAGCAACTCAGTTATTTACACAAAGACATTTCTCCAAAATGAAATTGTATAAGCTCTGGAACTACTTTCCCCTCTGTGTTTACAATAAATCTTCCAATTATTTAGTGATTTAAAGGTGTTATTCCTATAGGAATATAAAGTGCCCATAGTCTAATAAAGTGTAGCAAATAAATCTAATTTATCCAGCGACAAAGTTTCTTGAAATATTTTCCTTTTTGCTTTATATGGGAAGATGAAAGAAAACTATGCTAGTAGGTGCCCTGTAAACAGAATTGTTCATGAACATAGTTTAAATGCCTCAAATCCATGCACACATTCAACTCATCAGTCAAGTGTCAAAACAGCTTAATTGCTTTTTTCACAGCTTTGATCATACTTGTGTTTTATTGGACTGTTCACATTTTCTGTTATAATCACTTGTTATCTTTCCTAACAGCTCTAACAAGTACTGTCTTCATCAAGATTTTTGTTGTTCAACTTCCCTATTTCATTTTTAATCTGCCAAATGAGCATTTCCTTTCTTTAGAAAAACAAATAAATCAAAAGGGTCAATTTGCTTTTGTGTCTTGAAACAAAGCTCTTTTTGTTTTATTTCTGCTTGGTCATTTATTGCCCACAGCATGTTTGATATTTTTGATAACGAATTTTACATGGAATAAATTACATACGCATCCTGATGAATAAAGCCCCTGTTACTGTGCATTTAATAATGTTGGTTGCAAACTTTGTTAATGTCTTACAAATATTTTTGGTAATAACACATCAGGCTTTATTTATATTTCCTAGGAGAAAGCTGTCCTTTAACAAACTCAGCAATTTATAAAGGGGCACAACTGGTGTTATCCAAGGAGATTTTTAATCTTAAACTCTCCTGTTCTCAATTAAAAGGTATGACACAAGTCTTTGTCCAGCTTGCCTCCTGTTTATGGCATTTACATGAAATATGGCACATTATTTAAAGTAAACACTGTAATTGTGTGTGCTTCATCAGGCCAGAGCACAATAATGCCTGTGCAGTGTTCAAGACTCAGTTTGCTCTCTTGATGCATTATAACCTATTTGGCATGATTTTTTCCCCGTGTATATATTAACGGCCAATAATGGCTCTGATCCAGGAAAGCTTTTAGGCATGCACCTAACCTTAAGTAGGTGATCAGATCCCTGAAACTTGCTGTTCTTTGCTGGTTTGTGCTCTAAACAAACAAACACTTCACTGTTTGCTGCCCCAAACCTTCTCTTTCCTGACAGGATCCTCCTTGTTCCAGTGGCACTGCTCTCGTGTCCTGCTGTGCTGCCTTTCATCCCATCCAGGGGAGGTTCCAGCCTCTCACAAGGACCAGGGCATGTGGACTTGGAGCAGTCAGAAATTGTCTTTCCTTGGCCAGGCAGACCCCAGCAAACACCCACCACCACATGTCCTCTGCTTGTCTGCCCTATAGCCTTGACCCCAAAGCTCCCACTGGCCCCCTGCCTGTCCCAGGCACAACTCCTCACGTTCCTGCTGCTCTCTCACATGCTGAGCAACTCCCCCTGCTCATTTTCCCAGCCTGTCCTTCCCACAGAGCCTGTGTCCAGCCACTGCCTCTCTTGTTGGAGCCATCCCACCATGTCTCTGTGATCCCAGTGGGACTGTAGCCCTGCAATGGCACACAGACCTCCAGGTCCTGTGCTTCATCCCCAGAGCTGCTGCTGGCAATTCACAGCCAGCAGCCACAGACTGTCAACAGATGCGTTAAATACATGTAAATAAATATATCTGTACATTTAAAAAGATCTGTGGGGTGGTTTATGAGGTGAAGCAAAGTTCCTGTTATCTGAATATGGCAATTGATAGGGTCTAGAGCCCAAACTAGAAATTTAAACTAAACTAGATCACTGAGGAAAATGAATCCAAGATACAATCCCTCAGTGAAGGCACTGCCAGAATTGCTTCCATTTGCGCTTCTCCTTTTATTCTAGTTAGATAAAAATTAACCAAAATTTACCAAAGTGTTCCTAGCAAGTCCTGGTGTCATCTTATTTTAATATGAATATTCTCCAGTTTCCATCTTTCATAAGTACCATTATAGTCAACTCTGTAAATTTTCCAGGCCAGAAGTTATGTTCTCAGGATGCGGGACTTGATGATCCTTATGGATCTTTTCCAACTTGAGATTCTGATACACCCTTTTGTGTTTTGTGTTAACTCTATAGAGTCTGTTTATATGGTCAGTGTTTTGCAATTAAAAAAAAAAATAGTATGGGCCTGATAATTTTCACCTTTTTTACTTTTTTTTCCCCCCTGAGTGGAAAATGGAGCTGTAATACCCATGATCTTTTCTTTGTGCAGCAGAGGCAAGACTTGTACCATATAATGGTCATGACTTGCTGCCTACCCCAGCTGTAAGTGGCAAGAAACAACAATTAGGTGGTCACTTGACTCTTCTCACTGATTTTCTTCAGTTTGTTCTCTGTTTCCTCAAAGTTCAGAGGTCACACCAATTTGAAGGAAGGTTTTCTCTTATTTGTAATTGCCTCTGTGTGCTTCTCTGTGATTAAAGTGCCAAGTGGACAAAGGTGAGCATGAGCCCATTTTGGTTTGTGTGTTACTTGGCTGCAGAGTGAGCCAAGTAAGTTGTTCCATGTGAGAGAAATTATGGAAGGAGAAGACAAAAGGGGATGACCAAAGTCAGAGAAGTTCAGCTGCTGAGTGCTCTTCTCTTTGATGTGTCTTTGCATCATCAGACAATTTCACCTCTAAACTGCTCAGATGGTCAGTGCAGGAATTCAGCTGGTTAGAGGAAAGGTTTGTAAGGTTGGTGTGATCTCAGGCTCAGTTCCCTCTCTGTCAATGGAGTCATAAAATAAACCCATCTCCCATGCTTTTAAATTGGGGCCCATGGTAAATACATTTTTAAAAATGACACTTGAATCTGATCAAATCCTGCAGTTTCTGGCAACACTGAAGACAGTCTCATGACTGTAATAAAACTAAGTGCCCATTTCAACAAGCAGATGTGGGAGATAAACATGCACGTGAGGCCTCACACTTAAAAACTTTCCACATGGCAAGTGAGAGCAGCCCATTGTACACTAAGGGTTTGGGGGTTCTTTTCCCTCTGGGTTCCCAGCAGAAAGGGAAGCTAGATTTAGGGACTATTTTTCTCTTACATTTGCTTGATGTCATCATGGCAGACTGCCTCCATCACTCCCCAAATATTAGAAATTTACAACTTTGATTCCTTCTACTCCTAGGTCTATATGAAATAGGGAGGGGGCTCTTTCCAAGATTCTTTCTATTAGTATTCTGCCTCAGTCTGGAGTTTGTGTTTACACAGTACCAGCCTGGGGCACTTGAATTCTAAAAGTCCAAATTGCTGCAAATACAACTTATGTGTTCCTTAGGGTAGTGGCTGATTGTCTTTTTTATTTTTTAATTCTTTCTTAAAATACCTACTGTATAATTTGAACAGTTGGAGCAGTGGAACAGGGAAGAACAGCTAGAGAGCATTTAGTTGAAAGCTGGCATTCCACAAACTGGACCTAAGCTTTACTTTTGGCCTTTTTTGTCAGACTGAAATAAACAGCTCAGCTAAAACAAATGTGGCAGTTTAGTCTGACTTGGGTTTTTTCATGATTGAAGTGTATATAGGGGTAATTCAGCAAGATGATATAAATGACAGTGTAAGTGTGTAGTGATGCATGCTTTATGCATTAAAACAACACCTTTTATTAAATCACAATCAGTATAGTTGAAAAAACCCCAACCAGAAACACTTTCAGACATACAAGTGCTCTTCCAGGTCTGAGGACCTCTAAGAGCCCATTTACCCTAAGCAAATGAAGATGGGTGACTATCTGCTGTAAGTCATCCTGCAAGGTTGTACAACCTCTCCACAGGTGAGGACATGCCCTGATTTTGGAAAAAAATCCTGTTCTCTTCTGCTGAGGCAGCCACGTGGAGGCAGCAGTGGAAATTGCATCCCTGGGATGAATGTACCAGGCCATAAAAGCAGGTGCTGTGGGCATTGTGCCTTAAGTTACATTGTGCCTTCTGGTCCTGGCAGCTCCTCTGAAGCAAAGGCAGTGGCAACAGAATTAGTCAGTGTGCAAGAGGATGATGTCAGTGGAACTAATCTATTTTAGTCTATTTAATTATTGTGTTTAGCAGTCATACAGCAAAGTCTTCCAGTATCAAAAACATAGACAAAGGCAGACTGACAATTAATTAAATCCTACCTGCTTTGGAGTATCACTGCATTTATTTCTAGGTTCAGCAATTAGAGAAAGTTGACACACAGAACCATATAAAATATCTGTATGCAGAAGCAAGAAGTCAAAGCCCGGAGTAAATCTGGGTTCACAAAAGCCTTTGTTCCAAGTAGTGAACAGACACACTGTAAAAAAACCCAAACCCAACTATTCCTTGAGGATCTCTGCAATACCTAAGTTAAACATAGACTTTTAATTTTGTCCTCCCTATCTCTTAGCTGTCACAGCCCTATTATTTGCATTATTGTAAGATTGGGTTATTAAAAATTCAAGCAGAGTTAAAATGACTAGAAGTGATTTATAGTGTCAGTCCAGAAGATTGTTGGTTGTTTTTTGTTTATCCACCTGTTTTCTGATTCCTTGAATAATTTCTCTTTCTTTAATTAAAAAAAAAAAAAAAAAAGAAAAAAAAAAAAGAAAAAGAAAAAGGAAAAAAAAAGGCCAGCCTGCTGCTACTGAAACAAATAGGTACTGTAGGGCACTTGAGTCCCAGGCTTTGTTTTGCTGCCTGCATTAGGTGGGTTTAGGGGCCAGATGCACTGAACTTTGCAACAGACAGTGCTGGGACCATCTGTGCAGAGTTGGGGGGTGTCAAAGAAAGGCTGTTTGTGTAAGTCGTGGGAAACGTAGTGGCCTGCCTGCCAGTGTGCTCCATGAATTGAACTAATTGAAGATTATACTCTAGAGCTTGCCGTAGCTCAGTGAGAGGATAATCCTTCATCAGCTGCAGTCGCAGCCAGTAATTGGTGCTTATTACAGGGAGGAGTTCCCCCGCAGTGCTGCAGAAACTGAGAGGCTTTAGTGTTTAATTACTGTCTTTCAATAGAGATGGGAGGAAGGGGGAAAAAAAAAAGGCCAGAGTAAGAAAGTCCGGGAATAAGGGGAGGGGCAGCGAGTGTAATGCAATTTCTGATAGTCTAGGCTAGACATTTAACAAGTGAGAGCGCCTTTTGTGTGAGAACACAACATTCTGGCATGGATAATGAACCTCTGTTGTTTGTAATTAACCCCCGCGTCACCACAAAGCCTTTGTCTGGAATATTGTCTTAAACGGATTGTTTTCCACACCTCCGGCGCAGCTGAAAAGACTTTAAGGGTCTGACTTGCCACATTCATGACAGCCTCACTTTTGAAAAGGTGTTTTGGTGGGTTGGGTTTGGTTTGGTGGGTCTTATTTATTTATTTCTCTATTTATTTATTTCTATATTGTTTATTGCAGCCCTGGCTGTAGGTGACATTTGTCTCTGGCTCCATATTCATACCTAAGCCAATAAAGAAGGACGTATGGCCATATGCATATACACCTGTGAAAAGGCAGTTGAATGATTCTGAACTTCTGGAAGTGAAAATGTTGATTTAGCTAAAAAGAGATGCTGCTAGGGTTTTATTTTTGGGGTTTGGATTTTCATTATATCAAATCCTACTTTAGGTTAAAACTGATGTAATAGGATAGACCTGGAGCCCATATATGTGCAATTTCTTCCTTTCCAGGCATAGTTTTCTCTTAGTTCCTTCAATATTGGTGTTAAATATACAAGTCTTATTGGGGAGCTAAGATGAGCCACTCTGGTCCATAATCATCTGAATTATGGTGTAAGAGTTTCTAAATGTTAAAGGTATTGAAAAATAAGGATGCAATTTAAGCAAGGTAACCTAAACCCATTTCCCCAGTTTAAAGGTTGGGGGCCCCATGGGCAGCTCACAGGCTTGTGTGTGGTGATGCCAGTCTTTCAGATGCTGTGAAGAGCCTACACTGGCTCAGAGATGGAGCACAGCCTCAGCACCATCGTGGCCCAGAAATGTAAATCCTCACCAGAGAAAGGCCCATCCCCTGGACACTGCAGTGTACTGCTTTGTGCTATCACTTATTTGTTATCCTTGGAACAGGGCGACACTGCTCACTCCTTTCACCTCCAGCATGAGATTTTAAAGTTAACTCCGTTTGCCTTTTGCTTGTGCAAATTGCACAAATGGAAGTTTGTTTCTTTTACCTAAGTCTGCTAGGAAAAAATACAACAGGCTAGCATTGTTTGATGTTACAGAGGACAAAAAGCATGCCTGCTGCCAGAAGTTTTGCAAACCTCATTATACATGTTGGTCTGTTGACAGATTGCTCCCTCTCTGCATATATGTAGAATGAGGGAAAGAAGAAGGTATGTCACAAGTGGGTAAATTAGGAATTAAATGCAACTATTAAGTAAAAGCAGTATCCCTGGTAAAATATGTACATCTTTCCAGAGATTACATCTGACACCATGTATTTGAATCTGTTTAAGTTTTAAGCTTGTATGCTTTTTTTAATTGTATTTTTTCTTCTACACACACAGCCAAGTATTCAACTGTGCACTAAGACCTATGGACTTCATTAGAATGTAAGTATGCATTCAAATTCATTAGATCTCTACACTCTCCATTAATTGTTTTCCTTGTGGCATGAGATAACTAGCAAATAGCTGGGAAAAGTCACCATGCCATGAAAAAGCCCCCCACCTTTATTTTATAAATAGCTATAGGGAGGTATAAAAGCTGTCAAAATAAGGAAATAGATCAAGAATTCACAGTACAAATTTTTGTATCAGAAGCAGAAACATGAACAGTGACCTTTCTGAAAAGAAAGAAGCTCTTTATGTGTCTCTTGTTGCTGAATACAGGCAACAATAATGACCTAAATGAGACCTGCTGAGTGCAAACAGAAAATAAATGCATAGTGGGTTTCTAGCACCAGCCACTCTCAGATGCTTAATTGCAAATTGTTAAATGCACAGAGTTACCAATTTATTTTAACAAAATAGCATTCACAGACTCTTACCAGTTTCAGCCTTGGCACCTGCTGAGTAACTCCCACCATCAAACAACTAATTTGGCTTTGACACCGAGTAAATATCAGGGCTCAACCCTTTTTTTGTTAACTACAAATATCCAAACCCATCAGTGTTCGGTGCGTAAGTATGGTGTCAGATATATCTGGGAGATGCTATTCCTTTAGTAGAGTAAGGTGGAAGGAAAGGAAAAGATTCCAGTACACTAGGATCTGTTTCTCTTCAATCTTTTCCCCAAAGCTCTAGGAAAAGCATTGTAATGGCTGCAGTTGTTCACTGCCCAGAAGTTTCTGTAGTGGCAATAATCATATAAAGGTTGAAGAAAATGTGACTTAAAATTGATGCCACAAGGCGCCAAAGAAACAAACCAAGCCAGACCAGAAAAATTTCCTGAGCAACATGAATCAGTTTAGCCTGGGAAAAGTGAGTAGACAGATAAACCTTAACATGGCAAAATTGGCTAGAAAGGATGAGCAAACAGGAATCTGAGCTCTGCCCAAACCAAACAGGCTGGAGTGAGGCTGAGCAGCAACCTGCCTGGGTGTGCTGGGCAGCTGATGGGCTCAGACAATCTCTCACCAGAGACAATCTTCTTGACTGTTTATCCTCCATCTTTTTATCTTTTTACCTTTTTCCTCATGCCAGCCAAGAGAATCTCCAAATGTATATAGATATGTCTGTGTGTGTATGTGACATTTATTTTTTATAATACATATAACTTCAATAGCTTGAGTTTCGGAAATGGTTTAATATAATTACAGCAATAAAAAAGGCTGGAAAAATGAGTCTGTTGTCATACCTAAAGAGCATAAATTGTCCCACAAAAGTATCTACAGATAGATAAAATAAAATAAATACTTTTACAAACACTTTTAGAGAGTGTTAGCCTTTGGGAAAACAACCTTTTTTCAAAGGTATTTATCCTGTTTAACAGAGATTTGCTTTGCAATTTTTAAATACCTACATGTTCTTGTTCAAAATCCAGGAAACTTGTAATGGGTAGGTATTGTATAACTTGCAATGCCTTCTTAGACTTCAAAGTTTTAGGAATTATAAGTTGCTGGATGAAAAGAAGCAATATTCCAGTTATGAATGTTAAGTATAATAAAGAGTAATAATGATTCTTGCCTTGCCTCTAGCAGGCCTCAGACCAGTCTTGTTGGAGCAGTTTGTTAAATCCATGGCAATTAAGCTGAGTTACACTCAGGCAAGAGCAAACATTAAATGAAGGGCATAATTACAGTTTGTTCCAGTAAAACTGACTGGAACAGGGCAGAGCAAGACAGATTAGCTCATGGAAGCTGCACCTTTGTCCCAGCCCTTCCACTGAAGTGATAGAAGAGAAATGCCACCTCTTTAAACAATGTATTTTTTAATGATGATTTCTAGTTTAGATGGTTGTAGAGAAAAAAGTTGAACCAAACTTTGACTTGTTTCTGAGCACAGAGATAATAATCAAACAAGCATGTAAGATGTTTATTTTTGCAAATATAACTATTTTAAATTCATCCTATTTTGAAGACTGACTGGCACTTTTGAGTACTTAGAGTTGGTAATGCCAGAAAGCTCTGAGGCCATGTGGAGCCACTTCAGCAGGTCAAAAAACGTGGATGCTATGATAATGTGTCATCCAGGATGTTCAGTGTTTGGTAATTGGCCTCCTTGGCTTTCTCCCTCATTGTGAACCCTCCATGTGGCCCCAGAAGCAGATTCCTTTCACTGGACACACTCGTGTTCCCTTGTCCACGCACTCACAACTCTCTAGAAATTGCATTAAATAGGGTTAATGTTACATGATTTTCTTCATCTATTTTCTTTAAGGCCTGAAAACTGTCTACTGTATCTTCTTCCAGTGGCACCAAACCTGGTTTGGGTTTTTTTCATTCATTGTCTGTTCTCTCCCCTGCATTATGTCACACCATACCTGGCTGTGAACTGCTGCTGCTTAAGGGGCTTCCATAGCACACAAAAAGAAACAGAAAATCCCTCAAACCTATTTTAGGGGTTCATAAGAAGCACAGCTGCTCTTTGGTAATGCCCTCTGATTCACTTCAAAACTGCAAAAATGCAGTTTCAGCTTTTACTGGCAATAGAGCCACAGTTCTGAGAGATTGTCTGGCAAATGTAGGGCCTCGTGTGTAAACCCTTCTGTACCAAGGAGCCATGAGTAGTGTCCATAATTTACTATTTATTCATGACCATCTCTTACTAGTCATAAACTAATTTCCTACAAGAAGTCAGAAAACATATAAACAGCACTGCCTTTAATGAAATGCTGATGTATATGAGGGGAATCTGTTGCTACCAGTAAAGCAGCAGTGTATAGGATCAGCCTACCCAAATTTATTAGGTGGTTTTAAAAGCTTCCTTCATCCTGAAATAATTACTAAAATTACAAGGAAGTCACTGCTTTCTAGTAAATATGTTTATTTTCTCATACATACATACATACATATATATATGATTGAGACATAATATTTTAAATTAGTCTGGCTAACTTAATTACATACATTTTCTTGGAAATATACATTTTCTTTTCTTGCCTTAATCTTCACATTCCCTTTGGCTTACTGACCCCACAGTCAGAGATTTCTCCTTATAGTGTCTGCCCTGTTTAAACAATATTCTACTGAGTTTTTGGCCTAATGATGTTTAACCAGGAAGGGTCAGTAAATTACTTTTACTAGTATAAAATATCAGCAGGAAAAAAAAAAAAAAGATAGAAAAGAGGTTTGGATAACATTTCAGGTAACCAGTGTTTCGAACTGAACTCTTAGTACAAATTCATCTACAGGGCAGAGAGATATTAATTCCAAGCAGGCTGAAGTCCCTGGCCATGAAGGTTTGGTTGAGCATTGGTTGCAGACTTCAGCCCAGCAATGCAAAGGAAAGTTACACTGAACTTCAGAGGCTCACAGTTTTGATCTCATTGATTGTTTTGACTGGATAAAAGAATCAAGCATTTGGGATTAGAGCACTTAACTCTTTTAAGATTGGTTAAGAATTTACAGCTTATTAACCAATTAATGTTTCTTTAAGCTCTTAGTGCCTTAGCATGGCTGGGCTACTCTAAATTCCTAAGGAGACTTAAGCATCTACAGTGTCTTAGCATAGCTAAGATTTCTTCCCTCATTAAAATGACTTACCCGTGCTAAGGTTCCTTAAGCATTTAACAAAGTTTATATGCACTGTAGTTGTTTTTATAATTTCCTTCTTAATTTCCAAACAAGCAAAATCAGTGCAAAGAATTGTGCAATATGAATTTGAGACATCAAGCTCTTACCTGAGACACTCAAAGTTAGCTCAGGCATGATGACTGATAGAGCATTTCCTTTGTGGAACAGAAACCTTCATCAAGTGGTTCTGGCTATGCCACCAGAGAGAATTCTTCTGCATTGATAAATCATTAGTGCATTGAATTACTGAAATGGCTGACTATAGAGCCCCTAATTTTTAAACTTAGGATTTGTTTTTATTGTGTTCCTATCTGTACCCTAAATTATTACATTAATGAACTAAAATATTCATTACTTTATGAACATATTACTCCTAAAGAGTTAAAAACCAACTTTTACACTGGTCAGTAAAGCCCTTGTATGAAAGAGATCTAAGTCAGGACAGAGTGCTCAATGGCACTGAGTCCTTTCTCCTCTACTTCATATTTTGTTAAGTCAGTAAAAAGCATTTATTTCAAATTGTTCACATGCAAAACAAAGACTATACAATGCTTAAATTGTGTAGATCTTTCATGCACTTATGTGAGGAGAAAAAAGAATAAAATTGGATTGTTCATTTTGAGCCAGTTGAGTAGGAAAGAAAACCACTTAAAAATATGGTTGCCTATTTTATGCTTAACTCTTCTTTTAAGCATCAAGATTGACATGACTGAGAATTGTATTTGTTCAACTGAAAAATTCTAATTCTACTCCTAATGATTATAACAGGAGTGCAGTAACCTGTATGATTCACTGACAGCTCTTCCAGATGAAAAGATAGGTGTATCTATCCACAGTGCAAACTAAAATTGGGATGATTTCAAAGATGCTCTGATATATGAAACACTATTATTGTTGCCACAAACTAAAAAAACTCCACTCTTTCCCTTTTATGCAGGATAGCTTTGAAGGAAGTGTGGACAGAAAATTTTTGAGGCAGCATTTCATGGAACATGCAGTAAAATGATTTTTCTCCTTTCTTCAGTTTATTATTCTGGTTTGGATTTTGTGGTTGGGATTTTTGGGTTGGTTTGGTTTTTGGTTTTGTTTTGGGTTTGTTTTTGTTTGTTTTTTTTTTGTGATTTATGCTGTTACTTTGAGAAGAAAATTTTTGAAGGTGCTTTCATTCACTCACAGAGTCTAACAGTTTCATGCAAATACAAATGCCCATTCTCATACCCAACTAACTAACAACAATGGATGACAGTCACAGGAACAACAGGTATCCCTCCTTTACAACAGTCACCCTTCCATGGTCCTCCTTAAACTGGGTAGCCTGCCAAACAACTTGCTTGTCTTTCATAGGAATTACCTGAGGCTAAAAAACATTCACAAATGTCAGGCTGAATTTCAGCTTCAGGCTGAATTCCTGAGTTCAAGAGCCCATCACTTTATTATTGCACCTTATGTGCCTAAGCTGCAATTCCCAGTTACTGCAGCTCCATCCAGCTGGGACAGCTCTGCAGTCCCTCAGATGATGATCTTGAATGTCCAGTCAGAAAACAACCATCACATGGTTAGGTGTCTAGCTGTGGAAAAGATGATTATTTTCCCCCCCCACCATACCGTATCTCTACAGCAGAAGCAGATTCAGTCCTTTATCCTCTAATTTCCATCACTTCTCCACAATAAGTAAACTCTGTGGCTTTGCCCTGAGTTCAAGGCCTACAATCTGCCCCTCTCCATTCCTAGTTTTCTTTTACCACAGCGTTCCAGACATCTTCAGTTTCTGAATATTGTCACTGATGGCAGCCAGATATCTATGACACAGACAACAAAGGCTTTCCATCTGCACCAGAGGCCTTTGAAGAAGAACAGGAATGCTCTGGACTCTCTTGGAGTCATTCTGACTGTATGTTGCCCCTGTGAAGATACCAGAGGCTGCTAAGCACAAAAAGGATTAAAAAGCGATAATGGATGTGCCAGGACTTTGTGGAAAATGGGAGCAAAGCCAGCTAAAACATCAAAATAGGAAGCAGAACTACTACTTACACAATTCACAAACCAAGTTCAGGTAAGCTGGAATTTTGTTCATTCTTCATGACTGATCCTGACACCAAGTTTGTTGCCCATCATGAATCGGGCAGTTCTGCCCATCTTTTTTCTCTCATGGCTTATGAAGATGAATATCCCTGTACATTTGAAAAGCTGATGGCAGGACAGCCTTGCCTCTTGAACTCATTTGGGTATCTAAGTTGGAGATGCCACATGTGCTGTATAGGGTTTGTTGAGCATTGCAGTCTTCCCTTGTCCCTGCAGACTCAAACACTACCAGCCTAATCCAGGTTTCTCTTCCCATTGATTCCCTTTCTCTGTAGGCATTGCAGCTGCTGCTGCAGGGCTAGGTCTTGTTCTCCTGATTCCTGAATTATTCACCTTCCTCCACTGTGTTGGTGGCAGCAGGTCACAAAAGTACTGGAGAGACAGATACCATGTCTTCTGTTTACAAACTCATTCTAGGAATGCCCAAGCCAGAGATGGAAGTCCTCTCAGTGTGGATGTAATTGCCAATGATCATTTGCTGCTGGAACTTCACTCCAGATTTGGGGCAAGAAGAATCTAACCCCACATCAAATTGCAAAGGGCCATTGCCTTCCCCTGCACTTTGCCTGGTCCTTAGGTCACCTTGAAATGCTATTTAATGACTCTATTAGCAATTCCTTCCCACTTCTTTCTCCAGCTTCTTCTGCTTCTTTCTTCAGCTGAGCTGGCATAATGGGTTTCACCTCATGCTTTGCATTTTTGATGTAATAGAGCAAGACAAGAGAGTGTCTGGGGACCAAGGGCTTGCAGGAGCTCATGCCAGGATTGCCTGTGGAGCTTTTGGGCCTGGGCATCTACTGTACACATCAGAATTGCATGGTCTGATCTCAGCCCATCAGGCAGTTCTTTCCCGTCCCATGTTGCATTAAATTCACATAGGCAGCAATTTTTCAAAGGCTTATAAGTAGTCCACACTCAGTTGATTTTCACAGGGAAAGTTAAAAAAAAGTGTAATTCTAATCAAAATTATCCCTTCTTGCCAATTTCAGGGCAGGGAATCAGAGCTAGTGGGCTCTGCAGTGAAAATATCTCTTGATTTTATTTCCCTTCTCTCTCTCACCCCCTTCCCACCCTCCCAGTAAAACAGAATGTTTTTCCCAAACACTCATTCTTGGAAACAGTTCTATTTATTTTAGATGAAATTTTCCAACACATCTCAGATTGAGACACAGACATGGCATGGAAAATTTCAGCCCAAGCATTTAGTGTTTGGCAAAGTTATAAGCAACTGGGACTTAAAATGGGAAGGGTTTGGCAATCTAGGATGCACTAACGACCTTCCTTCTAATGAACATTCTTGTTCAAAGGTTATTAATAGACTCAAGAACAAGTTTGAAGTTCAGAATAGACCAAAAATAATGCTGGTGTCCTGTCTGAACTTTGTAGTCTTTATGGGAAAGTACTTTGAAAAATCATTGGAAAGCAAAGTTGTGTGACTAAAGCCAGTATAAATCTAGCTATAATTTTCTGGTAGGCTTAAGAGTTGAAATATCATCTTCAGCTTCAGTGGTGATATTAACAAAATGCAGTGTAGCGCTGGAAAAGCTGCAGAAAAGGAAATTGAGAATGATCTCCAGAGATAAAGGGATGTGCAGGATGGAGTAAAGTAATTTGCATAAAAATTGTTAGATTGGTATTTAATTGAATTACATTGGACCTTGCATTTTTTAGATAATATCAATTTGAGTTACTATTGTAGGTTATTATAGATTGGTGTATTAGTAAAAATATATATATTCTTGAAACAAGTTTTGACAATGTGCTTGCCTGGTAAAGTCACCTGTTTAAAGCACTCATGTTTTCTAATGTGGTGAAATATGATAGCACTGAATTAAACCTATTAAATTGGTTTCCATCATTCTCATTATAGATCTCTCCCACAGGTTCCTGGATTATGTTTGCACCAGATTCAGCCTTGTGCAGCAGGCCAAGGACAGTACAATTTGGTGAGTGTTGATGCTGTATCATTATAGTACAGTCAGCCCTTTCTTTCCATGCCCCCCTTCTTGTTGTTCAGCCATTAAAATAATGCTTCCAGGTTAAAAATGCCACATTTTTAAAGCCTATTGCGTGTGAGTAACACTGTTGTGGCACATTAAAACGCCACAATGCTAAGAAGAGTGCTAAATAATTGAATAAATATTGCTGTGTTTAGACTGTTTCTGTTTGTGGAGACAACTCAAAACCTGAAAGTTCATTTTTTGCCGCAACATGATACAGAATGTGCTCTAGCAAATAAAAAATACTGCTGACAACTCCTGTGATGACTGGTTTAAGCCATGGTGTAGAATAAAAACTGCCATTTTAATAACTATATGTGTATGTTTTTATGTAAAATTTAAGCAATGTTCAATTTTGTTAATCTAGCTGAAATTTTTGATGTTCGATCTCTAAGTAGTGATTTCATTATTTTCCTGTTCATTGGTGATTTCCTCAAGAGATGGAAGTTGTACTTGATTTGGACCTGTGAGATATTATATTAATAACTGAGACATTTCAATATGTGTGTGTGATGAACAACTACTGGCCAGTGGTCACTGTATTACTGTTCTCTTGCATTAACAAAACCCTGCAGGCTGCCTGTATGATTTTAGTCACACTCATGCTTGGTTTTAATCTGCCTCCCCTTGATTCCATAGCAGCACTGATGAAAATCATGCAGACCTTTCTAACTGATGCAGGTGTTAGAAAATCTGATGCTTTTGGCATATTTTAATCCCAGCACTCCCAAATAGTAGGATCACAATATTCTGGTCCCTCCCATAGCACATGGAATGTTGAAGTGTATCCCGTTATCCTTGTTTTAGTGCTGACTGTTGTGAGTAAAGCCAGGTACATAAAAGTTGGTGACTGCAGCAGCCCCTGAACACTGATGCTTCTGATTTTTGTGAAAATCTAGTTAATGGTAACTTCTTTTTAATGTTACTATTTACTCGTTTGCAATGGTAGGTGGTTTTTTTAAAAAAACCAACTTTTTCAGTTCTGATTTTGTCTCTAAGAATCTTGATATATTGTGGGCTCTACTGGGATATTTTGCTGTGTGGTTCATCCACACTGCCAACTTGGACCAAGGATTAAAAAATGGAGTTAATTATAAACCCCTCGAGATCTCAGATGGAGATTTGCTGTTATTTGCATTTCTGGATTTCAAAGTGATGCAAGCCTGTGAGGATGAATGAAAGCAGTGCTGGGGAAGGCTAGGTGGTCAGGCTGGAGCTGTGACCCCTGGTCACGCAGACCTTCACAGCCCCTTGCTGGAGCCCCTTGGTATCCATGGGTGTTCTTTAGAGGGACAGAAATCCACCTGCTTGGCTCAGCTTGCCAATGGCCCCAGGAGAGCAGCAAAGTCTATACATAGCTGCAGGAACTCTGAGGCAAGTTAAGAAATTGTATAAACTGGCTGCATTCTGTTCTGCTTGGTCATTCTGGGGATTAGGAATTGATCCTTTCCAAAAATTGTAGGTGAGGATTCTGTTACTACAGAAATTGACAGCAACTTAGGAAAAAAGAGGCAGAAATCCAAAGAATTTTCAGGGCCATTTTGCAGTGTTGGGTGATATCAGGTCAATTTCAGTACAAATGCAGAATTTACCCTGATTGCTGCTTCAGAAATGTGCAGCATTCTGCTTGCTTAGTTTCCTTGGAAATGCTGGCAGATATGTAGGGAATCAGGGGCTCTCTGGAGCAGAGACAGAACACCCAAGACAGAGAATGACCTCTTAACATGGTGTTTAAGGCTCAGAGAGGGAGCTCTGTATTCTAGTCGGTGGTCAGAGAGCAAATGTATTTATTTTAAATGAACATATGATAAAATAATTTCTCTGCAGGATGGAGTTAAAAAG
Source organism: Hylia prasina (assembly GCA_013397195.1). Classification (NCBI taxonomy): domain Eukaryota; kingdom Metazoa; phylum Chordata; class Aves; order Passeriformes; family Sylviidae; genus Hylia; species Hylia prasina. The sequence goes on along the minus strand of VYXD01004345.1, from coordinate 707,174 downwards.
GTAAAACTTCTTTCTCACTTGGCTTGGTCCACAACACTTCCTTTTTTCTTTGAAAGAGAACATCGCTGCCCAGACTCAAAACCAGTTTGGGATTTTCCTGCTGCCAGATGTCTAAATCCTTGGTATGTGCACCTTTCCAGTTAGTGTTTCTAACAGCAGCCAGGTAAACAAGTTCTGTTCCCTCTGAACCTGTTTCCTTGTCCCATTCCAAGTAGTCCTGAATTGTGTATAAACTTAGCTGCCCACCTACAGTCAGGCACTCTTGTGTAGTGAGGTGTCAGAAAAAGTACAAATGAGTGGCAAGTAGACCAGAAGTGCAATGCAGGATTCCCTGGTTGCCAGCTTGTAATTGCAACGGGAGGTGCTGAAGTCTGCTTTCACACATTTGCTTTTAATCAACAAAAACTATGTGTCTGTGATGAGAAGATAATTCTGTATGATATGGGGTGTCAAATCTCATTGCCATTATCTATTTTAGCTTTAAATCGGTTGTTTGGATCTGAAATTTTTGTTTTAATTCAAAGGAAAACAAAGAGGAAATTATTATAACCTAATACATTCACTATGTAATTCTCCGTGCCTAAATTACTGCTTTTCAATAGCAAGCTTTCTGTAAGTATGGCAATGCACTTTTGGCATGACACAATGCATAATTCTTATGTTTCTCCTTGTAAAATTCCACTATGGTCATCATTTCCAGCTAATCCTCCAAAAATTTTACTCTTGGCTCCTATTTTATAAGCACAATGAAGGCTGTGCCAATAGCTTGTGCTTATCTAGCTTGGTTACAACAGTTACAGTCTGGTTTTCCAGCCTTAGGAAACAACTGAAACAATATTGATTTGCTTCAAGCCTGCCAGTTTAACTGGCACCATAATCAAGATTCCAGTAGCTTTGTAAGTTTGGGGTTTTTTTTCCCAGTGTATCTGCCATGTATGCAACTTCATTAAAAATAAGGAAGAAGTATGCTGGTTTAAGGTGTTTTTTTTTAAAAAAAACACAATTTCAGACTGGAAGATTTGGTTCTGTCAGTGTCATGAACTTTTTCAATTAATTTTTTAAGCAATGCTGTCGCATAAGTTTTTGGTGGGAACCTGAACATTCCAGCATTGGTTAGGAAGCTATACTTTACTCAAAAAATTCTTTGCTAACTTGAGGTGGTATTTTCTTTCCTACTACAGGTTGAAAACCTGTTAGATCAACTTGTTCATTGATCTAACTTGGAGACATAAAAATGCCAACCACTAATGTGCATGAGTCAACTAAAGCTATACTGAATTCATTCTTACATTTGACAAAAATCACAAATAAATCCTTTATGTGGGATATAAACACAGAAAAGGTCAAGCCTAAAGAAACCTTAAAAAGTAGGGATGAAATGAGAAATAGAACTGAATTTTCATTTTAACCATATAGTTTTCTATGTGCTGTAATGCATGGATAAACACCTAGAACTGGTACAAAAAAGTAGCAAGAATGTGTGCTCACAGCTTAATATTTCATGAAATTCCAACTGCACACTTTGTATAAGTAAGTAATTACTCAGCTAAGCCAAGTTTGAATGCTCTAGCCAATTCTTGCTAAAATAGGCTGCACCTCACTATTGAAAGGGTGTTAGCAGAATTTTGTTGTTTACCATATTTATTTCTTCAAAGAAATCCCTAATATCCCATTTCTGCAGTCATGAAAAGCCTTCCAGAGGCTTATATACATACTACTTTCAACAAGCAAAAAGAGGTGGAGACAGACTTTGAATATATGAAAGAAGACACTTTTAAGAGTGATAATGAACATGACTTTAAAACATCGGGCCTTTCCACGACAGATGGCAGAGCAAACATGGTTGGTATCTATGTTAAATAGAGGCAGTGTGGAAATCATACTTATTTGACACTAATGCTTTCAAGCTTCTTCTCTGGCAAGATAAGAGAGTCCTAAAATGTAACATTTGAGTATCTTGGTTTTTCATATTGATGTGCAAGTGGTGACTAATTCTTATTTTTTATTTATACACCTAATATGCACAAGCATCTAATCAGCTGAAAGTAAACACTGGTATCTAACCCAAAACATTTCCAAAGGATTTCTGATGTCTAAGATTTCTATTATATTTATGCTTTAAAAATCTTCAAGTTTCCAGTATTTCCCAGTCAGAAGTGAAAGCTTTGCTAATACTGTTCTGCCCATTTGTAGATACCTAAATCCACTTGGACACTTTTGCCTTGTGAATTGGGAATGAAATTTCCCCTGTACACTGAAGGATTTTACTCCTAGCATTTGATCACTCCAAAACAGACACTGAGAAGTTGAATTAATTACTTATTAAATAAATTAAGTAGGAAATAACATAATTTAACTGAAAACAGAGACTGAAGTTTGATTACTGGAGGCACAAGCTACATTTCACTCAGACAATCATGGTTTAGAATACTGCAGGGAGTTATAAGGATATCATACCAGCAAGCTGCCACTGGGCAATTTATGAACTGTAACCTCCACAGTCTTTTAAAGTTTGTTTTCCCTTTATTTTAACTAACTGGTTTCAGTTAAGTTCTTTTAGAAGGTTGGTGTATGTGAAAGGTCTCTCAAAACCCCCAATTTGCTTTTTTAATACTTTATTCTCTTCAATTAGAAAACTGATATTTTGAAAAATACTTTTTTAATATTACTTTTAACAATTGCTATATGGGTTTCATTCCAAATCCAAGGATCCTGACTCAAGTTTTTAGAGTTTTAGGAGAAACTATTGATAGATGCGTTGGGTTGAAGATGCAAGGTGCATCACTTCACCTCCTTGAGACTGGATGCAAAAGGCGATTGAAAGGCACAGCAAAATACTATCCCTCGACATCTTTAGGGAGCTTTGAGTACTTTCATTGATCCTTTAATATGATGCACTGAGAACTGAGGTATCAAGTAGTTTCTTTTCTCTTTAACCCTGTTTCATTATTTTTTTTCCCAAGTCGGACCAGGGCTGCCTGACCAAACCGCTCCACTCCACCTGGGTAAGGAGTGCGTGTCCCTGTCGGGATGCCACCCTTTATCCCGAAGCGGCTGTGCCCAGGAGGGGACGCGCTGAGCCACGTGCGAGCACCTGGATCCTGGGAATACCTGGAGTCCGGGAACGACACAGTGCCCGAAGTCAGGGCCGCGCATTGTAAACTGCTCTGGGAATAAAGGCGCTGCATAAATACGCTGTGTTTTTTACGTGCGTGTCATTGCTTAACAGCAAATACATTAAAGAGGTTTCTGCAGCCTCTTCAGAGTACAAGAGAAGAAAAAGAAAAAGAAAAAGAAAAAGAAAAAGAAAAAGAAAAAGAAAAAGAAAAAGAAAAAGAAAAAGAAAAAGAAAAAGAAAAAGAAAAAGAAAAAGAAAAAGAAAAAGAAAAAGAAAAAGAAAAAGAAAAAGAAAAAGAAAAAGAAAAAGAAAAAGAAAAAGAAAAAGAAAAAGAAAAAGAAAAAGAAAAAGAAAANCGGGTCCCCGGGAGCGTGAGGGGGTGACGGCGGCCGCCGAGGCGTGGAAGGGCCGCCCTGTCCGGCCGGAGCCGCCGGAGGCGGGGGATGTCGGCGGAGCAGGGCTGGAGGGATCTCGGAGAGCCCTCTCGAAACCCCAGCCACAAAAATGCCCTCTCGGTCAGGACCCCGGAAAAGTGAAGCGGCAGGTGGGTTTTGCCCGGCCCGTGGCTCGGCAGCGGGCGGGATGTGCCCAGGGGCTCTGTCCCCTGGAACGCCGTCGTGTGCCTGGGAAGGTGCGCGGGGAAGGCTTTGCTGGTGGTGCTGGGAGGGTGTGAAGGAGCTGTCTGTGCTGCTGTGTGCCTGATTGAGCCAGGTGATGGGACAGATGTGTGTGTAACATCCTTTCTGTGAAATCAGGGGGTGATGAGGTTGATAGGCAGCATCCATTCTTTCCTTCTGGAGGTACCTGCTTTGTGAATAAGTTAAGGTTCTGTCAGTTGATCAGAAGTAGGACCTTCTTTCTGAGCTTTAACTTGGCAGGGGCGGGAAGCAGAGGGAACAAGGCGATGAATTAATTGTCAGTGATATTTCACTTTTTTCATAATCTCTCCCTCTTCAGGCAGCCCTTTGAAATTAATAAATCTGAATGTGTCTGTAACTCTCTCAAGTAGCTGCCAGCAGTGTAGGAGTGATTACTTTTTGAGTCATTCATTCTTCTTTTTGCCTTTTTTAAAAATTATTTCTTTACTGGGATTTCACTTTGAAGACTGATTTTGTTCTCTTTTTCCTCCTCATAGAATAGGTTCAACAATAAAAAACACTCATTGGGAGTCAGTAGTGATATCTCTCCCTAGCTCCTGCTGACACCTGTTGCTGAACTGGCCTTTATGGTTTCTACCCCTCTCTGTTTGACCAGTCTTTATTTGCTCATGTGTAATGGAGAAATGGATATGAAGTTAGGACAACTTAGTAGTTCAAACAACATCATAAACTTCTGGATATTTGATTCCTTAGTAGAGTGCTGGTGAACCTCTGTTCATATTTACAGTAGTAGTAGTGATGTATATGCTGTGTACATACAGCTTTAAAATGGTTTTGCTGTAGTGCTAAATATTTAAAGGCCTTAAATGTGACTCAGAGGTAAGCTGAGGCTGCTTTGCACAGGTTTTCTGAATCTTATGCTCAAATATTGCTAGTTCAGTTAATTTTAATTTGTACATAATAAACAACATAAACTCGCCTGGTCATTATTCTTTTGACTAGACTTTCAGAATTTTCATCGTCATGGTGGATGCTTACTTTTAAATGCTCTGGTTTCCAGTGTATAAGTTCACAGAAGTGGAAATCATCAGATTGCGTTTCCTCATTCACAGAAAATACCAAAATCCAAATACACAGGGTATGCTGTATGCCTTTGCCCACTACGTGGTTGAGATCCTCTGAAAAAGGATTTTTTTTTTTTCTTCCTCCCCCAAGAATGCAGGATAAGGATGGGATTGAGAGAAAATTGCTTGTAGGAGAGCTGAGGAATAAAATATAGGCTAATCAGAGAGTAGAGTTAACTTCATATTCTGCATCAGAAATACATATTTAAATTCTTTCACAAAGTAAATGTGCGTCTTAAGGAAGATAAGTCAGTTCATGCTGAGTGTTCTGGTGGGCAGAGAGGAGGAGGAACCTACAGAGTGAAACCTTGATAAATTCATAGCATGAAAAAAAGACCTGCAGTGTAACTAGACAGCATAATCCCACCCACTCCCCCAGAAGGGGCTTACTGCTGCATTTACTTGTGTTTTGTTAAGGTGGGATATTATCATTTACCAATGGGAAGGATTCCCCATTATGTAACCAGACATCTGAAAATGTACCACTCTGCATGGGAAACCTGCCACAGCCAGCCAGAACCCTTTTTTCCATTTCAATAAACGAAGCCAGATTTTAGTATGGATGGAGAGCACATTTTCAGATACTCAATGATTTTTCTAATCCTGTGACCTGTGTGCCTTAGGGAAATATTCCAGGAGTGCCCCATGAACCTACTTGTGTGGCTGGTATTATACCACCTTTGGGATTTGGATGTTTACATGAAAACAGCAAGGGCTGGAGGAAAGAGACATGATGTTTTCACTTGATCAGGGTAGAAGGAAGTAAACCAGTTGGAAACCTAAGTCTTCTGTAACTAGTGTTTGACAGTAGTGTTTGAATATCTGTGTGATTTCTGGCCCTGACTTGCTTTATGCCTCTGTTATGTCTAGATAGGAAAGTTCTTTATAAACTTTGAAAAACAGCATGGCCCTAATATCAGGCCTATTGAATTGTCTGAATTAACACAGATCTTTGCTGATGAAGTAGTGGATAGGGTAGATGAGCGTTGCTCAGACTTCTTGCAATTGTGAGCAGTATTTGGGTTTACCCTTCTCTTTATACATTTCCTAAGTAAAAAGTTACTTCTGTACAGCTTTAATTGCTGGCAGTAGCTAAGTTCCTTGGTTCCAGCTGCAGGTGTAAATGCTCTGTGCATTGGCCAGGAGCAGCAGAGTGCTGCTAGCAGTTGAAGGGAGTGGTAGTTCCTTAGCCATGTAAATCCATGCTGCAGGTAATTACAGCTGCTGCTGACTCCCCCGGAGGAAATGAGCTGCTTCCAGCTGTAAATCAGGGCCGTTTCGTTTTATTGTTTTTCTTGTTATTTTTTAATAGCTTAATATTTTTATTAAGTTTTCCCCTACCTGTTTACGACTCCCACCCTTTGAATTTTCCTGTTAGTTCATTGAGAGGTGCAGCTCAGGTAAGAGAAACACTGGTTGGTTTGTGTCCTTATTTTTTTTTTAGAAAAAGTCACTTGTCATCAGGTAGCAGCATTACCAGAACCTCCATTGTGGCTTGTTACTATAATTCTATTAAGGAATAGTTTGTCTTTGATAAAATAACTGATTCACAAGTCCATTTCTTTGGTTCAAATTTGATGAAGTGTACTGCTACTAGCATAAGTTATTTCTGCTAGGGTAGGGAGAAGATGTATGCAGAAGATGAGCAAGATTGGAGGATTCATTTTGCAAACAATTCTTAATTCTAGTCTACTAATACTTCTAGTAAAATAACCTTACATTTTTGTCCAAGATGCTTTAAAGTGACGAGGAAGAGGGAAACTCCTAACTTATAAATTAAATTTCAAAATGCAAACAGCTCACATAGTTGTTTCTCCTTTTATTCCATAATATAATTTGCTGGTGTTTTAACATAATACACAGAAACTTAGGAGAAAAAAGCTGTCCCTACTGAATATCAGTTGGCTTGCACCTAAAAGGAAGTCACCTAGTGCTGTGTGTTTGTGAGCACAACACAGCAGCAGTCTGCCTCCTGTCACTGCCACCTGTACCTGCTGGCAGCCTGTGACATGGACATGGGCTTGGAGTAGGCTGAGACAATGGCATGTGCATCAAAGGTCCAGCTGCTGCTTTGCTGGTCTGTTTATTAGTCAGATGCCTCCCTTTGTTTACTTCTAAAGAAAGTGTCTGTCTTTGCATTAAGAGTGAGAGTTTCTTCTAATAAATGAGGGAAAATCAGGCACGTGGTGATTTTTCTGTGCAGTACTTGTCGGTAGCTTTGTTCAGAATGTAGCTGGATGTAGTTTGTGAATTGGGACAAATGTAGAAGGTTTCTTTTTAAATCCATGGAGTTTCCACTAAACATTTTCTGTAGTAGAGGAAAGGAAGGCTCTCCCAATGGAGCTTACCTTTATGACATGGGGTCTGGTCAAGCATGCTCTTGGCCACAGCTGTTTGGAGTTCCATGCTTACTGACTGACCTCACTGTCAGTTTTGTTCTAGTTTAGTTTGGGTTTAACTTAGCTGAAGGCCCCCAGCATTGTTCTCTGCCAGCACAACTTCTGCGTGGCTGCTCCAGCCTGGTTGAATCAAACTTGTCTTGGCAAGCCTAACTGTTTTCAGTAAGACATTTTAAAAGACAGACATAGTTTGCTGAGTCTTACCATTATGAAGACCCACAGTTTCCTTTCGCAATACTTAGATAGTGAATGGTAGTTTAATGTGTGTTTAAGCCTGAATCCTGTCATGTGTTAATTTATCACTGGTTTTCTTGTGGAACAGCAAAATGATCCTGAAAGTGGGATTTAAACATGGATAGGAATGTATTGACACTTTTCAGGAGCCAGTTCAGCAAGCAAGCCTTGGCTGCACATGTTGGCAATCTGGACTCTATATGTGGCCGTGGTGTCGCATCATTATTAGCTCAGCCCCTCTATGTGCAGATATAAACACCAAATACTGCTTGGTTTCCACACACACTAGAAAAAGATGTTCCTATGTTTCAGGATTATGACATGAAAAAATTCTTCTAAACTTCTTGGAATTGTCACTCAGATGAGTTTAAAGTAGTTGCTTTCATTGTATGTCATGGCTCCACCAGTCTTTGCCCCATCAGTCTCAGTGGAAGTTGACTCCAGTTTTAGTGTTTTGACTTCTCTCATTTGCTATAGTACCTTTAAATTAAACTTTAAAAAATCCTTTCAGTAGGAATGTCATACCTGACAATGAACGATTGCTGTACAATATATACTGATAAAGTCCTGCTGTAATCCAGCTCTCAGTTGTCTTATTTATATAACATTTTTCACTTTGGAGAAGTGAAGCTCATGAAGGTTAGAAAAACATAATAATTGAATACTGTGCCAGGAGTGAAGGCTGCCCTCTGCTTGCATAGCTTGGACAGAAATGGAGTTATCTATACCCTTCTGGTGGTACTGGGGAGAAGCATCCAAAGAGAGATAAAGTAGGTACAGCTACTCCATTCCCAGATGCCTTTTCTGCTTTGGAACCACAGAAGTGATGAAGTGTTGAAATGGATATGGAAGCTGAGGGTGTGTTGGCTTCTTAGGAATACACTGTGAATACTGAAATACAGCTTCTCTGGTTTTGCTCTCATTCTGTAACCTTTCAGAAGTGTTAAAACAACTTTAAGATGCTGAAGTAGCAGATAGCACTGTTACTTATTTTGCTGGCATGTAAGGAAAGTTAGAACTGTATTTTCTTTAGCTGACGTCTACCCACAAGTTGGTAGAATAATTAATGAAATGGATACGCAAAAGTTCCTGAGGGTGGCAAGAATGTCTTTCAGGAGCACGTGCTGGGCACCAAATCTTGCATCAAAACATGCAATGTAGCTGTATGGAATGATGTCTACGTGTCAGCTTGTTTGTCCACTTTCCAGTGATAGTGAAGTGTGAAGGGCAAAGGCAGGAAAATGTGAGACACTTTGCGTGGCTCTGATGAACATGGCACAGGCTTTCATCACAAACTGCACACATTGCAGTTCCAACAGTGCACTATAGTGTTTCTCAACATCTTCTATGGTATATTTTTTCAATGTCTGGAAAAGTGAGGGAGAGTTGAGGGATTTTTTTTTTCTCTTTAGTAAAAAACATGCTGAAATGCTATACTTTAATTCCAGACACATGATTCTTGTAAGCTGGATTTAATGGCTTTGGCTTCTGAGCTGTGTTGGTTGTTCCCCTGCACCCAGCTCTTTCCTTATGAAATATGTGTATGTCAGTCCTAATTTTTTGCTTCTCCAGGAGTGATGTTTGCAATGTATTGTACGCCTCCTAAAATAAATGAGAGGAAAATAATATGGTTATTTTTCCAATTGGAATGGCCATCAGTTATAAAATTGAATGTTTCGGTCTTTCATTTGACTTCTGTATTGTTCAGATTTAAATTCCTCTTGTTGTTCCCCTAAGATTCGTGCTGTACATAAAATGTTGGAGGTTGAGAAAACTGAAAAAGTTGGATTTTTACCTGGGGGAAGATATTGGGTCTTTGTAGGTTTTGCTAGAACATTTGATGCTTTTATGAGGTATGAAATAGAATTGCTGCCTGATCTTCTAATTCTCCAGTTTCTGCACAGTTTTAGTTGTATAGATGTTTTATGATGCAGAAGTGATGCCTTAAGGAATCCTCTGCTGTGCAGGATGGCATTCACCTTCATTAGTTGGTATGGAGTCAAAAAGATGCTTAATTCTTTTCCTTCCACTAGAAGTGAGTTGCTCATGCATCCCTGTTAGTATTCAACTGCAAATTTGGAAACCCACAGGTGGGTTTCGTGGGACAGAAAAGGCATTTGGAAAAGTTTCCTGTCTATGGAGCCAGTGTGGTTGTCCATTTTTAATTATACATAACACATATTACCCTGAATAGATAGTACTCACTGGCACTCTAGGTTCTGATTTCTGTAGCACAGCCAAGCACACCTGATTGTATGAGTTCTTTCAAAATTAAGCAGTGCTGTCTCACAGAATAAGATTGCAGTCTTAAAAGAAATCCAATCAAGGCATTGTGACTATATATAATAGCACAAAACTATTGACTCAATATGAAAAGTACCTTAAAAGAGTGCACTGCTGTGGCTAGCTAGCAGAATTAATGCTCTAATGCAAGCATCAGGCACATTTCACAGGTTCAGTCACTGTTTTGCACTTGTTACAGTGACCAGACTTGCTGACTTGTCAGTTTGGGGAAGGGAGAGAGAAAAAGAAAAATCTTTACTCTCTCTGTGTATCAAGAGAAATTATGTGTAACAGATAGAAAGTGCTTATTATTAATGTAGTTCTTAACTTAATCTTAGGAATCTATTGATCAGTGCCTTGAAAGTATTCTCCAAGGGAGAATATGAATCTGAATATTTGTAATTGTCCAGACTCTCTTGCATTTAGGGACAGCTTATTTCATTAGAAATGTAGAAAATAGTTAACCATTGCTTTAAAAACTTTGTTGTTGAATGGCCTGCTTCATACTTAGCATTGAATCTGTGTTTATATAAAAAGATTTAAAAGAAAATAAAAATTTTGGATGCAGATTTCCTAGGCACTGATTTTTTAATTTTTTTTTTTTAAATCAAGTCTAAAACAATTTCCTTGGTTCTAAGTGATTTTACTAATTTTTCTACAGAAGTGTTTGTGGAGCACTTTAGTTATGAGACAGTTTTTTTCAGGGATTTTTCACTTTTTCTATAAACGCATAGCCTTGATTATAGATTGGTACTGTGATTTCTGTCTGGGAGCACTTGTTCCCTGATGAAATAGTGAAAAGTAGGCTTTTAAAAATTACACAAAGAAGCTTTTCAGGCTTGAACGCCTTAATGTAAGATTTTCTTGACTTTAGAAGTGGAGAAATTAAGCTGTATTAACAGTTATTATTTTTTTAAATATAATCTATGCAAACAGGAAGGTCAGGACTACTGCTACAAGTCCAAAGGATCTGATCAAGGTCAGAATAGACTGTGATCTTATGTGATCAGTTTTCCTTCAAGTTCTACTTAAAGGAAAACTAAAACTGCAAAAAAGAATCGTTCACCCCTCTAAAATTTAAAATGTACCAGTATTGTGGAATCTAAAGGGATTCCCTGCATGGAAATACCCCCCAAAAAAGAGGTCTCACCAGAAAAAGGTTCCCACCAAAGAGAATTACAGCTTTAAAATGAAAAACTGAAAACTTCAGGTTTTCATTATAAAAATAAGCTTACTTGCTCCAGGGTCCCAGTTTCCTAGCTGGATTGCATCTCAGGAAAGCATCCAAAAGCAGATACTTTTCACAAAAAGAAAAAAAAGGCTTTATTGAAAACCTGGTTCATTGCTGAGGAACAGCTTTCATGGAAAAATTTTGACTTGGTCTGTCTCAAGCATAACAGAACACAAATTAATTCTTGTTTTTTCCTGAGGCATCCAGAGTTAGGCATTCTGATATTTCTGAAATCAGCAATATACTTAACTTGAGAGCAGGCAGTATAACAGATTTTTTGTACAGAGTCCAGTTGCTGTATGTTACTCTTGGATCTGTTGGATAACACAAAGTGTGCTTAATAATAAAGCCTGCCAGTTTTCTTCCCTCTGCTCTTCCCCTCTCGGCAGATTACCAGATTTATGTTTGATTTCTTGGATCTTTTTGTTACCTTTTTTTGCCAAAGAATTTGCTCTGACTGAACTTCCTGGAAAGGAGAAAAAGCTGAAGAATGAGTTTCTTGCTCCTCTTTGTCATTAGCAGTTCTGGTATTCTCTTCTGACGGCAGGAACCAGCCTGCACTGTTGCTTTACTCGGTCGGAGCACCAGCTATTCCAGAGAGGGGTGCAGTGTTCATAGAATCCTGAGGGACCAACCAGGATCATCCAGTCCAACCCCTGGCCCTGCACAGACACCCCAACAATCCCACCCTGTGCATCCCTGAGAGCATTGTTCAAACTCTCCTGGAGCTCTGGCAGCCTTGGGGCCCTGACCATTCCCTGGGGAGCCTGTTCAGTGCCCGACACCCTCTGCGGGAAGAACCTTTCCCTGATACCCAAACTAAACCTCCCAAGTATTCCAGAGACCAATGCCAAGAGACCAGGTATGGATGACAGAGAACATTGGGCTGTAGCATGTTCCAACTGCAGCAGTATCTTTGTCCTGTCTCCTTTTCACAGTTTGTTCCAAGTCAATTGTCGTGGTAACATTCTCTTAGGACAAGATTAGGATATGCCCTTTCAGGTGAAGGGTGAGTTATCTCAGGGAAAAAGTGATGCAGTTGATGCACAAGTGTCAGTCAGAGCTAGTAGGGTGCTTACCATTCAGTTTTGAAGTCTGTTCTAGATTTCCGAACATAAATGAAATTTTACATATTTTTTTAAAACAAAAGTTTCTGCTGTGTGCCTGAGACCAGAAAAAGCAAGTGAGATTGCAGACACAGCAGCTTCTCTGCAGGTGTGAAAAAGACGTGTCAGTGTGCCTCGGATGCTATTCCTCTTTCCCAGTTACGCCTGGTTGCCTCTAAGAGTTTCTGCTGCTCTCTGGAGGTTTTTTCTCTGTTTTTTCAGCCCGTGGGCACTGTAACATCACTGCTGTGTGTGGCTACAGCTCCAGCCAGGCCATTGAAATGCTGCAGGAGGTTCCCCAGTCCCCCCTTCTTCACTTCCTTGAATAGAAACCTTTTCTTGTAAACTTAGCAACAACAACAGCAGCAAAGCCCAGACAAAGGAGAGCTTTTGGGTCGCTCGGCAGTCCCAGGAGGGGCACTGCCAGCTGCAGGTCACTTCTTTTGTGCCGTCTCCAAGCGGGATGCACAGGCTCTGCTCTGCCAGCTTCAGGTTGGGGAGCCACAGGCTGATCTGTGCCCCAATAAGAGCTTGTTTGTCTGTCCTCCCTGTTATGAATAGCAATGGGTGAGCATGTTGTGCGTGATTTCAAATCCACTTAAAGTTCATGGGTTTGAAATCAAAACCAGAACTCAAATCTTACGAGGTTTGTGTTCTGTTAGGAGCTGGCCTTTTGCCAGGATGTGTCTGTTCATTTTACTTTTAACCCTGGAATCAAATACATACCAGTTTGCTATACCAGGTCACTTGTATTGCTTTATATCCTCTTCCTTATATTTTTAAACATTTGTTCCATTGTGTGCATTTATGGATATCAGAAAGTTGCTAGACTAGGTGTTGGTTCTCTCATGAACACATGAATTTTGTCTTCCATCTTCATCTTGTTTCAGAGCGTCAGGGCTCACAGCATGTGCCTTCTGCCTGTTCCTCTGTATATCCAAAGCAGTAAAGAAAGGCTGAAATCCGTCCTTTTTGAGGGCTGTATTTTAGATCCTATATGCTTTAAATATGGACTGAAACAAAGCCCCAACTGTCTGTGCCCTGTAGTGGTTTGGTTTAGCCACCATTTTCTGTTTCTGAGAGGTGATACAGTCACAGAAGCTCTGCAGGGCACTGAGGAACAGGATCTTTCCTAGTGCAAATATGGGACTTTTAAAAAAAAAAAATAAATTTTTTTTTTACACTAAGCCTGTCTTGCTTCGAGTGCTGTTCTCTTCTGTGCTGGTGTGCTTCATGCAGGTGCATGGAACCCCAAGCAACCCTGATGTGGAAGATAATAGAAAGCTTGCAAATTGACTGAAAATCATCTGCAGTGTTGTATTTTGTAGGTAACCCCAGTAGTAGTCTATTGAATTCATATAGGTTCATTTGCTGACTCGTCTCAGGTTTTTTTCCCCATTAAATAGTTGCACCTATTAAAAAAATTAAAGTGTGGGTGTTTCTGTGTATCCATAAAGAAGAGATATATGTGTTTGTTGTTATCGGCATATTGTAGTTATGTGTTAGCAGACATTTTTAAGAGGTAATATGTTGATTTAACAAATTATATCCATGCTTTCCTTTGGTGAGCAGGAAAGTGTTTATTTTTCAGTATTTTATACTGTGAGGTGATTATGGGAACCTGCTGTGATCACAGCGTTCACTTAAATATAATCTCTTTGATCATGATTATCTGTAAATCAGATGCAATTTTTTTGAGTTTGTTTGGTTTTTTTACAGACATGATCAAAAGCCTATAAATAACTTGGTCTGTCACTTCTGACATCATGTGAAATAGGGGTTATTTGAACTGCAGTGGGAATTTTATGGTGTGTATGTGTTCTCTGAGTCTAAGGGCAGGAGATAGGATTTTTAACATCAATGCTTGTGATTATGAACTTTGAATGTGTTTTCTGTGTATATTCTGCATTTTAGCTATTGCTTTTGGAATGAATAAGCTTGTTGTAACTCACTGGAGTGTCTCAGAAAGCACTGCCCAGCATTTCCATGGGTTTACTCTTTTTAATCTAAATATATTTTAAATTTATTCTGAATATATTTTAGTGATTTTATGTTAGATTCAAAGAAGTGTAAAGCTTTTAACTTTTTATACTGGATGTTCATTGGAACCATTCTCTGTTTTTAGAAAGGGTCCTAAAATACACTATTTTACTTCAACCTGAGAAAGTAATATAAAGTAATTTGACCTTTTCTTAAAAAAACCCAAGAAAATCCAAATCAAAGAGAATTACTACTTTCACAAGGTTGACTATTTCACATGAAATGTTTCATTTGAATACTTTTTAAAGTAGATTTAAGCAAAACTTTGTCAATTCTGTCTACAATTGCTTGAGAGTTATTTTTGCTGCCATAAGCAATGTAATCAAAGTATGTGAGGAGCTGAAACTTTAAACAACAGTATTGGCTAATATTCAGATGTTCATTAAAATTTCCACTGGGATTTTCAGCGGCTGTGTTACAGATCAAAAGTGACCAGAGATAATCATATCAACTCATTTTGCTTTTTCTCAAATCCCAGTCATTTAAGACAGAAATGGTGGTGAGAGGTGCAACTTAAGAAATTACATTAACACCATTTTGGGATTGATAGTTTTCTGCTTTAGCTGTGAATGTTTCTAATGTTCCTTTTTTTCTGCTTTTTATCCCACTGGTGGTGGACTGCATGAGGTCTGTAATTACAAATTCCACCTTAAATTTTAGAGCAAGGTTAAATTGGGTGTTAAGACTTACAGACATCTATGCCACCAAAGGAAGATTTCTCCCCATGCCTGTCCCCCACCTCCCCTAATGTTTTAGAATTTCACTATGTTTCCTCTAAGGGCTTTGGATCAAATTTTGGATATAGTTACTGGGTTTAAATAGCAGACTTCTAATAAGAACTATTGTTTGCTGTCCTGCCAGCTGTTCTGTACCACAGTCTGGCCAATGGATCCTAGTCAGTAGATGTTATAAATCATGTTATTTGTCCTTTGCCAACTTTGCCCCTTCTCAAGAAAGAAGCTGCCAGTCTGGATCTTGAAAGACCCTCTGTGAAGAGCAGAAAACTTATGGTAGCTTGAAAAAGGGCTTCTTTTTCTCTTGTAAAGGCAAGTGAGAGGATCAGCAAAAGAATCTGTAAAGATAGAGAGAGCGCAGAGCCACTGCTGAAGCTGGAGGTTTTCACCAGTTGCTGTTTATTGTGGTGATGGCTCTTGGTTTATGTGTACATATAAGAATGATGGATATGGAACTGAGATAAGTTCATCTCTTTTTAAATTATGATTAAACAAGCAATTTCAATCACAAATTATGTGTCACCCTGTCTCTAATCTACCCATTCACTTTACAAAGTAAAGGAGGCAGCTGATTAAATTTAGCCAGCGTGGTTTTCTGCCTGCTGTCTAGACAATTGGCTTGGTTCCCATTTCTCTGGTCTTAGCTCTCTTTCTTGGTTGTAGGCCCACTAGGCCACTTAACCATTCCACTGTCGTTTGAACAGTGTGTCCCTGAGGCTGATAAAGAGCATGTGGGGATGGGCTTTTTTCCTTCTGGAGTCGTTCACAGAGAACATGGTACCAGTAAATAAGCACACACAGCATCTCTGATAATGCTGAGTGATTCGTGTTAGAGTGAAAATTATTCAGCTCTAAAATCAGCTCCCTTTGTACTTTGCTGCTCCTGGAATTTAGATGAGCCCTTTCACCTGACATCACTGCAGAAGCAGTGGACAGATTCCAGTGTGCTGTCTTTCCCACTCGAGTTTGTACATACATAAGAAATCAACAAAACAAAGAAAAAGAACCTGGAAATAAAACCTAAACCAAACACTGTCCCCCACCTCACCTGCAATCAACACCAAACCCGAAATACAAGCAGCCCTGACTTTGAGCACCCATCTCCAGGCTCTTGGGGTGTAATCATCGTTTGCATTTACAGACCCAAAAGATACTGATATTGTGTTCTGTTAGGAGCTGGCCTTTTGCCACTCTAAAATGCCCCAGTGCATCTGCTGTGCTGCTGGGTTTGTAGTGTCCTGAGGATTCTCACTAATTTTGTTGTACAAATGGTGGTTGTTATTTCTGGTGTATGATGTCAGGCTAGAACTGCAGACTGACCTATTTAGCTGCGGGGTAAGGTGGAGTTCAGTTTTGGGTGAAGTTTGGGATATGAGTTGACAATTTAAAAAAAAATTCACACAGAAAGTGCTTGAAAATTTAAACTGCTCGTATGTGTTCTCCTTTGTACAAGGGGTCAGCCTTGTGGTTGGAGAGAAATGGATGCAAAACAGTTGGGAATTGCCTCAAATCACTGCATGTTGGTCAGTGCAGCACTGAGCCCAAGAGGTGTCCAGGTGTCACAGCACCCAGCCAGGCAGAGGTGCTGGAGCTGTTGGGAATTGTGCTGCTCAGTGCGTTTTCCTAACACACCCCTACAGGTCCCTTCAGGCAGCCAACAAGCTCAACTTCCTCTATAGGATGGACACAAAATGGACTGGAAACTGAATTTTCACAAGAGACATAATGACTCAGATGAAGGTGAGCTTTCTGTCCAGACCATCCATAATCAAAAACCTAATTTTTCCTCTAGAAACCTAGGCATCCTAGTGGATATATTTTTAGCAGCTATATTGTCATCTTCCATTGTGGGGTTTTTTTCCTTTTTTTTTTCTTTTCTTTTTTTTTTCTTTTTCTTTAGAAGACCACTCTAGTGCAAAATGCTGTGTGGTCTTTGCTCTACTAATGGCATATGGTTTTTGACATGACAGTAAGCAAGATACATCTCTCATGCAAATACTTGTTTATTGGGGCATTCAAATAGGCAAGCTATCATTCATTTTAAAATCGCAGGGATTTGGTAGAGAATCTGTAGCAGCCAATGGTTTCATCCTTTCTGGGTCTATTTTCCTCATTGTCTCCATGGGGTGCAAAGTTTTTGTGGGGTTTTGTTTTGCTGCCTTCTGTTTCCAGGGTCAGCAGAAGTTTGTGCAGATGCCATCTGTTTTGAATTTAAACTTACTATACCTGCTGCATTTTCTTTTCTGAATGGGGCAACCTGAAATGCCACAGCCATGAAACTTAACTCAGAAGTTGGTTTTTCTTCCTTTTACCCCCCATTGCTGATTGTGCTGTGCTCCTACTAATCCTGCTGTATTTTCCTTAGCTCAGTTTGCTGTGCCATTTTGCCTTACCTGTTTCAAAGTGTCTCATACCACAGTTCCTCAGAAAACCATCTGTTTAAATTCTTGGTGATTTGATGGGCTTTTCTGTCTTTTTCCTCCCAGTCACACACATTTCTAGTGTTTGGCATCGCAAATGCTTTGCAAAAATACCTTGCACCCTGCCAGAAAGTCTACCCTTTTGTCTTCAACTAACAGTTTAATTGTTTTTAATGCACGTGTCATAGTTATTTTTTTTCTTTCCTCTCTTTAAAAGGAAAAAGTTAATATTTTTCAGGTGCACTTTGCCCTTCTTACTTAAAGGAACTGGCCTCTACTCTGCCATTTTTTGGTTTCCAAGTTAGACACAAGCTTCCACAGAGGTATTTCTTTGACTCTTGTTAATAATAGAAGGCATTGTGTGGCTTCTGGATATTTTCTGCAAATTATATAGGTTCAATTTTATATGATGGAAAGGAAACACTGAATAGTTAGCTTCTAATTCCAAACAACGATTAATGCAGTAAGGAAGACAATATCCTCTTTAAAATCTATTTTTGTCTTTCCCTCCAATTTTGCTATACAGTTTCCAGACCTTCCCCCAGACTCATCCTGCTGAGCTTCCTGTTGAAAACGTGAGGAAACATTTGCACATATCCTCACAAAGGAGCTTTACTTATTTGTTGGTCGCTGCACATCATTTTTGTAGCATTATTTGCAGCTGAGACCCTCCTGAAAAGAAAAAAAAATCATTTTTGCTACAGCAAATGAGATTTTTTTTTAATTAATTGTGACTGTTTTGGCTTACAGGCTAACACAGGCATACTTCAGTGAGAATAATGTCTAAAAATGTGTATTATGAACTAGGAGAAAAAAAAAAGAGGCTACTCTTGAACCAAATTTCATATTGTGTTGTGTGAGAGATTCCACATGTTGTTACTTCATGCAAATGTTTTCTCCCAAGAAGGAGAACAAAGTAGAATATTCAAAAGAACATAACAATAAAACATATGGATTAAAAAAAAAATCTGTCATCTTAAATGAGCAATATCATTCTTTAGCTTGCCTCCAGTGGGTCTGAGATGTTTGTAGGCTGTTAAAATATGAGTTCATTCTAGGACAAAGAAGGTTTTCTGCTTTTTACGTTTTCCTCTGTAAATCATTGGTAGGGGGGGAGAGAAAAAAGGGTGGAATTATGCTCTGGACGCTGCTGCCTTTGCATTTTTGGCATTATGCCTTCTTACTGTTTTATTGTCTATTTTGGCTGAACTTGAAGTTCCAGCCATGCTCCCTGCCAAAAAGAAAAAAAAAAAGTCAGGTCCTTTAAGGATACTGGAAAATGAAGCCAGTTTTTGAATCCGCCACGTCCTGTAAGCAAATAAAAATGAATCTCTATGGAGCTCAGACGTTACTTCCTGTTCTCCTTTGGATTCCAAGCAGGAATGGAGCAATTTTTCTCTGAATCCAAAAAAAAGGAGGGGGGGAGGGGGAGAATAGATGGCTTCAAAGCAGCACAGGAGAAATCTTCAAGAGACTTCTATGTGGCTAACTTTTAAAATATATGTAAAATGTTTTTTAAGTAATACATGTCTGTACTTGGAAAAATGTGCAGCAGCTTTCCCCCGTCACTCCAGCACTCATATTTTGTGTGTCAGTGGACATATTAAAAATATACATGATTTTTTGTTGGTTGTTTCCTTTTCTACTGGTTTTGGAACTTGTAAACTAAGCTTGCAAATGTTTCAGTCTTGATAGCATGTACTGATTCCTTAAGGCATGTGAAAGTGATCAGGAAGATCCTACTCCTGGTTTCCCAAGAAGACCAAAATAAGAGGAGAAGCAGGGGGTGAAGGAGAGAGACAAATGCTTTTCCAGATAAGATAATTGGGATTTTGTTATGGTAATCTGTGTATTGTGATAACTCCATCAGTAAAGATCTCAGTTTTTAGGTGCTGCTACTTTCCCAGCTTTTGAATTACTGGAGAATGTATTCTGACATAAAAGATAAACTGCTTGCACAAAGTAGACTTCTGGATTTTTGCCACTGTAAAATTAGGAGTAACTGTAACCCAAGCACACTAGCCAAGCTTGAAATTCACTGTGGACAAATGTTCTTTGTGCATAATTCTAGAGGAAACTATTTTTGGTAGTGAATGAATATATGTAATCATTAACACATGACGGGGCTGCTGTAAAGGCATCAGGCTGAAGCATGAACGCTTCCAGCACCCAAGAGGTGCTGCTGTATTTTAGTTAATAAACTGTCTGGAATGTTCTATTACTTTGATTTTTTTGTTTTATTATTTCTGAAGTTTACATTAATAAAGCAACTTTAACATTATTTGTAGGAGAAAGGACTTGATTTCTTTTTCTCAAAAGAGGCAAAACGATGTAGCTCAAAAAAAAGTCAATTATGCTGTTTCACGAAACATCAAAGAACACAAAGAAGATTCTCCCCAGATCTCTGAACATACTTTTACAGGCAGTTTGTATTGTGTATATTTATTTGTGTTTGCCTGGGAAAGGTAAATTACCTGACAGGCACTGGATATAAGTAGAAGTTATTTCTGTTTTTGCAGAAAGTTAAGTCTTGGAGATCCCATTATGGCTTCTTGCCAGTGTTGAAAGGGTTAATTTGATTTCTCATCTTGGCATGCAGTGGGACACAGTAGAGCTGTCAGCATCATAGACCTGTTTGCAGGAGTTTTCTCTGCAGGAGAAGGCAGCTTTTAGCATTGCTGGGTTTGTGGTATGAGTTTCAGGGAAGGTTGAGAAGTGACAGGAAAGCCTGGAGTCACTGAGCTGATGCCCCAAAGGCTGCTGGAGGGTGTGGGGAGGGATCTGCTGTGCCCTGCACAGCTGAGGGCTGGCCCCACGAGTTGGGCAGTGCTACAGGGAGTGGACGTGCTCTCCTTTGTCTGTGGTGTGGGAATTTGGGTAACAGCTCCCTTCTAGTTAAAGTGTCTCCAGTGGTAGGTGATCCCTGGGGAAGCTGTGCTATTTCTCAGAGCAGTGGGAAGGGTCAGGAGATTGTCACTGTCTACCCCACACTCTCCTTCCTGGGTGGTTCCGAGTCAGGTTGGCAGAGACTGGGGGAGGTCCCGTGTTCCATGGAAGTCCATGGGAGTTTTATCTTACTAAAATGGATGATCTGCAGATGTTGATTGATGGCCTAGGTCTGTGTTCCCTTCTCTTTGACAGGGAATTAGGAAGTTGTTAACTTTCCAATAGATATGGACTTATTTTTTTTACTTCCCCCCCTTTTTACTTTAAGGCTGAACTCTGAAGGGTTATACAAACAGTAACTAGTGGGAATAAGATTTACTTCTAGGTGGAGTATTAAATACAAGCCTTACATCTGGAAACATTTACTGGATCAGACCCTATCTGGGACTGCAAGTCAACCGAAGAACACAACGGGAAACAAAGAAAATGGCGCTAGTAACTCAGATTTTTTTTTTTAATTAGTAGTTCTGAATTTCATTCATGCAGGCTAGTATGTATGATTTTGCATAAAATGCATACTTTTCCACAGTAGAGTTGGTTTAGCAAAGTTTTCACCTGTAATGTTCCTTTTAGCCATTCCATTGTCTAAAACTTGTCTTTTATATTTAGAAACTTTTTGGCCAGTGATTCCTGACTGCTTTCATAAACGCATAAAACGAGAGTTCTAACATGTTTCACCTTCCATGCACCGCAGAAACTTTGTGGTAGTTCTCTCTCAGACTTTCAGACTAAAGATTGCTGTGCTGTTGTGCTAGACTTCAGACTTAGATTTTGCAGAGAAAAACTTTAATAGTATCCCAAACTTGGACTGGGCTTCCTAAGGAGATGAGAATTACTCAGTTGTTCTGTGTCTCTCTTTCATGACCCAGCTAATAATCTCTGAACTATTGCCAGGTTTGACAGTGAGGGGTGCCCGGTTAGACACTGTAGTTTTTTTACACGAGGCTTCCTCTATAGGCTGTGCCAGGCCCTGTGCAGCCCTGAGGCATCAGAACTGCACACAAACAATGGGTGGTAATGGGAAGCACAGGGATTGTTGGAAGGCTTTGTGGAGTATCCTATGGGCGAAGGAGTAACTTGGTCCGTCCCTGATGAAATGAAATTGTTGGAGGATTGTCCACACTGAACAAGTTTTTGAAAGGAGTTTGCAAAAAGGAAGTGTCTGAATAAAGGAAAGAACTGCCTTATCTTCATCAGAGGCAGTACAGGCCTCTGCTAGGAGGGTTTATATTGTCCTGCTCTTGCCTCTGCTGAGGTGATTGAGCCTTGTTTTGCAGAGACAGAAGTCACATCATTGCAGTGCTGTCGTGAGGTATTGAGTCTGGAGACAATTTAAAAAAAAAAAATAAAACTAGTGATCCAAAGATGAAGGAGAAAATTTTACAGGATCTAGGGACTGCCCTAAATCACTGGAGCAGGTCCTGTGGAAAAAGGTCATTTAGAAGTACCTGTTGGAAGAGCTGTTTTCTCCCTGCTGCAGATGGATGTTTGTTGGCAAGCTGAGAAAAAGCAAAGCAGGTTTCTGGGTTTGGCCTTCAAAACAGCTAATGATTTATGGCTTCAGCAATGTCTTACACCTTTCAACAGAGACATCATATTTCTTATTGGTGTCACCAGTACAAACTCCCTACTTTCCTAGGAAGAGGTATATTCTTTAAACAACCCAGTGGAGCAGCAGCCAAAACACCCTGCTCGTTTGTACTGCCGGCTCAGACTTGCATCTGAAAAGATTAATTCTGTACTTAAAATAATCTGAATCTTACATGAAGTAAATGCGTGATGCAATCCAAGAAACAAGTGTTGCATAAGATCACAGGGCTTTGCTCAGAGCTAATTGAGTGGTTGGAATTCCAGACTGTTGCAGCCATCTGAATACTCAGCTATTCCTGCTTTCATCTCTTGGATGTAAGGGGGATGCAGCAGTGGTGAAACCATGTGGGGACATAGAGAATTCAGGCAGTGAATTTAGTAAGCATTTTTTTTTTTTCTGTATTTTAGCTGAGAGTAGACACGTGTTTCATATTCTTTCAATGCTGGATGCATTGTACAAACTGAAATGATTTTTTTTTCTATAATGTCTTGCATTTCAGATTTCATTTAAAGCTTGGCTGATACAGTTCTTCTGCTGCATACCTACTGGAACAGTCATGCAGGGATTCACTGGAATCTTTATTGTGGTCAGACAGCAGGTTTGTCATGGTAGCTGTTCCACTAAGGAGCAAACTGGGGGAAGGAAATTTTGATAATTTACGTAGAAGGAATTTCATTTTGGCAGGAATTTCATATTTCTGGCAGCAATATGTATGTGTTGGCTGCCATTGACACAAAGAACATTTGGGTCCATTGTAAAGTCTTGAGTGTTATTTGTTTTTGAGAATTATTAACATTATTAATAAGGTAATTAATGCAATCTGTTAATAATGCTGTACCTTATATTTGGTTCTAATATCTGTTATTGCCTAGGCGAGAGCAGAGTAAAACAAAGAATCAATTAATTCAGGAGAGCTGCAGCTCTGAGTTAGAAGCTTTCTGTTGAAACAGTAAGTGGATATGTTCATGTGTGAAGGTTTTTAATGGCTGGGATTTTGTGTTATTAGAGTTTAAGATCTTCAGTGAAACACTGGATGGTGCCTTTGGGAAGGGTGTTAGGGGTGATGTTCAGTGTTCTGTTTCTCTTGTTCCCAAGTGGGAATGTGATACTCGTATAAATCAGGTTAACTACAGT
Organism: Hylia prasina; assembly: GCA_013397195.1. Taxonomy (NCBI): domain Eukaryota; kingdom Metazoa; phylum Chordata; class Aves; order Passeriformes; family Sylviidae; genus Hylia; species Hylia prasina. The sequence continues at coordinate 684,215 of VYXD01004345.1, read as the reverse complement.
AAGGGGTTTGGAATGAACAATGATGTCACAGTGTCTAAAAAGTGCTAAACTAGAACAAAATATGCATAAATCCTTATCACAAATCCTACTTGATCCTTTTTATATTGCTTGTTATAAACAGACACATATCACCATATACACAGATTATACATAATATATTATTATGTGTATTTCCCTACAGATAAAGCTCAGTCAGTGGGGGATTCAGTGTGGCCTTTGCCACAGGTATTTCTAATTACAACTAGATGACCATGACATGAAGAATCAGCTGGCATTTGCCTAAGTAAAAACCAAGAATTTGCTTTGATGTTTGTGACCATTTATATGAGTTTTCTGAGTGTCTATAAAATCACTGTTCTGATGATGAAAACACTGATGTAATTTCACTTGTGCTTGGGTTGGCCTGCATTTTTTGCAAAAGTTTTTATCTGAAGAGTTTGAGATCACTAAAAAGTCTTTTCTCTTGTTAAATTGTGTTGTGTTAAATTGCTTTACTTCTTAATTGAAATTTGACATAAAATTAAAAAAATAGAGAATATGGTGTATTGGAGGTGCCCAATCATCGTGAACAGTATAAAAGCGTAATCAAGACCAATAGGTAACAAAACTCAGTCCCCAGAAACCCAGGATAAAACAAGGGAAAAGAGCTGTCAGTTTTCCTGGTTTTTGATTGATAAACCAAAATTGCCAACATATACTTTCAGTATTTTGCTTTCCAAAACCTCCAAGCCTAACTGTAGTCTCTTACCAAACCATGACTCTATTTACAGGATGCCTTTCCTACTAGCAAGTGTCTAATTGACCTTTTTGAGCCAAGGGAGTTGTGAGGAACAGTTTCTTCTCTCTGCCTACATTCTGCACATAGCTTGGAACCTTCCCATCTCAGTGTCACATTCTAAGTATTTACACCCTAAGGTTTCTTAGGAGAAAAATGACACAATAGTTACTGTGAAATGGTTTCTTGGGGTTGTATATTTAATTTAAATTCCCTAAGTAATACTAGGTACTAACTCCAGGTGTGCAATAGTCATGCTGAACAGGAGGAGTTCAGTCCATGTAGTATGGATTTCAGAAGCTAACTTTTTTGGCTTGTTTGTGTTTGTTTCAGAGTGTGAGCTGTACTCAAGTTTAAAACAATGTACAGTCTACAAGTTGTTTGGTTTATTTTATGCAGTAACAGTGCTGGAATCTGCTGGAAATCATTGCATATTTTGTAACTTAAAAAAAAAATCAAGTGTTCATTTTTACTTTTACAAAATTGACCAAAGTACTCAGTAACAGTCTGATTTACATTAATATCAGTCATGAATGTTTAGTATTTCCAACACAAACATTTCTGTGCAGTGCCCTCAAAAAAAATGACTGATGTTGCCTCGTTTACTATCTCTTACGTCCCTTGGTCCTGCCCTGTGCTTGCTAAGGTGGTTGTGTGTGACTTGTGTCTCATTTTCAGCTGAGACAAGAAGGGGATGCATGTTCACATGACCACTCAAAACTGCTGACACTGGCCCACAGAAGCTGCACTCCAGCTAGATCATCAATTTGATTGTCTTTGCTCCACTCTGTACACAGAAATTGCTAAGTTAGAAATACTAACATTTGCTGCTAAGAACTGAGGAAAGCATTGATTTATTTTTTGTCATTTTTAGTTAAAAGCAGAGTCGTTCTCTGCAACCCTGCCAGTTTAAGATCAGAAAGCAGTATTTTGACAGATGTTCTTTTTGTGTTTGCTATGTCAGTAGCAGGTTTTCATACCCCTTTTCTCCAAGAAAGCAGAAAATCAGTATAGAATTCCAGTGGCTAAATTGCTTTCTGTAGTTGCAGCCAAATGGTTTATGTGCTTCACAAGTTACTCAAGTGCAGTCATGTCAGTGTAAGTTCTGCCTTCTCCCATCTCCTAATATGTTATTTATTATGTATTGTAAAGCTTTCCTTTCAAGATGCATTTATTTCAATTGTGGAATGTTGTATACTGACAAAAGCAAATTCATTGATCACTTAATGTTACTCTGAAATAAAAAAAATCAGGTGAAAATTGTCTCAGTTTCAAATAATAAAAAAAAATCTTTAAATCTTGCATATGAGGCAGTGAACAGCATCAAAGCTTATCTGTCATCCTGAAGGAAAATTTGGCATGGGACCTCTGCTCACCAGATGAAATTCACTGGATACCATTCCTGCATCCTTTGCTATTTCTTTTTCCTCTGTGTACATGTTGAGATGCCTCTGTCTCTTTTCTTTACATGGTTGTTCTCCAGAATCCTCCTTTAAGAGACTTGTATGTAAAGGCAGGCTCTGTGCTTGTAGGCAAAAGCAGATTTTGTTTGAAAATTTCAGAAATAACAGGCAAAGTGAATGCCTGTAATCACTTACTGCTGCAGTAAGTTGTAAAGTCAGCTATAATGCATAGGGCTTTGTATCCACCCATATCTGAGTATGTGTGAAAACCAAAAGAAGCAAAATTTGCTCTTCTGTCCCCATGCCTTTTTTTTTTTTTTTAAACAGGTGGACTTGCTAAGATTCATTGAAAGAGTTGGTAAATTGTGTATCACATCCTGAATTTACCATGATTGAAGCAATAAGGGGAGTTAATGGAGACAGATATGTAGGAAAATTAGAAAAGCTCTAATGGCTTTCAGATCCCATGTGACTTCTGGCTCACTGAAAATGTGAGTGTCTGTGAAAACCTCCTGGAGAGGAGAGGGTGTCAGAATGGCTGTCTCTCTTCAGGCAGAGAAATGTCCCATTATGCTCTTTTGAATTAGAGCAGTATCACAAAGCACAAGCTTGACTTCTGTGATGGAAGTAATTCTTACTAAGATAAATTAAAATCTTTGTCTAATCTGATATCAGATGACACAGACAGGTGTCCCCTCCACAATGGATATGTGGGCACTCCAAGCAAAGCTCTCTGTATGCTGGTACACTCTGTGCATCTCACTGGCCATGGGTTTTTTTAACTGACCAACCATGTGGTTTTTAAAGCATGTTTGAGCTGATTGCCATCAAACTACATGTATGACAGTGATTATTTTCTCTGCCTTAAATGCATCTGAAAATTAAAATTCTCCATTATGTTATTAAATTATGTGAAATTTGCTTCAGACTGTGCAGGTTTCTCCCCTTTTGATAGCTAGTGTGTCTGTTGTTTTCAAGCTGTGGAGAGAGAAGGTTTCATGTTTGTGGTTGATGCCATCCCAGCTCAGGGCTGTCCATGGCAGGAGCCTCCTGTATAGCCTGCAGGTGGACTTCTAAGTTTGTGCCCCAGTCATTGGGGAGAGTCTCTCCTGTTTGCCCTGGCTGGGGTGAGTGTCAGAGCTCTGGGGAGTTGGAGCTGTCGGTCACGTTGAGTGCAGATTGAGTGATGACACTGAATTCTTCTTGGAGCTGCACTGATACACCTAATAAATGCAACAGTGCTGCACGTTCTTTGGTTAGCTGTCATGAGTTTCAGTGTCTTCACAGTGTCTAAGCAAGACTTGGGGGAACCATAACTGAGCTTTTGGAGAAGGTGGATAATGGGAAGTTCAGCAGTCCAGGTTTTGCCAGAGGGTTGAGGTTAAACCACAATCAGGTCACTTTACTTTGTTGAACCTTTCCATTGTCTATGGCTAAAGATGAAATCAAAGATGGGCTGGATATTGAGGTTTGTGTACATAGAGGAAGAAAATGTATGGAGTATTTATTTTGTGATGATTTCTAAGCCTCAATTTAGAAAAGCATTGCAAGTGTGAAGCTAACTTAATGTTATTATCAGAACTAGTGATTCTTATTTTGACTTTAATACATTCACTGTTTTTAGTAGAGATATTTGCAAAGAGCATATTTGTTCTCTTCCAGTTTGGTATTTTGGGTTAGATTCAGGTCTAGAGGGGGCAGGTTCAGCATCACTAAATTGGTGTCTGTATGTGGCCTCCCCACTTTAAATAGCTGTCACTCTTTCAATTTGGAATGGAGTCACGATTCCCCCCCCCTTTATGTGTATGGAAGAATGGCATTGAAACAGCACTTAATGAGTCATACCATGTAAATAGTAGTTGAAAAGCCTATTGATGCTGTATTTTACCACTGCACAGGAAAGCCAGGATTATTATTTTGATCCCAAAGTGATTAAAATGTCCAAACATGCTGCAGGGAGTTAATAAGTCTTCAGAGCCACAGATAGACCAAGCAGAGCAAAAGTGCATCTTTACAGCTAATTGGAGTTAGCTGAGCTCTTTTCTACTTCGGGCTTTCCTGCTTAATGCCACGGGCAAGATCTGCCATTCCCTGTGCTTCTCCTCCAACATTACTGCCCTCTGCTTGGGGATTCTGTTCTGCCCACGTCTCTCTGGCTCCCTTCAACACCATCTTTCCATCATGTCAGTAAACTTTGAGTTCCTCTCTCTCCCCAAAGAGGGATGTGCAAAAAACAGATGTGCATATGTTGCAGGTGGGTTTTGATACAAGAGAAATCCAGAGTAATAGTAGGGATCTGTGCAAATTGTCATGGGGAATTGCTGCTGTAACTAGATTTTTAATTTGGGTTTGTTTAGACCATCCCCTTATAACTGGGTGGGTATTTGTTAGCAGTCTTTAAGACTCATAAAAACATGAGATGAAAAGTAAAGAAAACAAGCAGACGCTGATATCTGATTCTTTGTCCTGGTAGTTAATATGAAATGAAAGCAAAAGGTTTTGGGGTTTTTTTTCTGTATATATTAAGTTGATTAATGACATAATTCTGACCTTTTTAGATAAGATGCAAACACTTGTCACAAAATTGGAGTACAGAGACTTGTAGCAAAGAACATTGAAAAAACTTTTATTTCCTTAACTGCAGCATCACAATGTTGGATTCTGGGGAAGGAAGGGGAAGAGATGGTTAGAACAAGTTTAAGACTTATGGAAAAAGAAGAATAAAAATTATTTAGTAGTTTGGTTCTCTGCACAGTGAAAAACAGTCCCATTCCATATGCTGATTTTCATAGAACATATTTTCTTGTCACTTCCATCTAGGCTTGTTACATTTTTGGGATCTCTGCTTCTGTCTGCAGTAGGTCCTGGAATTGACTATTTCCAGCTGTTGCTTCTCATTGAGATATTTGTTGGCTTGTTGCAGCTGGTCACTGTGTGGGTTTGGGTTTTTGGGGGGGGGTTGAGTTTAATTTTTTTCTTTTTCCCCATCCTCTCTCCATATATTTATGCAGTTTTCCAGCATGTCTGGCACACAGATTTTGGATCCGTACTTTCTTTTGTCCTCAACAGACAATATTTTTCCATGTGTGAAAGAACTCTTCTGGTACTTCAGATGCATGTATATAATTTGGTGCAGCCTTCTTGCATATACAACAAAGATTCCTGATTTCAAAGTTTGTCCTTAATCAAAGTCTGGCATGGCAGAATCTCTGGTTTCTCAAAGGTTATTAGGCGTGTTTTCATGATTGTGCAGAGGCACGGTCAGAATCTTACCTGGGGAAGAGCACTGATTTGCAGTATCAATGGAGTCTCAGCCTTTCACTCTGTTCCTGTGTATTGTGCATGTCTGGGCTAATGTGTTCTTTTTCTCCTTTTTGTCCTGGGTGTGAGTGGCCAAAGGTGCCACATAAAATCTCAAACCCAGGTCATCTGTCACACAGGTTTGCAGTCACATTTTTGAGAAATGCAGTTCCATTTCAGAACCCTTTTCACAGCGGCTCTGCCAGTGAAATATAGTGCAACTTCAGCACATTGGAAGGGAGAAGTGCAGCATGGAAATAAAGCTATGTACAGGCTTGACTTCATGTTATGTTTACATTAATGAACTTGATTGAACTGGATTGATCTCAAGGGCACAAATTTTATTGTGCCAGTTTGACAGAGTGCTTCTTCTGGTGGGCTACACATGAGACATACCATTGCAAATAAAAATATCAATGGTATTTTTCATATGTTTTAATTTTTAGTCTTTAAATTACTCTATATCTGTTTGTGCCTTCATTCCACATTAAGGAAGAATCCTACAGAGATTTCCCTCATGTGAAAGGGTAGTATTTCTTTTCATCACTCTTTGAAGTAATTATTGTAGTTGGCTACTTTAAGGCTTATCTAAAATCGATGTAAGTTTTCTAGAGAAACATGTTTCTCTGCCTTGTGTTTTAAGCTGGAATGAGTTTTGTTTAGTTTTGTTTTTGAATAGTTCAGTCAATGGAATTTCTCTTTCCTAAATTTTCTGTTGATTTTTCTTTTACTATACATCATCTTACTGTCATGAACTGCAATAGAAGTTCCTAACTTAAAATAACTGCACATAGAGAAGTACCAGGAGAAAATACTGCTGTTCACATGCAGTCTTTTGTGGGGAGGAGCTGGGAATAGGATTTGATGTGGAAGTGATTTGGATTTGGTTAAAATGTTAAGATTCCCTAATAAAAAGACAAGTTTTCAGGAAACCCAGGTCCCTGACACCCAAAGAGAAGCATGAAGCAGCAAAGACTCACTCTTGGTGGAGGAGGATCAGGTTAGGGAGCATTTGAACAAACTGGACATCTGTAAGTCCATGGGGTCCAAGGGATCACATCCGTGAGTTCTGTGGGAGCTGGCTGGTGTAATTGCAAGGCCAATCTCAATTATCTCTGAAAGGTACCTTTATTCAGCATAGATTTCTGAAGATTGTGATAAAGCAGGTGTTTCAAGAAGGGGAACTCTGGGCTGGTCACACCTCAGGAGGTGAGTTACTGGAACAACTAATCTTCGAAATGACTTCCAGAAGAGTAAAGGAAAGGAAGATTATTACAAGTTTTCATCCTGCTTTTATGAAGAGGAAATCATGCTTAAGAAGTCTGATGACTTTCTATAATTAGGTGACTAGTTTGGTGGATGAGAGCAATGTATTATTCTGCTTAGTTTGGCTTCAGTAAGGCTTTCAACGCTACCTGTAATAAACCAGCCAAGGAAATAAGGATTGGATAAATGGACACTGAGGGGGATTGAGCATGGCTGGACCCAGGCAGTTGTGATGACTGGCAGAAGTCCAGCTGGAGACAAGTTGCTAGTGGCACCTCAGGTGGCCAGCACCAATTAATATCTTCATTAATGACCTGGATGGTGGGACAGTGCACACCCTCATCAAGTTTGTAAGTAATACAAAGCTGTGAGGAATGGCTGATGTGCCAGGAGCTTGTGCCACCACCCAGAGTGACTTGGACATGCTGGGGAAATGGCAGAGAGGAACCTCTAGTCTCTCTGTGAGGGGAAGTAAAAACCTGGGGAGGGGCGATCCCATGCACCAGTATATGCTTGAAAGCAGCTCTGCAGAGAAGGACCTTGGGATCCTGGTGGACACCAAGGTAATCATGAGTCAGGAACACACAGTTGCAGTAGGAAGGCCAAAGCAACTTGGTCTGCATAAGGAAGAGCATGGACAGCAGGCTGAGCTCTGGTGAGACGACATCTAGAGTGCTGGGTCCTGTCTTGGGGTTTCAAGTACAAGAGAAGCTGGGACATACTGGCATGAATCCAGTGAGGATCCATGAAAATGACTAAGGCGCTGGGGTTTCTTCTCTGGAGAGAGATTGACAGCTGGGACTCTTCAGCCTAGGGAGCATTTGGAATTCAGGGGGCTCTGGTCTTATCAATGTATATAAATACCAGACGTGTTTATTGAGGAGATGAAGATGAGGAAGCCAGGCTCTTTTTGGTAGTGTACTTCTTCTTGGTAATGCCCAGTAACAGACAA
>VYXD01004345.1:588535-668348 GCA_013397195.1 Hylia prasina | reverse complement strand
TTTTTTTTTTTTTTTTGCCAGTGCATTTTGTCACTGCGTTCCCTTGCTTCCTCCCCTGTCCTCACTGCCGTATAACCTTCCCCTTCCTGAGGTGCTTTGCATTTTCTTTTTCAGAACATTCATAATAATTTCCTTGTCTCATTCCTGTCTCTTTGCTTACATTCTTTTCCTGCTCCCTGGACCTTTAAACTCATTCTCTTATCAAAGTTGGCTCCCTATTTTTTTTTCTTCCACTTCAAATGAACTCCAAGCCATTCGTTGTGCCCATCAGCTGAAACCCACAGCCATGTGCTCACCCACAGCCATTGGTGGCAAGTCTTGGGCTGGTGGAGGGAGTTAGCAAAAAGCAAGAGCTGCAGCTTCTTTGTTGGAGGAGAAGGAATGTGAGAAAGGCCCCCTTTATGTTCTTTGTTCACTCAGGTGCTGCAGACTTCGTATTTTGACATCTTATTATCTCACCTATGAAAAAGTTACCATGGGCTGTTACCTTGGCAGGCTAGGTAAACACACAGAAAAGAATTCAGCAATTACCAAACTACTGTATCCTGATAGAGACCTGAGTGAATACAAGAAAAGAATTTTCCTAGTTAAATGATAGAGATCTGTGAGTCCTCTCTCAGAATATGTATTGCATAAACTCTTGTGATACTTAGCCAATAAAAAAGGGCAACATGTGTGATAACATCTTCCCAGCTGTTGTCCTGAGAAAGTAAGCCTTATCAGAAAGTGAGTCTTATACCAGACTAACCCCTGGAAAAGCAGGAGCTGATATAAAATAAAAATCTAAGTGTAATGGCAGAAGATCCATTAGAATCTGCTGCAGAATACATTTATAAACTTAATGTGAATTAAATGGCACACTCAGAGTGGAGTCATGTGTAGTAAGATGCATATTCTCTTCCTTAAGACTATACCTGCATTAAAATAGTAGATGGGAAAACAAAGGATACATTCATTATTCCTATCTTGTCTTATTATGTCAAAACTTCCTAAAGGGCTTGCCTCAACCTAAGCATAAAGGAGATAAGTGACACCAGCATTGGTTCCTTTACCCTTCAGTACAGTTTTTTGAATGACCACATTTTTTAGCCAAGGGTTCTTATTTTTAGCTCATTTATTTTGTGCTGTTCTGAAAACAGCAGTCCTTGCTGCTTAGGGAGTTCCAGCTAATTGCAATTTTTGCCCCCTGTATTTGGCTGTAGCCTTTGACATAAACTCTGTGTGTGATTTACCTCCAGACATAGTGCACTTTCCTGGCAGTGCTTCACTGCTGAGGAAGTATCTTATTGTAGCCAGGTAATGATATTTTATGTCCATTTTTGCCTGCTTTTTAACTTTGTTCTGCACTAAATGAATGACTGCTATTAGCATTTTTGAGAGTTTAGTTAAAGTAAGTTTCTTATCTGGGGCTTTAGAAAGAAGCTTCTAAGAGCTGAATTTTGATCAGCCTAGGAAAGTAAGGAACAGTTCAGTAGGGTTTCATACAGCATTACAGATTCATGAGGTCTGAGGAGAAGAGTCCTTGTCAAAGAGTGCTTATCACAGGGGGAAGACTGACTGCTTCCATTTTTGTCGTAATCTCTCTAAAAGAAGAAATTGCACCTAGATCTTGTGGTCTGTGTGACTCTTGTGAGTCTATTAGGATGAAGTTCATGGTGAGCAAAGAAATGAAACACAGTGGGAATTTTCAAAAGACAAAATGATGTTACCTCTGGTACCTCAGAGTGAATATGTGTAACAGTGCTGTCCTCAATGAAGAGAGCTTGTTGTGTGCACTAGCCTTCATAACTCTGCTATTTCATGCTCTGATGAGTTTTTATCTTACATTAACACTCCCACCAACTGAGAGAAAGGTGAACTCAGGAAAAGTGATGGGAAGGGACCATCACTGCTAATCTGCCCCAAAGATCTGGGCTTTTTTCAGTAGGATTCCTCTGACTGCTGAGTCCAGTAGAAGCTGCAGGCTCTCTTCTATTCCTAACCATCCATGTTTCACACATGGTTTTAGGGATTGCTAAGGGTGCATGATGTTGCAGTCACATGTTATCTGCATTTAATTGCAGGGAGTTGCTGGCTGAAAGCCAATTGCATGAGTCTTAATTTCAGTGGAGGTGTGATTACTTTATACCTCAAAGCAGAATTTCAATTCTCTTCGTCAGATCTACTGTCTGATCTTTCTGGCTGCTGTTAGTTAGCAGTTCTTCTTTTGGGGAATCAGCACTTCATGGTATATACTGTGTTTGAAGAAGGCATGTTTGGCATAAAGTATCTTGTACAGCAGCAGGGGAAGGAGGGAATTACATAATATAGAATATGCATAAATAATATGACTTAATAATTACTTTTTCCTATTAGTAAATAAAGCATAGTTTTAAGAGCATGAGGCTCTTTTTGTTAGGGCTCATCTTAATTCTTAACATCCAGCAATATTTGTGTGCTTTGTCTTGTCTAGGTCAGAGCTGGTTTTATAGGGTGCTGAAAAAGAAACCAGAACTACCTCTTTTTGGCACTGACTTTTAGTTCTTGAAGAGGTGTCACTTACTTGGCCAAGCTTTTCCTTCCTGCCTACTTGACCAGACAGACTGTGACTGAATAAAACCACCACAGCTGTAGAAAAAAAAAAATTCTGATGACTAAATTAGTGCATGGTATTCTTAAATAACTACTGAGCAGCTCCACATCTGCCACACACCCCAAAGAAAAAGAAGTTCAGGATGATGCCTGCCATGCCTGCCATCCTGTCTGCCTCTAGTAGCAATATCCTGTCTGTACTCCCCCAGTGCTGTCTGTCACCAGCTGCCACATATGAGAACCAGTCTCACAGGGTTATTTGCTTGGTTTAATGCTCAATTCAGCCACTGGAGAGCCAGAATGGGAAATGAGAACATCATGGAGCTTGTTCACAACCTTGATGCTTCTTATCTGTCTCTGGAATTGTGGCATTAGGGTGCCAGATCTCCGTTTTTGTGTTTCATTTGCTATCAGTGCTCAGATCACAATGCTGTGACTAAATATTTTTTCCCATCCCACCCTGCTGCCCTCTGTGTGGGACAATCCAGGCTGGCAGAATTACACTTGTTCTCATGTTTAGCTGTAATTATCTTAAATGAACATTTTGCTTAGTCTAAGACCAAGATCAATTGCTGTCTCAGAAATGTCTCTGACAGTGAGACCCAGGCACTGGCTGTCATTTTCTTTAAGGAGTTGTCAAAGAAATCTTGTTCCAGTCAGAGTGTGAAGTGTATCTTCCTGCATGTTTCTTTTAAAATGTGCTCACATTGGGATGCAAACTGCATCCCAAATTCAGCATCATTTGGAGATAACCTAAAACCATAAGGTGTTTTCATACAAAGCCATAAAACTGCTGAGGTCTCCTGATTGAGACTGGATAAAAAGAAATGGTTTGGAAACACATCTCCACTTCATTTAAAGTGTCAGTGAAAGACAAGTCTCCTGCCTCAGGTTGTTCTCCATTCAGCAACTTCCAGTGGCTTTCTGGGCTGTTATGATTTTGACATGACTATGTAGGGTCCTCAGAGAAAAGTCAGACTTTCCCTTACACCTGGGGCCTGGATATTCCTGTTTCTTTTTATGCTGTGGCCTGTCTGCATGCTGTGTTTGTAATTTTCCCTCCATTTCACCTGCACTCTACAGCCTTTCATCCATTGAGCAGTCTGTGCAACATGTAAAAGGAGAGATTCTTGTACTTTGCACCTTGCATACTTTCCTTGAGTATCTGTCTGACTCAAATTGCACTGCTTGGGTGCAAAGCAAAGAGGCAATTTTATCAATTCCAGCTGCAGCCCCCAGAAAAATGTAATATTCAACAATGAACAGTGTATTGTGAACAAATGAAGCAGACACCTCTATCATCATCAGCTGATTTTAGGAGCAAAGGTGGTTTTTACAGTTCATAGTAAGTTGGTAACTCCTGTCAACAAATGCAGTGCATTTTGATTCCTAGAAGAAATTAAAAGCTTACTGAGTGAAAGACATCTTTGTTATTCTCAAAAACTCCATAAGTAAAAAGATTTTCCTCCATGCCCTGCTCCTAATGTGCAATATTCCAAGGTCTCTGTGGCCATTAAACACCCACCCGAGACTCTGTGTGAAGTCAGCCTTGGCCAATCATGAAATAACTTTAGGTGGTTGCACAGAGAAACTTAATGACAAAAAACAAATACAGGAGGATGTTCCCCAAATCCAGCAATCCACAAAAGTCCTCCCTCCCTCTGCTCTGTGGAGGCTGTAGCAGAACTGTTTCACCGGAGTGTTGTGAGCACATCTGGGCACCCGCTGCCTGGCCACTGCTCTCCTGCTTTAGAGCTTATGTTCAGGCTGGTTTCTGGAAATCCTGTGGGAGGAAAAGTGCTGTGTGACAGACAGACATGGCTTTTTTAGTACAAGGGGAGATAAGGGAATTGGAGAAGTCATTTAACATCAAACTTTGTTGTGATGTCTCCTTCACAGTTTGTGATGTTGTAAATCTTGAAGCAGAAAGAAAAAATCAGACGGCTCTATGAGACATTGCATAGACTTAGTCTGGCCCGTGTTTTATACTTTAAAAAAATAAGTGTTTTATTCTTTACACATGATTCTCTGCCACATTCTGGTTACTCCTGTTCAAGAGAATTTTCTGTATCAGCAACTGTCAATTGAAAAACCAATTTAGCAGGCAGTAAATCAAGATGCTCTGTAATTGAGTGTTCTACTGTCTTAGAGGGAGGAAGACTTCTCTCTGTCACTTCACTTATCTTACAAAGAATATCCTGCTCCTTCTGGAGGGACTCTGGTCAAAGGGAGGAGCACTGTCTTTGTACAGACTGACTTTGATCAGGACTCCTTGTTGTCTGTTCAAAAAATAGAGGTGCCAACTCAACTGAGCCCTGCTGATTCACAGATTGGAAAAGAGACATGCCAAGCAGATAACAAGCAGAGCTGGGTTTTATATCTGCTAGAAACAAAATATCATCAGATAAATGCATGTAAAGGTGGCTCATGCAACACATGGAGCTGCTTTTTGTCTTGCTCTGAGTTCAGGTGTAGAGGTGGCGTGCAGGCAGCAGTTTTGAGGCAAGAAGGCCTGGTAGTTGTTTCCCTAAGGAAAAGGAGACTGTGTGTGTATGTGTACCTGTAAACAGCAGAGAGAGTGCTTGTGCAGTGACTACATGCATCAATAAGCCCTCTTCTCAGAGCCAGAGGCTGGCCTACCCCAGTGTCACTGGGGGTATTCACCTTGGTATTTTCTCTAGTACCATAAGAGATTTCTCTTACACTTGGTATTTTCCTCTGGTAGCATGAGTGGTCCAGTAAATAAGAGGACTGGATGTCTTACCTGCACTGTGATCTTCTTGAAGAGACAGGTGTTGGGGTTGCTGAGATGTGGCTTGAAGGAGATGATGATAGGAGTTGTGTGGGATGAGAACTCTGAGAATGGATGTAGGTAACTCCAGGTAGAAGCATCAGGCTGAGGTCAACTGAAAGATCTTGGCAATTAGGTTAATCCTTCAACATGTCCTAAGGCCCAGTCTTAGGATTGGCCCAAATGGCCCTGCAGGGGGTAGCAATATCTGTTTGTAAGACTGAATAAGTAATAAGCAGCAGAAGGAAGAGCTAGATAAATCAGAGGCATTGTTTCAGTGTTACTAGGCTGCAAAGTTCTGGAGAAAAGTGGTCTTGTCATGAGAAGTAGTGAAAAGTTCCCCAGGATAACAGTAGCTTTATGTCTTAGAGGGAATCCCTTTTACCAGGGCTTAGGTGGAATAGCCATGGAGCTTAACTTTTGGATAACAGAACTGTTTTGAAAAGCTAAATATCTGTGAGACTTAAAAGGCTCAGAAAGAAAAAGCTAAGTCTTAGTATCTCTCTATGATGTTGTTTGCTTATCCAAACATGCACATCAAATAAAGCCCAAGTACTATAGTCTGACAACAGAAACCTCCAATGGCTGTCCTCTGTGAGAGCATTGCTTTTCTTTCTTACCAGCATTATTTTAATTTATTAGATTGTGATTGTGAAGAAGACAGACACCTAATTTAAATGGTTGTTGAAATTGATTGGCCAGCAACTGGTTAATCTAAATTTAAGCTGAAGTGAAAAATCCTTACTCATTAATAATAGTCAATGTTAAATCCTTACGTTCAGTACTAAAGTCAGTCAATACTAAAAGGCAGCATTGCTTTTCTTGTGCATTTCAGTGGCTGGTCTGTGATGAATGAAATCCAGCATGGTGCCTCCTTGGGCACCCTGGGATCATAATTTGAAGTGCAGAGACTTGTCCTGTTTGTTTTCCCAGCAGAAGGGAAAATGGTGTCAACTCTAGCAAGCGTGTGGCACCAAGGAGAGCTGAGCACTGAGGCCAGTGGATTTCATGTCATGGCACCTGGTGTAGCAGAATATGTTTGTTCATACTTCTGGCACAAAGGAGGCTCAGCTATCATTTAGTGCAAGTGATCCTTGTTTGGTTACACTGAACATTCTATAGAAGCTGTGAAGCAAACCAAACTGGGAAACACTTGCTATTTATTTTTTTTATTTTTGAAGTGACATAAATATAGATCTGGTACAATTTGTGAATGTGCACTGTCCTGTAAAAATAGAAGAATAAATGTTAGCCTTATATTTCATTTTGATTAGAGAAGTTTGAAATATTCATGTTTCTGGGTTCATTTAAGGTACCTATTTGAGAATTCCTACCCATGTTGACAACCTCTCCATGCAGTACTGGCACTGGGAGCTGTTTTGCAAATGTTTCTAACCCATTTAATTCTACATAGTGCCCAATTTGTTAGCAGAGAATTTCATAGCTGTATAAATATACTATTTGTGGTGTGCAGCCTAATGCAGTTAACAATTTATTTTTAACTTCACATAAAGACACAATATAAAAAGATTAAATAACAAATACTTAACTGCGAGTGAAATGAATGTAGATATTTGTTTGTCCTAGGCTGGAGCATTATGAACTGGAAGTTCAGAATGAAATGAGAAACTATAATGTAACAGAAGTAGTATGTGGTTAAGATATAAGGCCAGGCAACTAAACTGTCTGAATCGTGGTATTTGGCATAACACCGATGCCTGTTATGTGTTTTGGTGTAAATTGTTCATACCTGTTCACTTTAAGTCTATTCCCCTCAGTTTTGGAATATTCTTCTCCCATTTACACATAAGCACTAAATATGAAACTCAGGACAGCTGTAATGATATTCCTGGTGATTCAATAGACAGCACAGCTTTCAAACACTGATGCCCAAGGCTAGAATTTGCAACTAAATCTGCTAATTAGGTTAAGAGCTAAAATACCAGTAGGTGCCTATCTGCATACTTAGGCACCTAAGTACCTTTAAAACATAGCCCCACAGCCACTCTTTTATTTGTAGAACCGCAATGATAATCATTCCTTACTTTGCAATTACCCCAGGAAGACAAGACCATGAAGTGTCTCAACAGCACTATAAAAGGGGACAGAAAGGAGAGGATCCTTCCTGTCTCGATCTCTTTTGCTCCTGGTTAAGGCAGCCTGTTGTGCTGACTTTCTGGTGTCAGCACTGACAGCTCTGCTCCTGTCACCCCTTCAGCTTGTTCAGAGTGTAATCCATAGAGCAAGCAGTGGCCTCAAGGTTCAGGGAGACTTACAGAAGGAGCACTCTGTATTTTGCATTGCATATTTTAAATGGTCAGTACTTCTGAGTCTCTTATAAGCCACCATTTTTACATGAGTTGAGGTGGAAAAATTGCAAATCTAACTACTGCTCTTAAACCAGCTGTGGCTAGAAGTGGGTTTGTACCATGCTGGTTGTATGGACAGTCCCTGGGATTTCCTTGTGCCCTTCCTGATTCCATGACACTGACTATGGCCAGTCCTGTGCTTCCTGTCCCATTCCTGTTTTGCTGTCCAGAGACACAGGTTCTGTGTGTTTAATGACTCTTGGCAGGGGGGAAGCTGTGAGGAATATCTGCTTTTTAGTTGACTCTCCTTCAGAACCAGAAGGATCTTTTGCCTAGCAACTCACAAACCTTTATGGAAGAAATAGTGCTTAAAATGAAGCTAAATGGGTAATGTCACCTGCATGAACAAAAAGTAAAAGTGTTGTAAAAAGAGGTCCTGAAGGATTTATAAATGTGTCCCTGTCTATGGCTCATATGGGAGCATTGACTTTATAAAGGAAATACATTTAGGCTGCAGATTTTTACACTGACTGTATGAAATTAATGGATTATTTTAAGGAAAAATGAAACTAAATTCTTCTTGTTATTCTATTATAGATCTCAAATTACTGTTTTGAAGATTTTATTTGCCTCAGATTAATTCTAACATAATTAATATGTGTCTGGAAACAGAATATTTTTAATAGCCCAGCTGAAAAGCAGTTGTGTTTTAAGTGTGGGAAATAAATTCTTTTTCTTCCCTAGTCATGGTGTCTTTTTTTCCAAAAGAAAGTTATTTTGATGATGCTACATTTAAATTTTCTATATTTAATCAAACCATTTGAAGGTGGTTGTTAGGTCACTGGCCTTCTTTTATATATGGAAGGAACCAGTACAGGTTAAGATAACTTAATGGAAGAATTAGTAATTATTTTAATTACAGCAGCTGTGTTGTAAGTTGCAATAAAGGTGTGGTGCACATTCCCTTACAGATTTACATGCCCACATCTGTATTTTAAAACATACTTCTGCACATGAGTAGTTTGGTTATTACCATTAATAAAAAACCTGATTTTTAAAAGCTGATTTTCAAACTTCAAAGTAGGAGTGGATTTTTTCAAAGTTTTCCAGCAGCAGCTCTGTAGTTGAAAGAAATAAAGATTTTTAGTTTGCAAAGTCAAATGAAATTCTTAATTAAAAAGGAGTACTATGTGAAAAGATGACCAAGATGCCTATTGTCTTCTAATATACCCAGGTAGAAAACTATTTCCCAAAGGTTTGCAGATTTGAAAAGTATTTAGTGCAGATGATGAACGTGAAGAGTAGGATGGGTTCCTGCATATCAGGCTCTACCTTTGAAATATGAGATGACAAATCATTTTGTTAAACGGATTAGCTGGCAAAGCCTGGGAAATAAGTTTGAAAGTGCATGTAAAAAAATGCAATCTAGAAGTTCTCCAAGTAGGTTCCTAACTGGAGAGCTTTGAGAAAGGGGGGAGGCAGGTGCAATAGGACTTGAGAAATGACGATAGCATTCTCAAACACTGAAATGGAAGACAGCAATAGAAGGTTTGGGCTGAGGTGGAAATAAGAAAAGGAACCTCCTTTTTTAATAAGGATTTAAGAAATACTCTAATGTTTGTCTATCCTCTAATTTGGGTTACATAATGTACGACATACTCTGTCATAGTACATATTTTGTCAATAAAGCTACCTAGAAAAAAAACCACTCTCATTTTAAATATAATAATTAATTGAAAGTGCAAAGAAGCTCCTAAATGAAGACATATAGAAATGAAAGAGATTAGTTATATAAGGTAGAGCATGAATAAGGACAGACATAATAAAAACCACATAAATTATTAGTGGTGTACAGAGGGTGAACTGAGTATATTTCTTCAGTATAAGAATTTAGCAACATTCACAATGCAGTGAAATGTTACAAAGAAAAAAAAAATCCTCTTTCTCCCCAGAGAGAATTTTCCCATACATACACACATGTGTGCTCACATAAATAAAGTTAGGGTTGATACCTTAAATATCAAGTGACAGTGTATATCCACTCAGTTCAAGATTTAACTACTTGGAGCAGTCATTAAAGATCAGTGTTTGTCAGGAGTATTACCTGTCTGTAACAGATTTGTCTGGGGAGATTTACAGGGTGATATCTGGTGGGGGACAGAGCAGGGCAGGGTTGATACACTATTTTGAAATATGTGCTTTCCTCTGTGTATCCTTAAAGAGAATAAAGGAATTTCCTTTCCAGGAAAAAGGTAAAAGAAAAATAAAAGAAAGAAAGAAAAACTGTAGCTTCCAGGGAATTCAGAGTAGGAAAACTTTAAATCTGTCAGCAGTGGCCATATTTGGAGATTTCTCAAGCAATGCATAAAATAATGTTCACTGAGCTAGAGAATAGCAGTATCGGGTAAAGAACATTGAGCTTGAACCTCCCAAGCTTTCAGTGCCCTGCTCTCCTTTTCAAAGCACTGCAGCAGGACTTGGATGCTGTTTGGGAAGTGTTTTTCCATTCTCCATTTGCAGAGTATAGCATCACAGAATGCAGGATTCAAAGAGCCCCCTAGATGTTATGTTGGCCACTCCTTTGCCTGGAGAGAGGATAAATTGTACTTACTTCATTCCCAACAGATGCCTGTCTAACCTATTCATAAAAACTTCTAATGAGTGAGATCCCAGTCTCCTGGGAAAATCCGTGGCAATGCTTCACGCTATTAATCCTTAATTTTTTCTCCCCCTTGCTCGAGTAGCCAAAACCTCTCCACATCATTCATTTTATGTGATGATCTGGAATGCAATTCCATTTGCTTTTAGAAAACTGCATGAGCTGCTTGGCTGCTAGGTAATTCAGTTCCTTTGGCAGTCTCACACTTCGATCCTGCACTAGGAAATTCTTGCCAGTTCTTTGTGATTTTCATGTCTGTCTCATGATACTTGGTGTTTTTCCTGAAGCTACAGTTACTGAGCCACAGATCTTCACTTTTATTGCAGAAGAGAAAAAAAAAATAAAAAATCAAGTGTTCCCCACCCACGAAAATGCTTGCATGCTTTATAAATTTTTAGGTTTTTTAAATGCTTGGACTGCAAAGAATCAGAGATTTTGATCCACACGTGCATGAAGGTCTGCTAACTTGCCTGGGTATGTGTGAGCACAGCAATCACCTCAGGGAAGTGAATCCTAAACTTGATGATCTGTAACTGTAAAAATATTTTTCTGCTGCTTTCAAAATCAGTATAGAGTTGATTAGTACAATTGCCCAGTAGAATAAAGGTTAATAAATTGTATTTTATAAAACCATGGAATTTGAAATCTCAGCATCATACCAATATCAAACCATAGTAAGGAATGTAGTGTTTACCTTGAAGGAACTGAAGTGGTTCAGAAAGTTTGGTAAACAGAGAACTGCATTCCTGCAAAAAGGAAGATACTGAGGTAAAATGTTTGGATGTGGCAGATAATTTTCAGGAGGAATACCGGAGGCATTTTCTTGGTTTGTCACATTTACATAGTTATATATGAGATAGACATATGGATATTTACACACAAAAATATATGTTACTTCATTTTCAGGCTTCTTCACATAGATGTTACTTTTTATGACCAAAACATGACCTCATATACATTTAAGAAATGCTAAGTAATAAGGACCTTTGTCTTTAAAAAATATGTAGGATTTTATAGATTTGTATTAAAGTGGAGTTACTTGTTCAGAAGAGTTCTGCAAATTTCTTCAGAAAATAGCATTAAAGAAGGGATTGAGGGGAGAGAAATGCCAACTGCCCTCATTTTGTATATTATTAACACATACCAGATGTCTCTTTTACAGAATAGATTATGAGTTGTGACTGAGTTTTAGTAACAGACTTGTAACTTTTCAAGTCAGTGAAATATTAAATGCTCTGTGTATTTTGTCTTGTACATTGCTACAATGCTGAAAATAGGTTTGGAGGTTTTTTCTCCTCCTCATGTCCCAAATCAGAATACATCTGGTGTTTGTTGTCTTTCTGTAAATGATGGCTGGACTTAGTGGTTTTGACCCTGGTCCATTTTGATTAAGCTTGTTAATATTTTATGGGTTTAGTATCTGTTTTACAACATTTCCATTACTGCGTATTTTATTAAGGTTCAAGTGGTTTGTATTTTTATGGTTGCATCTGGTCTGCATAAACTCTGCTCCAGTTTAAAAAGCTGCTTGTCTCAGTACTGGGCATGGGGAATTTTGAAGTGTAGAGGGATACATGTGTGTTAATCACATGTTGGCACCTACAAAACTCTTGCTCCTGCAGTAGCTCACAATAGTCTTACTGCCTGAAGTATGGAAAGGGCTGTGTGTCCCTGTTCCTTACTTTGTGTTTGTTCATGCTTGCGTGTGTACATTTCATATTGCCACACCTTCAGTATTTTGCCATGTTTGCCTTCAAAACAAGAGTAGTTTCTCTTGAAAAGTGTTTCAGGATGCTGTCAGGGTAAGTTACATGATCCAGATACACTATTGGACTGTTATGTATTTTATTAAGTCTTTAAGAAGAAATCTTATGTCAGAGTCAAGGACTCTTGAGCTTAGTTTCCCATGAAGTAAATATGATCTTGTTCTCTTGATAATCATACAAGTTACTGACTTGCTTTGGTGTTCAGCTGGCTGTATGTTGTGTAAGCTTCCACTGCCTCTATTGTTTGATTTATGTTTAAAAAGGGGAAAAAAATGCTTTCTTATTTTAGTCCCATAGATGATTACATTTCTGAAAATTAAAATAGGCAAACATCTAATTTACTGTATTAAATAACTAATTTCTGAGACTGTAATTGCACTGAAAATAATGTTTCCCAAGCCCTTCTTGATTTTGTTATCATAAACCCCTTTTAAAGGGTTTGTTTTGGAGCCCTGAGAATTTGATGGCGTCCTTACCTGACTTTCCTTAAAGGCATCTGCTCTGTAAAGCATTTGGTGAAGGACTGAAATAGTAATGCAGTAGGATGAGTTTGCAGGAGTGCAGTCATTGAACACGACGAAACACTGAACACAACGATCCCTCATTCAATTCTTTTCCCTGAAATATGATCACATACCTGAGGATGCAGTCATGATTCTACTGTGAGTCGGGATGTAGACTCCTCATGAATTGCTGTGTCTGAACTTTGCATCCTTTGCTTGGCTCTATCCTGGCTCCTGTGCATCAAAACCAGCTGTTCTGCTTCAGCTTTTCAAAGAAGATATTGTTCAAATCATGTTCCTGGTAAAGTGCTCTTGAAAATTATGTCTTACTCTTAGTGTACTTCACAACTCCACTGCAATTCTGAGGTTTTTGTTTCGTGGAGTTTTTTTCTTCTGGTCCTCCAGCACTGACTGCCTGTCTATACCATTAGTCCTACTCACTTTCTCCTCCTACAAGACAAATTTTAATGACTTGAGAGTATTCCAGTATGCCAGAGGTATATCAACATGAACATATGTATTTTGTGCATACAAAGTTTTCACAAACTGTAAGATGTAAAGTAAACATATTCATTGGTGCTGATAAAGAAATTAGGCTAATAGGGCTGTCTGATGGATTTTAATTCCCATTTTATTTGTTTCTTCATGGCAGTCAGTGATTTGAAGATGGTCTGTCTGCAAAAACTCGATCAGCCTCACAACTCAAGAAAGGACAAAATTACAGATTAATTCCCTGGTGTCTGTCTGTAGTCTGTGGAGTATTAGACAACTCAGTTTCTCATGTGCTTAGCCAGAGCAGTGAGACTGTGAGGGGACTAGTTTAACACCTTAGCACTGCAAGAGTATTTTTGCAGCACAGGGCATGGCAGTTAATTTATGTGCACCTGGCCTTTGAAAAAAGTAAGTTAATGTCTGCAAAGTTTCAGTCTTACTGCTACAGAACAGCCCTGCCAATGAAAAAGCAAAATGAAAGCTAAATAAATACATGCTCCTTGAAGAGCTCTGTCAGTGTAATTCAGGCCCAGCTGGATTTAGCTCCATTCCCCACCACTCCCTGGGCCCAGCCAGTCTTTTACCCAGTGCAGAACAGTGAGTGCCCCTGTCCAAGTCATGAGGAAAATGCCATGGAAAACAGTGTCAAAGGCTTTCCTAAAGTCCAGGCAGACACATCCACTGAGGGGTCACTCTGTCCTGGGAGATCAGGTGGGTCAAGCAGGTCCTGCCTGCCATAAACCCTGGCTGGCTGGGCTGATGCCCTGGTTGTCCTGCACGTGTTGCAGGCTGGCACTCAAGGGGATCTGCTCCATGGCCTTTCCTGGCACTGAGGTCAGGCTGACAGGCCCCCAGTTCCCTGCATCCTCCTTCCAGCCCCTCTTACAGGAGTGTCACACTGCCCAGCTTCACCTGGGGCCTCCCTGGTGAGCCAGCCCTGCAGGGAAGTGATGGGAAGTGGCTCCATGAGCACTGCCACCAGCTCCCTCAGTACCCTTGGGTGGATCCCATCTGGCCCCATGGACTTGTGCAGCAATGACAAAATATGTCCCTCTGGATTATTTGGGCTTCATTCTGCTCCCTGTCCCTGTCTTCCAGCTCAGGAGGCTGGGTGCCCAGAGAACAACTGGTCTTACCATTCTGAGGCAGAAAAGGCATTTTCCACGTTCTTTGTCACTATAGGGCAAAGGATGAAGATTCCCTCCTTTTGTTACTAATGCGTTAATAGAAATTGTTTTTTGTTGTTGGAAATAAGACATTAAGTTCTAGCTGAGCTTTGGCCCTTCTAATTTTCTCCCTGCACGACCTCACAACGAATCTTTGCAGTTCTCCTGAGCTGCCTGTCCCTTCTTCCAAGGCCACAAATTTTCTTCATGTGCCTTGAGTTCCAGACAAAGCTTCCTGTTAGCCAGGCTGGTCTTCACTGCTGGCTTGTCTTTGGGCACATGAGGACAGCCTGCTTTAGGATTTCTTTCATGAAAAGTGTCCAACCTTCCTAGACTCCTTTGTCCTTCAGGACTGCATACCCAGGGAGTCTCTTGGCCCATCTCCTAAGCCAGCCAAAATCTGCCCTCCAGCAGTCTAAGGCAACAGTTCTGCCAATCTCTTTCCTTCCTTCTCTGAGAATTTAAAACTCCAGGAACCTCCTGGACTGTTTCCCTTTGCGCTGAATTTCCAGCATCTGGTAAGCTGAAGGTCTCCACTTGAACAATGGTCAAAGCGATCATCAGATTTCTCCCAGAGAATATTCTAATATTATAATAGAATATTTCATCCAGTCCTGATTGGGTGGTCTGTGGCAGACTTCCACCAGGATACCTGCCATGTTGGCATTCACTGACAAAACCATCAACGCTCATCTCTGTCCTTGCCATCAGTAATCTCCAGACAATCCCAACTCCCAATCACACAGGGCTGTCCCACTGCCTCCCCTTCCTTGCCTGAACCTCCTGAAGAGTTTGTAGCCACCCGTTGCAGCCCTCCTGGTTTGCCAGTCATCTCACCATGTCTCCCTGAGGGTAGCTCAGAGTTTTCCTGCTGCACAGTGACTTCCAGCTCATGTGGCTCATGCTGGGTGTGTTGGTGTAAACGCACTCCAGGCAGGCTGTCCATCCCTCCAGGTTTTGGGAACGGAGAAGCCCTTGAAGTAGAATGTAGCATGAAAGTAAAATGTTAATTAAAAACTAGTTTGTGGAAAAATATTGCACACTAAGCTCGCTTTGAACTAAGTTATGTTGCATTTTATTTATTATGCTCTTAGGTCATGGGATAACATTCTACTGCCCTTCTGAGTTTTATCAGGAAATGCAGAAAAACTTAATACAGAAGTGGCTGCATATAAACTTCAAGACACAGTGTTCTTTGACAAGAATGAATAAGAGATTCAGAAAGTTTTACTAGTGTTGGAAAATGTTGGGGTTTTTTTTCAGTCTCAAGGATCTGGAAAAAAAATTGTAATGTAAAAAGAAAAAATACAACTATGAAATTCCATATGGCCATGGCCAGCATATTGAGGCACAGTTTTTCCAGGCCAAGAAAAGTCATGTTGGTCTCTAAGTGCAGGCCATCCCCAGTGGCTTGGGCAGGACGCGGGAGCCGGAGTTGGTGCGGGAGCTGGGGTTGGTGCAGGAGCCGAAGTTCCTGCGGNGAATGCGGGGCAGGTGTGAGAGGGAACATCGGGGGGCTGCTCTGGGGGTGAATGCGGGGCAGGTGTGAGAGGGGACATCCAGGGGCTGCTCTGGGGGTGATCCAGTGTGACAAGGGTAAGACGGGTGTGATTCAGGGAGTGAGCCAGGGGTGAGCTGAGGGGAGGGATGATGGCCCGGAGTCTGCCTGTCCTGCCTTCTAGAGCCTCGGGCTCCAAAAGACTTCACTGTATTGCTGCAGACACAGCGTTCTGTGGAAGCTTTACAGCAAGCTTATATCTGAACATATTTACACTCGTGTTTGTCTGCAAAACTTCCCATGTTCTGGTAGTTGCATGGTACGAAGTATTATGAATTCTGATATCCTGCCAAAAAAAAAAATCACACAGCAAAGTGGAGAAGTGTTAATTATAATCGGGGCTGTCAGCTTATGTCCAGGTCAGAAAAGAAGTAAAACCTTAAAGCTGGTTCTCCTTGCACAGATCTTTGTTAACATTTGGTCACCCAGAGCGAGAAATTGCAAATAACTTGCATGCTGTGAATGTATTTGGTATTGCTTTTTCCTTGGTGACGTGTGCCGTGGAGGTGTGTGTGTTCCCAGAAGAGGAACAAGGAGGAGTGAATTTNGTGCCGGAGCGGGAGTTGGTGCGGGAGCTGGAGGTGGTGCGGGAGCCGAGGTTCCTGCGGAAGGCGGAATTCCTGCGGAAGCCGGAGTTGGTGCGGGAGCGGGCGCTGCAGAGCCGGGTGCGGCCGGCAGGTGGCGGCACAGGGAAGACACGGCCCGCNCTTCACTGTATTGCTGCAGACACAGCGTTCTGTGGAAGCTTTACAGCAAGCTTATATCTGAACATATTTACACTCGTGTTTGTCTGCAAAACTTCCCATGTTCTGGTAGTTGCATGATACAAAGTATTATGAATTCTGATATCCTGCCAAAAAAAAAAATCACACAGCAAAGTGGAGAAGTGTTAATTATAATCGGGGCTGTCAGCTTATGTCCAGGTCAGAAAAGAAGTAAAACCTTAAAGCTGGTTCTCCTTGCACAGATCTTTGTTAACATTTGGTCACCCAGAGCGAGAAATTGCAAATAACTTACATGCTGTGAATGTATTTGGTATTGCTTTTTCCTTGGTGATGTGTGCCGTGGAGGTGTGTGTGTTCCCAGAAGAGGAACAAGGAGGAGTGAATTTAGGAGGATTAATTTTCATCTTTATCTTAAAATCTGCTTTAGTACCATCTGCAGCTTAGGGAGCATCTGCAGCACTGTCCTTGTTCCGCATACTTTATGGTGTTGTTCAGCCCACTTTAGGGTGTTCTCTGCCTCGAACTTTTGTTCTTATTGAGGAAGACACAGGATTGAAGCCGTGAGTGTGTGCCTTTTCATGGCGTGTGCATATGCAGTTTATTTATTCTGCACTGGTGATTTATGCTGTTGCCAGACATGCCATTTCACAGTTCCATTTAAAAATTGTGAACAGGATTTGAGGCATAGACAAAATATTACCACTGACCAACCTATCAAGATGAAAGAATTAAGGGGGAAATATAATTGCTTCTATGATTCTATTTTCTCTTTGAATTTGTCTTTTTCTTTTCTTTTTTTTGATATGGATATTTTAAAAACAAGTGGTATGCTTTTAAAATTAAAAGAACTCCGCCAGCGGTGAACCAAAGACTCAGAAATATGTTTAAACCTGAGTCTGCATGTCTAGCGTTCTACTAGTTGGCTGGTGATTTTTCTGTATTGCTTTCTAAAACAAACAAACAAGCAAAAACCCACCAAAAAAACCCCCAACAAAACAGCAAGAAACTTACCTTGTTGTATCTATATAGCTATGGGTATCTGTAGAGCTCTGTGAGTAGTTTGTGGATATTTGATTGGTGCAGCACAAGTTTATCCCTGGTGAATTCTTGCTTACTGAGAGTTCAGTGTTAGCAGATTTTAGAATCTTAGCACGATGTGTTTGTGGGGTAAATAGATTGAGACAGGTACCAAACTCCCTCTGTTTCACTTAACACACCCTCAGCTTCTGCATGTATTAATTAACACTTGCATTGATTGTGCCACTGTTACTCCAGAGATTTTAAAATGCATGATATTCTTTTTCACAGGTCAAATCATGTAGAACATATTTTTTCACAACTTTATTCAGTTCTAAGGACATGGAATGAAGTTGCTTGATTTTAATTGACCTCAATTTAAAAATGTGTTTATTGAGTCAATTTAAAAATGTAATTATCCTGTGCTTCAGACAGAGCCTATAGTTAAAACACTTTTAAAAAGCAGTATCCCTTGGTAATTTAAACTCTCCCCTGCAGCTGGGTGTTCTTGCTGTGGTGACACAGGCAGGGCTTAGCCTTGCCCTCAAACAGCAGACACAGCACAGTCTCATCCTGCAGTGCATGGTGTGGGTGAACAGCACAAGTCTGTACTCCTTGCAGGCCAGTGCTTTTGTGGTGTTAATAGAAATACCATCTATTAGTTTATTATCCATGTGGAAGTTGCACTCTGGAAATCTAGAAGCGAAGAAACCAGAAGTGGAAGTTGAGAAATTCCATTGACCCAGTTAACTGTAATTGCAGGGTTAGAACTGGGGCCAAGAAGTTTGAGTTCTGCATGTAATGTTTCAGTGCACAGCCCCATTTGAATGGCATTACCTCATCTCACATCCATTTGGGAAAAGAGTTCCAAATCCCACAAGAACAGCTCTAAGTTATCCAAGGTCATTGTATGAGCAGAATGGGGGGAATTCTTTTGACATTTTTAGTTACAGGGGGATGCTTAAAAGTCTGTTTGATGCAGCACTGCATCTGTTACGATTAGTTTGGTTGGGATAAAATGTATTTGTCAGACGATTCTTCTGCTTTGCCCTTCCCACGTGTTCCATGTGTCAGCTGGAAGTGAGTGATCACAGTGTCAGGAAGAAGGAAAGTATAAATACTCTAAGGTGCTTTGCAAAATACTGGCTTTCTGTGAGCAAATGGCATCAATTGGAACAAATGACATACTGCTTCCAGTGATGTAATCCAGAAAGTCTGAAGTGCTTTTAATGCTTCCAACCCGAATAAATTCCTTTTCTCTTGAGTTCTGCCCAGTAATCAGCTTTTATATTGCAAGCAGCAGGCTCGAGCTGTGTTTATTCCTTCATTTTGAAAATTTTGTGATAGAAAAGGCAGGTAGAAAAAAACCTAAACACATTGTATGGCAACATTAGTATATCAGAAGTATCTGAAGGTTTGGATTTTTTAATAACATTGCTGAGTGAGCTGCAGCAGAGTTCTTTTTTTAATGGGCATGTTTTTATTATGCTGTAAATGCTGACAGGGATAATAGGCTAAGTTATACAGTCAAAAATCTAAGCTAGGAGTGGGTTTGGGGTTTTTTTAATCCATATCTGTTTTGGTATATGTAGACATAAATATCAGTGCAATAAAATGAGGCAGTGAAATAATGTATTGAGTAAAATACACATGAATATACAAATTTTTAGTATAGGTACCAGGTGACAGTGTGATTAGAAATAGAAAACATGGAAATTTTTAGTGCTTGCTAAAGCACTAGCTTGATTTTCTTGGATATTTTTTTGATCTTGAAATAATTCCCATTGCCATTAAGAAAATGTCATAGTTGTGAGATCAGAATTTGGAAGGATCATTGTTTCATTTAAGACTTTTCTGAAAATTATGTTGCATTCTTTTGTTTATTTGATAAATTTCTCCCGGTCTCTGGCACAAGGACTGTCCAGCAAGTCTGTCCAGCAAGGGCTTTGAATGTCTGTGTTGATTAACATTTGTAATTTCTTGATACACACAATGGAGAAGTATTGCTGAATTGTATCCGATTACTTATTGAAATTTACAATCCAATTGATTATTGAAATTAGCAATAAAGTTTCCTACAAAGACTGCTGTTAACACTCCAAGGGCCTTTCTCCCACCTCCAGAGGATCAGGTAATTCACCCGTGCCCATCCGGAGTCTTGTGACCCCTCAAAATGCCATTGACTGCACTAGAATATCCTGTGAAGGTAACCAGTGGTTACATGTGAGTGAAGGCAGCAGGATACAGCTGCAAAGTATTTACTGCTTCAGAGAGAGTGTGTATCCTCTGGAGTCTGAGAGCAGAAGCTACCACAACTCTTCTGTTATTTAATCTAAATTGCTATGGTTGGGTGTTTTTTTCCTCAGATTGAAACGTGCCATTTTTAAGGGCTCAGTCTACTGAGCCCTTAAAAACTTGATTTTTGATTACTGGTTATATTTTTGTATGTAATATTCTCTGGTAGCCTTTTCCAAAATTTGCTGTTATTTTTACAAGTGTGACTGCTTGTTGAAATATGAAAGCATTGTGAAAAGTTGTAACTACACTTCCTATGTCACATATACATCTACTGAATATTCTCAATGGCTTCATTGTTCCCTAAGTGTGCTCAAGTTGCAGTTTCATTATTTTTATCAAAACAAAATGAAGAAATAAGTTGTTTATTTCTTTGTGTTTATCTTGAAGACAAACCATGTCAAAAACATGTAAGTAATAATACAAAATGTTTATAATTCTGCAGGTTTTGTGAAGTGTATTTCTGAAATCTAGTGCACTAGATACTGCTTTTGGGAATACTTCATTTTGGTGTAGCTTATGAAGAAATTACCTCAAACCTTTTTGTTTGCAGAGTATAGAAAAGCCTTCCAGTGCTCAACTTTTCAATATTTAGACAAGTTGACTAATGGAAAAAGGACTGATTGATTAGACACATCATATGATGCCATTTAAATTTCCAATAAAATGATTTGCTATCAGGCAAAATATAGGAAAACTGTTATGTTCTTAAAATAAAAAAGTGCCTCCATTTATACTCTAAAGAATAAAAAGCAAGAGCATTATATTTGAAAATCAGTCCAGGGGAAAAATCATATAGTTGAATCCCTTAATCCTTTTTTTCCTGAGCAGTTCCTTTTGCAGGACCCTGGTATCTCAGTGCAGTGGTGACACTCACTCCAGCTGTCAGTGTCCCGAGGAGGGCAGGCACTGGGAACGTGCTGCCTGTTGTGCTGGCAAGGCTGGAGCTTGGTGAATGTCTGCATTTTTTATGATTTTAATTTTATTTTTTTCACTTACACATACATATGTGTAACATCAGTTTGATACAAGAAGAGTTCACCATCTCTTTCCCTCTCAATTGGCATTTCTCCCTGACATTTCCTCTAATATTACAACTAGGAGTTTCACACAGCTGCCCCTACAGCAGAAAGGGGAGAAAGGGGAAAAAAAAAATTACTGAAATGTTTTATCCTCCCTCAGTGGAATATGGAATTTCCTGCATTGTTCTCTGGGTGTCTGGGATAGGCAAAAGTCCTGTGTAGTTCGCTAACACATTTTGCATAAATATTTGTGACAGACTCTTAAAACCTCTCTTCCCCCCTTCCCCTCTCCCCCCACTCCATATCATAGAAACAACCAGGAGCTTTGTATCAGTGCAAAAGCATTGCTCAGCTCCCTTTGGTTGCAAATCCCACTATATTACGTTTTTAAATGATGAGGTTTTCAGCATGAAGCTTTACATTGGGTGTCTCTGCATAACTTGTTTTACCTGTTCTTAATTAGAATGTTTCTTCCCTTTTGATCTGTGTTTGATTAAATCAGTTGTGCAAATGGAACCGCTGGTGTGGAGTGTGACTGCTGAGGCTTGGTGGCCCAAATGGTGAACTCACATGACCATGGAGCCTGTAGCTCTAAACTCTGTAGGAATGGGCACTCCTAAAACAGCACTTGTGCCCTTGAAGTGCTTGTGTGGCACTTGGTCTGTGACCCAGCCCTCAGCTGCACAGGAATGGACAGGAGGTGTGGCAGGAACAGCCTCTGGGCTGGTTGTTGGAATACCATCCTCTGCTCTGAGCTGCATGTGGCTCTTTCAAATACTCTGTGAGGAGGGATTGGTTCAGTTTTTACTGGGTTTTGTACCACTCCTGCTGTACTTGACTTTGCACTTCCCAGGAGTTGTAGAGGAAACAGCACATGGAGGAAGTTGGTTGTAGTTGCTATCTTGTTGCTGCTTAAATCTCTGTGACTTAGGCAATTGGTAATTGCTGTTGGCAATTAAAAAAAAAAAACAAAAAAAAGGTTTTTAAAATTATATGGGCAATACAATTTTGCAGAAAAGAAAGCATCTTTGAATTAAACTTAGACTATGTTGCACTTCTGAGCTTTATGTTTCAGAGTAAAAGACCAGCTTAGAAAGAAAAATTGAAGATTTTTCAAGGTATTTCTTTTCCTTATTGCTCCGTCAATTCTCTTCTTCCTCTCAAGAAATATTGATCTCCTACCTGTCTCTTCTGCTTTGTTTCAGAGTGACTCATATACTTCCCCAAACCTAGTAGCCAGTTACCATGTGCATGAAGCTTTATTTTAACATACTATTTGGAATTCAGTGTTACCTGATTTTTAGCTAGGATTCTTCTCCTCCCCATCACTCTCCTAAGAGGTGCTGCAGAAAGATGCCTCATTGCTAAGTAATTGATGCACACAAAGGCAATTGGCACTTGGATACAACTGAGAAGCCCTTACTTGTGTGAAACTGCTGTAATGTGTCACATTAATTTGGCACATAAAGTGATGATGTAGTCGTAACATGGCGAAATCAAGCTTATTTGATCTGTAGGTGGTAGTTTGGTTTTATATTCCTGCATAGAAAGAAATTTGGGCTTAAAAATTAGTCTGTGGCTCTGGCAGGTTTGTGCTCTTACTAAGCCTCCAGTCATCTGTTCTTACTTGTAGCTGCAGTGTCTCTGTTTCTGGTCCTTTGCAGTTCCACACCAGGCAGGCCTGGTCAGCAAAGCAGATGACCAAGTTCTCTTCCTGGCATTGTTGCTTCCTGGTTGGGGAAATATCAAGTCACTTCTCTCTTATTCCTTTTCACCTTTCCTTGTAAAGGGCATAATGACAATGACTTCTACTGCCTGTAAATAAAATACCTGAAAGGGAAACAAACATTTCTTCATTACACAATTTGTACCTTTGCAAACAAAATATTTCAAAACACAGGAAAGCAACTCTGTAAAACCCTCTTTTAAGCACGTGCATCTGTCATCTGGCAGCCTGCATCATTTGCCTACCAAATACGATTTTGGGTGATGAACCCCAGTGTCCAACACAGAAATTTTTTTGCCTGGAGCTCTTCAGTCTACAGATGTTTGCACTGCCTCAGTGTCTCCAGTCTGGATGTAATCAGTGATCTCATTTGCACTTGGAGTCTCCAGAGAAGAGATAAACTGTACATTGTGTCCTCATCCATCTGTGTCCTCAGTGATGTAATCGCATTATTGGTCTGGTGCAGTTCAGTCCCCCTGGCTGACTTGCATGGCACCAGTGTCAGTGCTGGGTACACTTCATTGCCATTGCCACGCTGGCATACCCCGATGGAAATGTTTTACAACGTGCTCTGCATTTTGTCAAAAGCCCTGTGAATTGCACGTAGGTCAGCTGTGCCACGCTCACAGACTGAGCTGCTGTGTTTTTCTTCAGTTCCTGTAACATCATGGTTCTGTTTCCTGAGCCATCTGATCTCTCTGAACATTACTGGCAGGGGGATTTGGACATGCCACGTAGCTCTTGGTGGTTGGAGTCTTGAGTAAGGGGTAACATCCATAACTAGTGACTTGGGCAACTAGTAAATGCAAAGTTCCTGAAAGACAAATCTGTTTCCCTGAAACACCTTTTCAGTGCCTGAATAGTCAGTATTCAC
This sequence comes from Hylia prasina, assembly GCA_013397195.1. Classification (NCBI taxonomy): domain Eukaryota; kingdom Metazoa; phylum Chordata; class Aves; order Passeriformes; family Sylviidae; genus Hylia; species Hylia prasina. Next base: position 644,874 of record VYXD01004345.1, on the reverse strand, counting down.
ATCAGCCAATAGCCTGGTGGATTTTTGAGACAGAACTCTGCAATACAAGCAGTACACTGCTGCCTCATAGTCCAGTCTTGTGAAGGTGGTGTTTCATAGCCATTCCCTTGTACAATGTGGGAGCATGAAATGCTACAGCAGATCCATAACAATGCAACATAGTACTGTGCATGGACCTTGTGCATGACCATGCAGGACCTTGTGGTTACCTGAGGCTAAGCACAGCATTTTAAGTGTAACTTCCCCAAAGTGGTTTGTTTAATTTTAAAAACTAAAAATAGTTTTCTGTTGTGCTGGTGAATATTCTTGGCAAAATCCATATTTCAAGAGAAGTAAAATTGATAACAGTTATCAGTGACTCCAGGCCACAAAATATTACAGAGCTATTTTAAGTACCCCAATGAACAGGATTTGCAAAACTGAAGGATTTTAGAATTGCAGTGAAACTCCTCAGAAATCTGAAGAAAACAAAAGATATATAAAGGTCACAGAGAGTCCTCTGTCTCATATTGTTCTTTATGTGTTCCTCTGAACACTGCACACAAGTTTCACAGGGTCTATGCTAACAACTTTGTCTTCCCACTTTCCTTGTCATACCTATCAGTGTTCTTCCTCTATAGCATGAATTATTGTTCCATTTGTTGGCCATATCCTCTTCTCTTTTATTCTTTTTCAGGGTTAGGTGATCATATGTTTGAAGAATCAGTTTTCTCATTAAAGAACTCACGGTTGTTTTGTCTTGTTGACTATATTTTTTTCTCTTAACTGGATTTTTATTTAAGAAGTTTCTTTACATTTTCTTCACGTGAAGTGCCTTTTTCAGGAGGTTTTCCATTGTCCTTTTTGGCAATAGCACTGCAGTTTGTCTTTGCTTAGAGTGAAATCCTTGAAATGATAAATTCCTGAAACTTTATGTATTAAAACTGACTCTAAAACATTGTCCATGTAGACTGAGGTGACTCAGGGAGGGACAAGTGCTTCTGTTTGTTTATGATCAGTCTGCATCCCATTTCTGTTGTAAATAGGGAACTTTGGTTCTTAGAACAATAATTTAATTGAAGGTAATGTCTTGATATCCTGGAAGTCCATGCAGTCTATGCAATTTGAGTAAAGCTGGTATATAAGATTTCAATGAGTTTTAACTCTATGATAAGTCTAATGAGCCTGCTTTGTTTGGCTGGGGGTCTTAGGAATAAAAGTGTTGAATTTCTTCAAGGACCAATTTTACATTTAATTTAGTTTGCAGCCAAATTAATTTATGTCTGAGAGGGAAAAAATAACTGACCTGGGGATATGCATATGACCTTCCTGTTCTAAGAGGGAAATTTCTTTTTGCCATAGTCAGTATTTTTAAATTCCTGAACCGTAAAATAACCCTTTAGGTGAAGAAGGGGGAAAAAAACCCTTTAAAAAGAGATAAAGCATGTGGAAGTAGTGACAGCCATACCTTATAATCTTCACTCTTCTTGCTCTGATTAGACATGAGTGCCCAATACATATGTTATTCCCGAGAGATGCTTCTTACCCTGTTTCTCAAAAATCTCCGTAATGTGAATTCACAGGCTAATTAGGTAACCTGCATATTCTCCTTTGTGCTTAGCAAACTTCCACAAGGCCAAGCCATGTGGAACATTCCCTTCACACAAATTAATCCAAATAACACCAAAAGAGGAGCCCCACCGTGCCCTGATGTGTGACATGACAAAACTGCGTGGGTGACACCCCATTAGCACCCAGATATGCAGTTGTAAGAATGCCTCCTCAGCCTTCTCTGCATAGGATGAGGATGCCCAAATCCCTGCCTTCTCTTCCTTGGCTGTGTTTTGTCAGGAGCTCATCAATCCTTCCTCTGCCAGGATCCTCTTTTCAGCTCCATCCGTCCTGTGAGCGTGACCAGGCTTGGCATTCCGTCTGAGCTTTGCCAGCCTGGACAAAGGAACCTTCCTGCTTTGGTGAGGACAAAGTCAGCTCAAGTTAGCTCGGTGCTTTAAGAAACAGAACAGCAGCTCTCAGTGTGGTTACTTAATTACATCCATGTTCTATGTGATGAATAACATTTCCCACTTACAGAGCAAAATTAGTAGACAAACGCCCTTCTTCCTCCCAAGCTGGGGGTAGGGAAGCACGTATTAAGATGTTGTATCTGTAAAAACAGATGTGTTATTTAAATGCTGCAAGCTAAACAAGGAATAATTAAGGTTAATGTGCTGCCATTTGAGTTCTTAAAACCACACGAGAACAATGTCTTAGACAGAAGGATCTGATTTAAGTTCAATTGTTACTTGCTAAACTTCCCTGACTAAATGGAAAATAATTTGGTTGGTTGTTCTTTGAGGTGGCAGGTTTAAATATCAATCTCTTCTATGCCATTTGGATCCTGCTTTCAGTGCTATTCCTTCAAAATACAGGTTCTCAACTGTCTAAATACTGAAGACTTCTACTAGAATTGTGTTTAAACCATCTGAAACCTCGCCACCATATATGAACTGCCTTTTCTAGAAGAATCTCATCCAACTGCAAGTCTTAATCCTAAGTTTTTTTCCTGTAAGTTACAGTTTTTCAGCGTCCACAGTGGCTCTATAAAGTGAACTCTTTGTGAATGCAGTGCACTTGTAAATGCTAAAACTAGAGTTCCTGAAGCTGCTCTTTCATTGGGGCAAAAATGACTGACAAATATGACAAGCAATGTGAACACTGATCTGTCAATCTTTGAGGCATCCCCTCTTATTTCAAAGGAGTTAATGAAAACTGATTTTACATTTCTCCCCTCTGTTTAGCATAGGAGGAGATCTAAATATGCAATGTATGGGGGGGGGCGGTGTTTTCAGTTCTACTTCGTTCATGGAATGTAAATAATAGATATTTTTATTATAATACAGTAAAATAATTTATTCTAATACAGTAGTATGGAAAAAAATTAAAATATACATGGGGGACATCCACCACCAGGGACAGCTTACTAAAGGTTCTGAAAACGTGGGAAATGTTTATAATTAAAAATACAAAATAAAGTCGCAACTGTATATATATGTGTTAGCTGTACATATAATATATATATTAGGGTGATAATTAATAAATTTTGTCAGACAGCTTTGGATGTTCACAATTTTGCAGAAGTAGAAAAAAGACCCACAAGCTGCTAGTAAAAAAAGTTAATATTTGTAATTGTGTATTTGATCTCCAGTTTGCAAAGACCCTTAGATACCCAAGTTTTCAATTTATTTTCCTGGCAAAATTTCCATCTATTTTACACTGACTCTGTGCTGAATAAAAAAGGCCAAATTAAATATTGGATGGGGCTTGGAGCAGCCTGATCTAGTGGAAGGTGGTGTTTGCCATGGCAGGGGGTGGGAATGAGATGACCTTTAAGGTCCCTTCCAACCCAAAGTAATCTGTGATTGTAGGAAATACTGATAATATTGGTGTATACAGATATAGCCAGTGTCTACATTCAGGTGGTGGATACACAGTTCTCCATTTTCACTAGAAATACTTGTATATTGTGCTTGCTATTCTCTCTGTAAAAGATGAACTTGAAAACATAAACCAGGTAAAACTAATTTTTATAAATTAGTCTGCATATCTGCTGAGAGCCCTCAGACAGAAATTTGAGAGTTGTGAACTCAGGGCTTGCAACCATGGGCCGTGTAATAAAAGCAAAGTGTTTTAGCCCATCTAGCCATGATCTGATAGAGAAAAGAACCTCAAGGTCCCTCTCACTTTTTCTTTTCAAGGATGGGGAAAAAGCAAGGTAAGTGGGGAACTTCTGTCCTCAGTCTTGAAGAGGTGTAAGAGGATGTTGTATCTACAAGGTGAAAGGAGAAAGAAAAGCATGTCACTGTTGTTCCAAGTGGGTTTATAGAGCTGTGAAAATTAGTTGGAAGAAAATGCATGATGTGCTGAAGATTTGAGACTTAATAGTTTGTGTCCTGTCTGGAATTAGGTCCTTGAAAGTGAGATTGTGTGTGGCATTGCTGTTCCAAGGCAGTGGTGCTGTGCTGTGTTTAGTATGGCATTAGGCTGCATTTTTGTTCAAAACAAGCTCAAGTTTTGGCTCTTGAATTGTCTGAATATCAGTGTGTAAAAAGGAACTTCTGAAAATTTTCAGCAGGATGAGAAAAGAAAGTAGGATCTATCTATAAAGAGCTTGTTGATCAGGTATTCAGCCAGCTGGAAGTCTTTCTGGAGAATTGTACTGAAGGGAGACTTTCACCTGGGTCTCCTGCTTCCTAGGGAAGTGTCCAAATCATCAGCCTGTGGAAATGCAGACCAGTGAGCATGAAAATAACCAATGAGTGATAAAGTGTGCAAACTATAGCATAAACAGAAACCTGTGGTCATGGATTCCCTTGCTGGAACTGGTTTTCTTTTTAAGGCAAAATTTTGCTTTTAATAGGTGCTATTTCTGGCTTTCCAATTAGCTCTTTTTTGATAACTGTAATCTTACTACGTGCATATTCCCTTCTCTTCTCATCTCGTGTGTTGTGCCAGGGGCCAGAGCACTTTTCTGATGGAACAGTCATGCATTTGCCTTGATATCACACTGATATCCTTGAACCCTGCTTTCTGCCAGGCAAAGAGAAAGGGTTAGTATTTACTCAGTCCTTCAGGATAAGAGCCAAAGCTGAAATACCTGCCAAATGAGCCGGTCAACTGAAATGCTTCTCTTCCTTTGTCCTGCCCAAGAAGATGAGAAAAAATAAAATGGAAATGAGAAATAGAAGATGGGCAGTAGCCTTCAGTAGCTCATAAGCACTGTTTTTCCCCTTAGAACTGCTTGTGGGTGAAGGGCAGAAGCTGTTCTCTTTTAACTGATAGTGGCTTTGGCAGTGGGAATGGTCAAGAAGAAAGAATGAGGACAGAGAATTAGGAGGATTTAAGACTGGAGGAGAGCATGATAATAATATGTAAAATGGCCATCATATCTGAAGAATCCTGGTACACTTTTCATTTTAAGTCTGAATGTGTATTATCTAATTAAACATTCATCAAAGGTTTTGTCAGAACTAATTTACTCATGTCTGTCTCCGCCCCCAAATTAAAACAATTAAACCAAACAGTTAATTCAAAGCCTCTGTAACTGAAGTCCCTAAGAACATTCCACATGTAGTTTTTTTCATCAAAAAAAAAATACGACAAAGAAATACTTTGCTAGAGTCACTTTATGTCAGCTAATCTCACGTGAAAACAAAAGCTGTTATTACTGTGAGGTCACTGTGAAAGAGAGGTTATGACTGCAGTAAACGAGACATCAGCATTACATGGTGGCTGCAGGGTAGACAGAAGGGCTATTTATGTGGCAAGCAGAGGATGGGAGAAAACGAAGGCAATTCAGGGATTCCAATGGCAAAATAGATCACCAGAGCACTAAACAGCTACACTGTCTAACTCCAGAACAATTACAGTGATTCAATAAGCTTGGGAGCTTTTGGGTTTGCTTTGTAGGAAGCAAACCCAAACTTTGTAGAAGTTGGTAGAGGACGAACAGACTTGATTCACAAGGAAGAAATTGAGCAAGAAGTTTTTGTCTGTGTTCCTGAAAATAGTTTGGGGGGGGTTCTTCACTGATGACCAATATCAAAATCAGCTGCTTACAAATCTGAGAATAAAAGTATACCAGCATTAGAGGAAAAATAAAAACCATGTGTACCTATTATGTCAAGGTTTTTATTTGGGCATAAAAATTCATTTCAGTGGGCTTGCCCCTTGTACCATTAGACAAGGAGCAAGGGATAGCAGGAAGCTGAATAAGATTTGAACAGATACAGTCTACAAAAAAAAAGAATTCAAAGAATTTAGGCTCTTAAATCTTGACTTTAGCTTACTCTATGTGACAGCTTGTCGGAGTATCAATGCTGGTTTTCAAGAGTTCAGAGTGAAGTCTCTCACCTTGATTAAATATGTATATGTATGTACCAAATAAAAGCCACAAAATAAAGCATTTCTGCACAAAGATTTAATTTTTCCCTCTTTTTTGAATATTAAACTTGATAAGTCAGATGAGCTTTGTAACTACATTATTGTCTTCTGCTCCTTTCACAGCTTGGCTTTTCTTCCAGAGGCACTACTGTAGTGATCTAGATTCTTAAAGACATGGGCTGATACTCAGAGTTTGAGGTCTGCTTCCAGAGCAGGGGCAGTTCTGTTAAAATGTAATTGCTCTATTGTCCTGTGCTCTGTTGCATCAGAAGGACTTTTCCTTCCCAGAAACTGGTGAAGGTTTCAAGGTTCTTTCTTTCATTTCCATTCTTATTCTTCAGCAGGAACTTGTGTGAGAATCAAATCCTTTGTAATAGGAATAAGAAAGTGTTGCGTTGCTGTTAGCTGATAATTGTTGTGGTCTTCTCTTCCAAACAACTTCTAGTTTGTTGAATCATTCTGACTTCATTTTTTTGCAGTAATTGTTGCACTGACATCAAAGTGGTTTGGTCAACCCTCATGTGGTGTTGTAAAATACTGGTTACTCAGTTTCCAGCTGACCACTTTTGCTTTGCTCTAGAAAGGATTCTAAGACCTGTCCACAAAAGAGTGTTTGTCAAAACTGCTGTTCAAGTGTAATTACATGACAACACAGAACAAATAAGTTAATTCTGTGGGTGTTTGGTCTTCCGTTAATGGGTCTTGGTTTTCTTCAGTATAGCTTGGTTCATTTACTTGATATAAGCTAAACACAATAAGCATAATTTTAACCTCAGCAAAACTATTTGAGCAGGCATTTGCAGAAGTTTTGCTAACATTGTTGCAAGGACATCTTAAGTGATTGGTAGAACTGGGAGCACAGACAAGCCTGGTTTCATCCTGGTCCCCAGGAACTGAAAGGCAAATTATCCTCTGATATCAACAGGAGTTGGATTGGGTTTTACGTGGTTATTTACTGCGAGTACATGGGCATCCCATTTTCATTATGCTCCTGCCACTTAAATGTAATATTGAAGCACATGGATTGAAAAAACCATCAAAACTAATTGTTTAAAGCTCTCTGATTTTTCCATATGCTAATACTCATTTTCTCTGAAATATTGTTCAGATTGTAATGTAGCAGTGAAAACACTGACAAAGAAGTAAATATGTGGGGACACACTGTCTCCAACATCTACGAGTTAGATCTGATGTCATGTTACCTTGTCTGTTTTCCTATACTTCCTGTAAATATCTGCTGTATTTACAGCCTTGAGCTGCCATGAAATTTCTTCTTGGAGAAATGACACCATTCTTAGTTAAACCAGTTGCATCTTCTGTCCCTTTCAATAGCAGGAACCTGTTGGAATTACACAGAGATGCTGAAAATTACAGAAGTGCTTGTATCACGTAATGTAATTGAATAATTTAATGACAACCCATCAAATAGTTTCATTACGGGCCAAATGATAGTGATCATTTGACCACATTTGATCATTTGGCTTTAGGTAAGCCACCAAAAACCAGGGAAGGGAAATGGGTAAGGAGAACTGTCTGCATTCTTTAAAGTGTTCAGCTAAGTGAACAGGCAAACTGGAAAAGAGAATGTCTATTTTTTTTATTATGTTGGCCTGAATGTAATGTATATATACATTCATTTGGTTTATGCTTCTCTTTGCATCTCATGCAGTGGTGCTTTTATAATTCAGTACCAGTAAACCAAAGGAATTAATTGTTTGAATGAGGGGGAAAGGGCATGAGACATGTCTGTTGGGAGGAAAGGGAAGGCGGGGAACAAGTAATGTGCATGTAGGGTTTCCTTCTAGAAGTCACTACTTTTTCTCTCTCCTTTCTAACGTTTGGGGGAGGGGGGTCAAAATAACTTTTTAGGTGAGAGTTTTAGTGGATGGATTGTATACATCCTGTTTCTTCTGCAAAAAAAACATCTGGATTGCAAAAATCCTCACAAAAATCAATCTGACCCAGTCCATTTATTGGTGGTGTCAAAGCAGCTGAGCAGATATGGAGATTATGTAAACCCATATAAATGACTCTGGGGTACTAAGCCATGAGTTCCGTACTTCCAAGTGGGTTGAGAGATGCTTCCCACAGGTAAGGTTTAATAGATGTAAAGCAAAATAGATTAATAGAATGGCAAATCTAGTATTACTCACATTTTAAATTGTTTAAGAGTAGAACTGAGATTGCAGTTCTACTCATAAAGTTCAGTACTAGATTATTATAGGTTTGGTGGTTTTTTGTGTGTGTTTTTTTGTTTTGTTTTTGTTTGGTTTGTGTTTTCTGAGGTTGGTTGGTTGGTTGGTTGGTTGTGGGTTTTTTGGTTTGTTTTTTGGGGTTTTTTTGTGTTGGTTTTTTCTTTTTCTTTTTGAAAGAAAGGGAGAAAATTCCCACCTGTTTATATCCCTTTCGAAAGGCCAAAAAAAACCCCAACTCAACTAGTATGGATATTTTATTTTCCATAGGCAAAATTTCACTGTATTCCAAAGAGAACAGCAAGAACCATGGCAAACCATCTCTCTCCCCACTGGGTTAGAAAGTCTAGTGACCCTGTAGCTGCTGAAGGCCGTAGTAACCTGTGATTCCAAGTGCTCTCTGTTTCATCCAGGGCCACATAGCTCTGATCCCTGGTAGTGGCAGTGCTACTGCCACAGAAATTGTAACCCACAACCTTCTGTCACAGTCTGTCATTGATTATTTTCTTTCCTGGGTAAATTTTCTGGTCAGATTATTCATTGGCTTTAGAATTTTCTGTTCTAAAATCAGTATGGGTATGTAGCATTTTGCTTCAGTCATAGTCTTAAGGCAAATTTTGTACCTCTTGGTAGCCTTAGAAATCTGCAGAGTCAGCAGTCTGATTATTCAGTGCAGTCCCTGTAACACTGCAGTTTGTGACTGTTTTTCCTTTTAGTAAAATATCAGCTCAAGAGCTGAGGCTGTTCCTTTTTCTGAGACTCCAGTTGCTGTTCTGAAGAAAGGCAGTAACTACAAGGCTGTTTCTCTACCATGCAGGAAAGTACCAATTCTTTCCAAGGTGTTTTAGTAGTGTAAAGAATGGCTAAACAGGGTATCCTGGGAATTGTGTGTTTAATTTATTCCTTTCCCTGTGTCTGTCTGCTTTTCTTTCTCTGAAAGACTTACAGATTGCCTTCCTTACAGGTCAGAGAAAGGTTCAGTGTGAAAACCACTACGTGTGCTTTCAGCACTGCACTCACCATAAGAATTCCCTGTTGGAATTCAGTTTGCTGCTTGTGGCTGACATGCCCAGAAGGACACAGTTCAAATGCTGTTGAAATTCTGGTAAGTCATTAAACTTTGGGAGGTTTTTTATTGTTTTAGAACAAGCAGGTGTGACTCAGCAATGCTTTAGGATCCAAAGTGCTGAATACAAAGATACTTATTTTTATATACTCATCTGTTCTTTGGTACTTAGCCATCACATCTGAACAGACACAGGTAGATACCTTGCAGGGAGATGGGTAGCAGGCTCTTCTTTCCTGCTCCACTGACCTGGAGTATCCATTGGGCTTTTCTTGAAGGTGATACATGTCCTAATTTCTCATCAACCACCCATTCAAATAACTTTTTTAATGCAGACAGAGGAACTTAAGTTTACAGCATTTTGTGAGCTTGGGTTGTGAGGTGGCACAGGTGTGGCACAAACTTTCACCAAAGTTCTGTTTTGCTTCAATAACCTGTCTTGACCTTCACACCATCGTCATGGTTGTGAGGAGAGATGGTATTTGCCCTCTGCAAGGCATTTGTACATCCCCTGTAAGCCCTTCACCTTCTGAACAAGAAAAACAAGCTCTGTTTTCACCTGAGAAAACTCGTGGGGTATTCTGTGCATTTCAGAATATTTACCTCAGGCAAGAACAGGGTAGAAGCCATGCCCAGGAAATCATTTTCCCTTAAAATTAGGTGTACATGCACATATTGTGCCCTGAATTGCTTTGAGATTCCCTAAAAATACACTTTACTTTTCCTTTTCCACTTCTTCTCTGAGACTTCACAGAGCCTGTAATCTTCACTGGACCTTGAGAGGGAAGACTGTGTATGACTTTCTGAGGTGTCTGTTTGCATTCTGCTGGGTAACTGAGACTGAACTCCCTCACTACTGGTTCTCCAACATCCTCCTCCTCTCTTCTGCTGAGGAGTCAGGCACCAACATCCAAAGGCATCTGGAAAACAATGCTTTTATTTATCCTAGTAAACTAAGTGAGGCCATGATGTGGGCAACTCAGACACTGGATCTCCATCCCATGTCTTTAAATTTTTAAGTGGGCACTCTAGCACAGTTTGAGTCCATGCAATCTCCCTCCTAAACCATGCCTGAGAATATTTATCCTGCCAAAGTTCAAGCTTGTAGGCTTTAAGACCATCTGTCCTGGATGTAGGAACTTGCTGGAGCTCTTCTGCTAACTGTTTTGCCAAGTTCAGATCTGAAGGGCACCTTTGTTTTCCTCACCCAGCTGCCCCTGTTGGCACAGACCTGAGCCTACTTCTCAGTGATTTCTAAAGCCAGTGGAAGGTGGTGTCAGGAAGGGGGTTATTCCTCCCACCACTGGTAACTCATGCCAGTCTAAGTTCTGTCTAGCTGCTAATTGCAAAACTTACATTTCAGAAAAAAATCAATATTGTTTCAATGTTTGGATTTAGTCCTACTTATCTTTTGAGTAACAAAAGAAAGGGTTTAGAAGTTCAGAAAATGCTGCATCTTTGATACATGCCTGGCAGGTGTCCTGATAGGGGTAGTCCCATCAGCAAGCAGCAGTACCACCTCTCCCTAATGAGGAGTCCACAGCAGATGTGTTACCTGACAAAATCAAGGGTCCTGGCTGTTCCCTGACACTTTTAAAGTATTATGAGATGTATAGGGGAGAAAAGGAGCGTTGCTCATTTTTGTCCTGCAGGACTGTTGCTTTACTAAATGTGGTTGGGTTTTTTGTTGTCTCTCTAATTGTCTGGCTAAGGACTAGAATTAGTCACTGAACCTAACTTTGCTTTTGTACTACATTCATACAGGTTTCTTTAGGGTCAGGCTGACTCTGTAGGCATGCTTTTCATCTTGGACCTTTGGGGAAAAGGAGTTTGCAGGAATTTTAATTAAATCTGTACTTGCAGGCCACCTATGTGCTGGTGGTGTTCATCTCAAAGTTTAGAAATTTGTTCTTTGTAGAAGGCTTGTAAGTTTTCCTGTAACTTTTCCTTTAGTTTGCATTTAGTCTAGCTCACCTTATGACAGTGAATCCTATTCTGTATTTGCCGAAACTGTGGAAGAAATGGGTGGTTTTGGCAAGGCAGTACAGTTTCTGTACCACTGCCTTCACCACTTAGCAGCAATAAAGCTTCAGTCTGTGTTTTCCAAGGCTACAACTGGACTTGTAATACAAATAGCATAACAATAACAGGCGCTTTACAGATTTCTGTCTCTTTATCATCCCCTTCCTCTTTCTTATATGCTACCCTGGAAAAAATAAAAACAGGCCTGGAAAGAATTGTCTGCAAGTTGGATTCAGGGAATCCCTTCAATGTTAAACATGTTGAAATTGGGTTAAATCTGATAAAGGACCTCAGAGGTTGAATAAAGTTTCTCAGTGTAAGTGTTAATCAGACAAATCTCTTACAAAGGCACACATCCCCCAGACAGATGTGTGAAATTCAGCTACCTACAGTGCTTTGGGAACTCGTTTCAAACTCCTAACTCTAAAGAGGATATATGCTGAATAAACCATAACTTGAACCAAATATGTAATATTTATCATACCGTGAACCATAACAGTATTCCAGCCAGTGTTGTTAAAGCTCTCTAGAAACATGAGTGAACTTAAAATTCAGGTGATCATGGCCCAGATTTTAGTTGAGAAAAATGCCAGAACCTATGACCACTTTAAGACACAATTGAAGGCAATTTAAGAAACAAACCCATACTGATATTTTGAAAGCAAAGGCGTTCATTATTTAGTATTTGCATGGACAGCATCTTTCTGTTGTGAACCCCCTAGTACAAGATAGACATATTGTGATTGGGCCAGGGGAGTGGAGGAGTTCTACATCAGCATCTCAGCGTGGTTTTCAGGGTGTTGATGGGCATTTTCCCATATCTTTAACTATATCAGTGGTCCCACATCACATAGGCAAAGCGATGGGATGTGCTTGGAGCTACTTGATATTCCTGTACTTCAAGACCATGTGGATAAAGCTCACAAAGCAAGGCTACTGCCACTGCAGTGATCAGCATCTCATATTCTGGCTTTCTGCTCTTCCTGGCAGTCAGACATGAATGGTTTCTGTGACATGAATTGTCTAATGCCAAAGCAAGCATTACATTTCACTTTAGAAGTGAGCAGCATGAACTGTGAGTCTGGAGATCCCATGCAAATACCACTTCCTACAGCACAGGTAGTGCTAAGAAAGAGCATAGATCCTCATGCAGCTGGCATGGCTGCCTGAGTGTGTCTCACATGCACTGACTTCTGAAGATGAGCATTTGTTACTTTGGACCCCATCTAAAAGGTTTCCTTTGATCTTAGCTGGACATTTGTTGGTGATTTTCAATAGTCAGTGCAGGTGTTTGGGTGAAACAAATCTGTATAAGGGACTCCATGGCAAATACTTCTTCAGATCGGGTAAAACTGCCTGTTCTTATTTTCCAAACCAATCAAACCAGGCGCAGATTCCATCAAATCTTCTGCTTCAGCTCTTCATTATATCCGTGAGAATGTGTAGAAGCTGAAGGCCTCTGTGACTGCTTTCACACAGAGGTGTATGAACCATTATTTCTCTATATGGGTATGAGATTTGTAAAGGTTTAAACTCCTGGCTAACACAGTAATGCCTGCAGTGCCAATTCAGAGAGACCGTGCTACAAAAGTGAAGAAACAGTGATACCCTAGGGTTGTAGAAAGATGAGATCACTCAGGGATGTGATGAATGCTAATATTATGTGAATGCTGATGACCACACCTTCCCAGGGGCAGAATCAGTTGCTCAGCTAAAGGGAAAAGTTTCTGAATACAGCCTCTATCTAAAGCTGCAAGAATAATTTGTCCAGGGACAGGTTTGTTCTTGTTTGGCAGATTTTTACAGTGCTCAGCTTGAAGAACAAGAAAACCTAAGAGAATCAGCATTTAGAAAAACAAAAAATAAAAGTACATAAAAATGATAAATCTTAATGGTCTTGTAGAAATGCAAATACCAATGGGTTTGTTAGAGCTGCAAGCAGGAATGCCAATAAAGAAGTTACCTTATAAATGAATATAGGAACAGGAAAACTGGTAGGGAAAAAAAAAGAAGCATAGTTTTGTTTTCCATTTTACATGGATATAATATTGAAAGACAAGCAGAAAATTAAAAGTAGTTGTCTAAGAATTAAGACTTTGATGAATTTATTCAGTGGCTTGAACCCAACACTAAATGTACTTCAAGCCAGAGGATGGAACAGGAAGTACTGAATCTGGGTTGTGGGAGGGAAAGGAAAGAAACCCTTTTGCTGCCATGTGCAAAGGGGTTGTGGTGCAGGAGCTGAAACACACTGCCATGGTTTCCTACAGAGCACCTTGACCAAATGCAGGCCTGCATTTTAGCTGGTAAAGCATAAATATAAACCTAGAAATACATGGAAAAGCCTAGAAAAGAAACCAGATTACTAAGATCCATTATATGCAGGGAGAAGGAGGAAGGTATCAAATGTGGGATTGAAATGGCAGTTTGGTGGCATCACTTGAAGACAGGAACGTTGATGCTGGTGAACTCAGAACAGAGTTGTTCTTTGCCATGGAGAGTTACATGAGCATTCAGGTGATACATAGGACAGGCATTAAGTGCTGTGCTGTATCCATCATATGGAACTGAAGGAAGACTGCAGGGAAAGCACTGAACCATTAATATATAGGTTAATGGAAATTGGGGCAGTAGGTGCAGGTGCTTAGGTGTAAAGGAGGAAAAATGAAGCGAAGGATGTTGTTCAATGACACCATTACCCGAAGAGAGATTTTGATGCAGAAATACAGGCAGAATGATTTTTTTTGACATTTAAATAAAAAAAATCTCACAAATACTAAATTATAAATTTTTAAACCTGTTTTTAGGAACAGGTTTTTATTGGTTTTACTCTATTTGAAATCAGCCTGCAATTGCAGTTACACAAACCAGTGTAAGATATTTTTCATACAAATACTAGTTCATCGAATTTCCCTTACCTTTCATGTGAAGTGAAGAGATGCTCTTTGCCTCTTTGACTCCAATTAGTTTAGTTTTTAAAGTAATTTCTGAGTCCTAAGCAGTAAGGTTTTCTCACAAATTAATATATTCTTTTGTTGTTAATATATTCCTTTTTACCTGTCATTTAATATTTATTTAAAGAGCTGTAGGCAATACTTTTCATGCATTAAACATAATTTATTGACAATTTGAAGAAAAAGTACAACTTGTCCAATGAAATGTGTTATTTGCCAGTCGCTGTCTCATTAAATACTCTGGCTTGTTTCATGGTAGGTCTTTGCTGCTGAACTTTTGAAAGATAACATGAAACATAACAGGAAGCAAGAGTTTGCCATTTTTTCTTTTTTGTGCTTCCTTCAGAAGTGGAGTCTGTACTTCTGTTGCTCTAGTAAAGCTGTGTTTGTGTGGGGTTATTTATAATTTAACCAACACAAAAGTCTATCCAGCTCCTCATCCACATGTGGCCTATGTGACTCAAATAATTACTCAGTTAAATACCATATTTAAAGATAAGGGAAAAATGAGTTGTGATTTTGCAATACCTCATCAAGTGAGCTATGTTTTCAGAAAGAAATCGTCTTTTGTTGGTTATTTTACTCTGTTCAGTGCAGGAAATGAAAAGGTAATCTCAAGGTTCATATTTGTCAGAGAGTTCTAGGGCTCATCCTGTGCATTCTGCAATCCCCAAGTTGTTTCCTATTTCTTTCTCCAGTAAGTCTCTGTGTGAATATTCTTTGTGGAATTGATTTACGTTATTCATAGAGATGTGAGGGAAGCATCATACTAAAGGTGTGATAATGAAGGGTGAAAGAAAAAATTGTTCAGTTCTATTCTCACATTTGTGTAGGTATATACGATTCTGTAATATTAAGAGAAAATCAGAATGCATTTCTGAGACAGAAAATTGCTTCCAGTGTGGGATAGCATTCAAAATAAATACTGGTGGAGTTCCTTATATGTATTGTGCCTGACAAGGTTTGAATGCAGAACAGCTGGCAAGGAACACATGTTTAGGTACTTTTTTTGTGCAGCATATATGGGCTGTAGGGAACCAGCAAGGAAATTGTAAGTTAAACTGAAATCTGTGGGATTTCAAATTTTCCTGTGCTTTCAAAGGCTGTGATTGCAAATGTGTATATTGAGAATTCTTCAGTGTGATTCAGGCTGATGATGTATGTCACTACCTGATACATGTTTGCAGTAAGAGAAGGCCTAAATTCAGATCAATAAGAAACCACTCAACCTCTCTATACTTAAACACTTTTTCTCCCAAACTGAAAGTTTTACAGTTCCAGTTTTCAAAAATATCCAATCACTGTGGTAGCCAATCACTCAATCCAATCACTCAATCTTTGTGGTAGCCATTGCCAGGTGAGAGGCACTAGGTGAAGCCAGTATTTGAGCTGTCTCTTTTTAATAACTAGTTTATACCCATTGGAACCTCGTGGCTAGAAGTTCTCAGGCAGTTTAGGATGAAATTACAGTATTACCTAATGGCTCCCCATGAGTAAAAATGACTGTCACTAGACCTGCACTCAACATTTGCTCTAACAAATATTTCTAGGTATACACCAGCAGTTACCAGGATTTCCAAATCAATTTAACTTGTGTTTGCAAACTGTTTCATCCTCTATGTAATTTTAAACCGTCCACGTCTCTTGTATAAAAGCATCTATTTAGCACTTGAGGGGAAAGTATAACAGTCATGGTTATGTTAGAAATTAACCATGTGAGTTAACTTCAGCAGTTGTAGTTGGAACAGTAGAGAGAGCTGTGAGGTGTTGGATTTTTAAGCAGCACTAGTTATTAATAAAGACACAAAGCAAATTACTGCTTGTGATAAACATCTGTAATTGTGAGAACAGTGCCCATGCTCTGTTGAAGTGAACACAGCCTGGATGATTCTCCTTTTAGTGTGGATGACTTGGGGGGACAAACCTTTTAACTGAGAGGTACTGGGAAGCTTTCTTTAAGTGCTAAGTGGTGTCTTAGGGCTGTATAGATATTAAGATTTGTCCACCTCATTAACCTCTTCTGTGAAGCTGAAGCCACATCTCAATACAAAATCACTGCCAAGCTGAAACCATAATCCTTTCAGTTGTTTCATACAGTTTTCTAGAAAGATACAGCCTTCCTAGGACGAGCAGGGGCTGCTGCAATGTCCTAGGAGTAAAAGAGTGTCTTGGCTTTTCCTGTGTGTGAAAGAGATTTTGTACAGCAAAGCTGAAGACTCATTTCAGTGTGTTTCCCACTCAGTGGCCCTGCTGTGAGAGTGGTCACAAGCATTTCCAGTCCCTGACACGGAGCTGATGGCATTTCACTGCGATGGGGCATCGCTTCAGCTTTCAGTAGAGCAGCTCTGTTTTAGTGAAGAATTCTGCTGTGTGCCAGTAGGTAGGAACAAAGATCTGCACATCAGCAGGAGAAATTGTGGTCCTGAGAGAAGGACAACATATTTCTTAACCTTGCAGGGTGTAACTGTAGTTAAGTGGGTGTGGGTTTGATGGCACCTGTAGCATTGCTTCCAGCCTTCCTGCTGTTCCTCCTGCACACTGCTTCTACTGCTGCTGGAGGAAGTTTGCACTGTGCCTTTCACTTGCCTGTTTTGCCCATGGACATCTTCTGACCAAATTACTTTTGGCTTTAGAAAGGAGTAAAAATGCCAATTACTCATGACCAGTTCTGCAAATAGGAGGTGTACCTACAATTAGAGGAGTTCAAGTGATGTTTGACCAGAACTGTTGTCTGCAATAAGCCCGTGGCTGTAACACTAAACTTAGGACATGGAGAGCACTGTGTGATGCACAGCAAACTTTAGTGGGATAGGTTCTTTGTAAGCTGATCTCTTGCACTCTGGTTTAAATTGTCTCCCTTAGTCTCAGCAGAGGTTGGGAGATGTTACTACAGTTTCCTGTGAAATTTTGTTCAGAGGGGCTGTCCATGGAGATACTTGAGCAATTTAGGATCTCGGAAACTTTCTCCACATTGGAATGGGGTGGGTGGGGGTGTGTGTGTAGGAAACATCCTGGTGGTTGAAATTCTCTGATTTTAGGAAAATAGTAGGGCTTCTATTAAATTGGGTTTGTTCTTGATTTGTTTGAACTATTCTTTAAAAAACAACCTAAATCCCACCATTCTTTATCAATCAGATGCTTTTATTTCCTGTTTTCCATTTGGAAGTTTCTCAGGCAGTAAATACATGTTTTCACGCTTACAAATTGAAATGTTTGATGTTATTTATGAAATTTTTTTTTCCTGGAGTCTGTTAACAATCAAGCTTTGGAAAGGCATTCATGTCAAATAGCAGTGTTAAAATTTTTGCTTAAATAGATAGACAGGGAATACTGTCTTATGTAATTTGTTTCCAGATCTTCCTATAGCAAATTTTTATGACGGGAATGTAAACATTCACTAGTACAGTATAGCAGAGGACTTCTGATAATACAATATGTTTAAATAGTGCACATTTTTCTATGTATAACTTTGTCTGAAGCTGACTTCTCACTGATGTAAGTGAAATTTAATAAAATTTTTATTTCCAAAAAAAACAGC
Source organism: Hylia prasina (assembly GCA_013397195.1). Classification (NCBI taxonomy): domain Eukaryota; kingdom Metazoa; phylum Chordata; class Aves; order Passeriformes; family Sylviidae; genus Hylia; species Hylia prasina. Next base: position 627,183 of record VYXD01004345.1, on the reverse strand, counting down.
TTCTGGCAAAACAGGATGCATACAGCAGCATATACTGCTATATCTCATTTAGATTCTGTAGTGATTCCTTCAGTCATGTCATAAAATCCAAAATTTTAAACTCAAACCATAGCCATTAATCAGGATGCAGCTAGTGTCCCTGGAGTATTTTAAAATAAGGAAAAGGAAGATAAGGTAGAAAGATAGAATTCAGTGCGTGTCAGTCTTTTGTAGGTTTGCAGCATCACAATTAATTAACCTTTACCTGTTTATAAATAATTGCATTACTCTGACTGTAATTTAAAATGGGACTTCAAGACAATTCACTCTGAGATATGGTTTCCTTCAAGTCAGGAGAGCAGATACCACAGTGAATGTCCCAAAAAGTAGTCCTTCAGTATTTCCCCAGTACTTAAGGGTGATACAGGTAGGATTATTATTTTAATATAGAAGGTATTATTTTAATTATTTGTTTATCAATGCAACAGTGATTTTATAAATTTAAATTGGAAAAAAGGCAACTCAGAGCCTACTGATAGTGTCAGACATGTGGAAAAGCTTTGTGTGCTTAGTAAGGTCAGCTTTCTCTGGCTTTTTACTGCATTGCTCATGGTGTGGTCAGTTTGTCCTTTCTGCCAGCAGCTCTTATCCTGGTCAGATGTGCTGCAGGAGCCTGTGGAATTTCATGCTTCTGCTGAAAATTTCCCTTATGTTGTGCTGTCTCTAGATATTTCACTGTACTGAGCAAGGGTTTCAATTACCATCTTCATGCCATGACATCCAGATGTTGGGAATTTATTTCTGTTCACGTGGAAGAAGCAGTCTTGGAAAATGCTTATCAGATGGTCTCTATTACAAATGTATACAGCACCTACCAGCAAAAATAAGAATGGAGTCTCAAGAGCATGCAGGTATTAGCCTCGCTAAAAAGAAGGCTGAGTGTGTTACTTGTCATCTCAGGCAATATCCTTCTGTGGAAAAGGGCTGTAGAAATTACTTATAGGTTAAATAAATGCATGATTTTATATAGAAATAATTCGAAAAGTACATACATGTTGGTGCCATGAGTTTTAGTTTTGAGAGCTTTCATTATTCATCTGTAATTCTGTAGCAGGATCACTACATTCATATTGGTGGTTAACATTTTCTTCAGAGTTGCAGTGTGTGTCGTACTCCTTAGTATATACATGTTTGACTCAATTAATATTTGATGTTTTGGAAACAATAAGAAATGGTTTATTTGTCTAATTTTTTTTCCAATTATATTCATAGTGCAGTAATGTCTTTAAAATACCTCAGCTACACAGTCTGAAAATCTCATGACTGAATACTGAATTTTGACAAGTGAGGGTGAAAAGCAACTGGTTGGTTTATCTTTATGTACACATCTGTCCATACATGCACACACTCTCCTTTGTGGCTGAATGTCATGGCAAATGCAGAGCAGCAGAGCTTTGCACAATGTAGGTGAGCAGGCTCTGCTTGACAGTTGTGAGAGTATTTTTTGATGCAGCCTGTGTGCTGATTCAGTGACAAAGCCTGGGCTGGTACCTTCTGCACACACCCAACTCGTGGATGTGGGCCACTGAGTAAACAATAAACATAAAGACACTGTTTGGAGGGAGGAAATGATGGCTGGAAACAATCAGTATGGATTTACCAAGGTTATACTCGTTGCCTTCTAGGATAAAACAGCTGGATGAGGCTGTGGATGAGGGAGAGCAGTAGATGTCATTTATCTTAACTTCAGCAAGAGTTTTTGGACAAGATCTACAAATATTCTTGTGTTCAATTTAGAATTTGGATGGGTGGACAAATTAATGCATAATTAGTGGTTGGCTCGTCTGCCTTGGAGGGTGGGGATTAATGGCTCATACTCAAGCTGAGGTCTGGCAGGGGGAACACCTCAGGATTTTTTTTTGTCCTGTGTGGCACTTTGAGCAGTGCCCTGGAGGAGGTGATAAGAGGCATGATCATGACATTGGTAGATGATGCTAGATTGGAGAGATCAGCTGACAGACCTGAGGACAGGGCTGTTGCTCAGAGGGACCTAGACAGGATGGAGGGATGGGACAGCAGGAACCCTGCAAAATTCTGCAGGAATAAATACATCATGTGCTTGGCAGGGAAGAATCCTCCTACAGTGGTGGAAGCTGGGGAGCAGCTGTGCAGGGACAGCTGGGGGGTGCTGGCAGAGAGCTGAGCAGGAGCCAGCCCCATGCCATGGCAGTGACAATGGCCAGCAGCAGCATCCTGGGCTGCTGTGACACAAGCTGCACTTACAGGAGCACAGTCAGGAGGCTGAGGCAAGAGATAATTGCTCTTACATGCAGTTCTTCAAACCTCATCTAGAAAGCTCCAGGCAGTTTGGAGCCCTTCAGTATGAGAGAGGCATTGATAAATGTAGAGTGTTCAGCAAAGGGCCACCACAGTGGTCAGGGGGCTACAGCTTTTTTAGGAGGGGAGGCTGAGGGAGCTGGTTCTGTTTACCCCAGACAAGAGAAAGCTTTGGGAGAAAGGGGGATTTAGTAATAGCCTTCCAGTTTTCAAAGGAGGTTATTGAGATAATGGGGTCCCACCCAACAGTGAAAAATGAGATGATACAGAGACAATGAACATAAATTGAAACAAGAGGTTCGGACTGCATGTAAGGAAGAAATCTTTCGTGAGTCCAGTCAAGCAAGCAATGGAATAGGTTGCTCAGAGAGGTGGTAGAATCCCCACATTTGAAAGATTTCAAGACCCATCCAGATGAAGCCATGGGCAACTTCATCTAAACTAGTAGCTGTCCCTGCATTAAGCAGGAGGTGGGAGTTGAGACCTCCTGAGGTCCCTTCCAAATTCAGTTGTACTTTGTAATAACTAGTTGAAATGTGCACAGCTGTACGCAGCTGGAAAGGAATTCTACTTTATCATTCTTTCTCTGGGCTGGGGAGATGTTGCTTGAAACCTCCTGTTGTTGTGTAATACATGAGCAATACATACTAAGAAAGCTGTAACAAAGAGGTTCATATGGCAGAGGGTTCAAACCTGGAGCCTGTTTCTACACCACAGGGCGTGTTCAACACAAATCCACACCTTGGGCAAAGCTTCAGCAACTTCCCCTCAGGGGAGAAAAATGGATCCCCCCTTATGGTGAGACCAAAGAGCATCCTTTCCATCCTCCCTCCCTGTCTCCCTGAATTGCTCTCCTGATCTGTATATTTTAACTTGTCCTTCTTTTTCAAAATCTACATATTTTAGTAATTTTAAGTATTTCTAAACTTAGAAATTCATTTTTTAAAAAAAATTTTAATGGAAAAATGTAGCAGAAAGTGCCCTTTTGCCAGTGTAGAATGGAAAATGCCAGCATGTTTTGCATGTGAGATTGCTGTGATGATTCTAAAATTTAGTAATCTGTGTAGAATTTTGGTTTAGTTCAGATGTGCTTTCCTTAATTTTTAAGGGTATTTTCTTCTCTATCTTTAAAAGGAAAGGAGAACACCTCTTCTGGAATTCAGCTCCCATCTCTTTATCTGTTCAAGTGCATTGTTAAGTGGCTTTCTTTAACTAAAAGCTGACTGTGTTATTTAACTTGCAGCTTATCTTTTTACAAGAAAAATTGCCCCTCATATATTTCTGGTTTGATATGCCATTTCAGAAGTTCACTTTGCCTGATCCAGTGCTCACTGAAACAAGGAATTTGGGGTGTTTTCCCCATTGCCTTCAGTGAACACATTCTCAGCAGTCTAGAATTAGACACCTTCAATTTTCCTTTTCTGGGAGGCAACACAAAATACTTCTTGGACATAAATCAGGATACATATCCTTGATTTTTTCTGTCCAAGAAAATGAAAGCAGCAGAAAACAACCTGATCAGATTACCTGGACCAGTGCTGCTAAATTCTTAGCAGGCTTTTACTAGAGGATAGGAGTGAACCATGTCCAGGTCACTCATCACAGACTCGTCACAAGCTCTACAAGGGCTGTCCAAGAAAGCATCTGATTGACTCTTTGGCAACACCAACAGACTGCTAAGCCCATTTCACATCTCTCCACATGTCTGTGATTAAGGAAAAGCAGTGATCCCACCACAGTGTCCATGTCATGCTTCCATCTCTGTGAGACAGGCATTTAGAGGAGAATGGGAAGTGTAAAGAAGCCTGGCAGCCCAGATTTCCATCTGGGTGATGGAAGAGAGAGCTTCCATGGGACTGCATCAGCCCCTGAGATGGAGACACTTCCTTTAACTGTGGCATCATCCCTGCACAAAGACTGAGACTCAAAATATTCCCCTCCTGTATTCAGGTAAGGCAGCAGATTGCCAGGCAGAATGCTGGAAATGCCCTTGATACATCTGGCTGCTCAGGTGACTCACCTGTGAGCACTTCTGCTCTGAGCAGCAGACTGAATCAAGGCATCTCTGACACCTCGTGCAAAACTCAAATCCTTCACATGACCAACTGCACTGGAGAGATTTAAGGGAGTGCTATAATTTTTAGATTTTATTTCCACCATTCGATATGAAAAAATGTTTCCATGAAATCAGGGCAAATAATAAAATGCCTACAATTATGAATTTTGAAAACAATAATTTAGTAGTTCACCTTCTGAGTTTTTCATTATTAAAAGCATGCAGAGATCTAATTTGCAAGATGCTCCAAGCAATTTCATCTTCTGCTGGCAGAGCTGGCTATGTAACACTGGTCCAAGAATCCCTTTCAGTCTATCCTCACACAGCAATGCCCTGTACTAATTCTAAGATTACATATGCACTGTGATGTCATAGGCAAAGGCTGGCTCAGGAACTGGGGTATCTCAGAAGCCCAAAAGGCTCCTGCTGGAGTCAGTAGGAACCCTGGACCTTTGGCCTTTTTTACTTGGATGAAAATGTTTTCTTTGTAGTTTCATGAATTTAGGAATTGGTGCTCTTAATCCTATTCCCTTGCAGTTTAGGGGCAGGATGTGTTGTAGTTGCAAAATTTAGCAGGTGAAGTAGTGAAGCTGAATCTGTAAAGAAGTAGAAGCTTTTGCAGTTTGATTTAGTCCTTGCAAGAAAAATGTGCTCACGAGGAGTCTTGGGCTGAGGTTCAGAAGGAAATTACAACATGTACCTTTTGCAAAAAGCTGTTCTGCAGAAGGAGAGGGTAAGTGTGCTCCCTCCTTTTTAATGCTTCCCCTGGGAAGCCAAATGGGGAGAGAATCCTAAACCTTTCCATAAGACTTACTGATTGTAAAGCACAGCTTTAGCTCAAAATTTCAGTTTGGATCAGTTTTCTCCACGTTTTGTAATTTTTTTAAAACATTTGTGATAATTTATTCTGCTACAATTTGCATCTGCTTTCAGATAGCAAAGGCAAAACTTAGTATGGCATGTGGAGGTCCATTTGAAAAAGAAATGTCCTTACCAGGGTAATTACTGGTGCAGTGTGGGACTGATTCATCTTCCTTCATTGTTAGTCCCAGTGTTAACAATGAGCTGATGAGTTCAGAGCTACTCAGGCAGGTTTGGGCTCTGCTGGTAGTTGCAGTCCTCTGTGTGTGTCAGACCGCCTTATTTTGCATTAATTTCCAAGTTTTTCTCATAGGAGTTCCATGGAGTTCCAATGTGGAACTTTAGTACAGGGTGAAACGGGAGCTCTGGTAACTGATCTCTTCCACGGTTAGTTGGCTCTCTCACTGCTTATGTTGGCACTGCTTGGTTTTAAAGCTTCCAATTACAAAATTTTGTCTTTTTGCCTGAAAAAGTGAAGTTCATTTTGAGGTTAATTGAAGCTGTATTACAATGGCAGATATTTCACCTATTGTTGCATTAAACTGTGTCCCAGCCTGTGTTTGGTCTTAGTACCCTGTACCATATCCCTCTCAGATTAATTGAGCTGTATTACACTCTAGTGAAAGAGAGTTTTAATACAAAGAAATGAGTACAGTGAAGGTTGTTTAATATGGTAAAAACTCCAGGATGTCTTCTAATGTTACAGAAGACTCAGAAACGTTGTGTTTGGGAGTTGTCTAACCTTATATAATTGTACCTTCTTGAAAAAATACTTTAATTGTGCCCTCCTCTGTTTCAAAGAGCCACCTTTTGTCAGCACAAAAGTTAACACAGTTAAGGCCCATTCTTCTAATGTCTGACTTCATTGCTCAAAACATTAAATATTATATCTCAGTCTTGCAGAAGGGGGTGGGGTTTTCTCTGGCTCCGTAGTGAAATACTTTGGTAAATAAGAACAGTGGGGTCTGAAGAAATTTTTTTGCAAATGTGGATATAAATTTTTTCCTTTATTTTTCAAGTTGAAAAAAAAATACTAAGTATCTGGTTTTCTTTGTCCCAGTCGTAAGCTTACTATTTCATTTCAGGCATGTAACTTTCTACAACTGTTTGATTTTATGTTGGAGAGTTTTCTGAAGCCTTTGAAGATTTTAAGAGGTATTTTTATACCATTTGTCTTTCCAAAAGGTTGTAATTTTTGTCTTTAAACATTGGTAGCTCTGCCTAGCCCCTCCTTAAGGTCACCCTCCTGATACAGTTTTTAATACTTCAGTCTTTGGTTAATTTGTTGGTGAGGAGGGCAGGGGGCTGTTCTGTGGCACTGGAAACGCTGACAAGTCTGTCAACACTGGATGTGCGATTGTCCCTCGGAGCTTACATCCAAGTTTGTTGTACCGAGCAGAGAATAGAATGTGGGAGAAGTTATTCTGAATGTGTGTGCATGTGATTGCAGTTTCCAAGGAGACCACCTTCTTTGTCTGAACATGTCCAAAATGATTGCCTAATTGATCTCATCATGCGGGACACTCTGTCTGTCTTTCTGTCTGCTTCTCTCATGCGTTCTCTCCTCCACATTGTTAATCAGAAAGTAAAAAATGAAAAGTTATGTTCTTGCAAAGAGCCAAACAAAGCCATTAGCCTGTCCAAACGACAAGCTGGGGCTGTCCCTTAGTCAGAACCGATGGCCAGTGTGTCACCAGTGTGGATGTGAGACATGTTGTTGCTACTATTTCTCCCCAGTCTGTGCTCTAACTCGTGCATAGATGATGCTGAGCGCGTCTTTGAAAGAGACAGCTGTTAATGCTCCTACTGAATTTCCACTAATTATAAAATGAAAGGACTGGCTCTCTTTTCCTTCCCAAAGCTCAATAGTCTAGTTTCACTGATTAAAGAACCAACAACAAAAAATCCCCCAAAACACAAAAAGCTCAGGGAAGGAGGAGACCGTCAGCCAGTGCCGGTGCTGAAAAGCATGCTGATGTGCTTTTTTTGTTGCTTGTGGTTTTGTTAGTACTGATGATTTGCTAATGAAGGCCAAAGCTCTTTCAAATGTAGTCCCTCGACACTGGAACTGGAAATGAAGAGCTCAAGTTTAAAAACATTCCTGCCAAAGGGAGGAGAAGATTGCACAGGGCAGTAAGAATGAGGTGCTGCAGCAAAACTGGAGGCCACTGCATACTGCAGTTCCTATCACTCAGGACTTTGGCCAATCCCCACTTTCTGGCTAAGCAGAGACTCCAATTAAGCTCAAGAGAAATTTAAACTGAACTATGGAAACACAATATTATGGAGACAGAAACTGAAATTACATCACAGTCAAGTATGTAAAAAAGCTTACTAGAAACAGAGTATTGAATAAATGTAGCAACTACTGGAAGAAATATTTTTTTAAATCCCCTCTATGGTTTTATTTATTTATTTATTTATAATTTTTATTACAGTCCTTTTCCATAGTGCTTAAAGAAGAGGAACATCAGTTGCATAGCATGGTTTTGTTTGTTTATTTGCAAAAAGTGTATGTAATCAGTGTGAAAATGGGGAGAGGGCATAGTCTGTGTCGGTTTATCTGCAGTGTCTCACACAGGGGGTAAATACCAGCTGGCACATGAAAAATGTCCAGGCACACATAAGCCAATGGAATTAAGTGTGGACAGCTTGAGGAGAAGAGTCTGAGAAAATACATGGAGTTTGCAGCAGCCACAGCTCCCAACTTCTCTGGTGGCATTTACTGGAGAGAATATGATTAATCTGTCTCTTTATGAAAAAGTCTCCATGACTGTTAGAAGCCAGTCCCTCTCTGCTTTTCCTACAAACTGGAAAGAAGGAAAGAGTTTTAGAGGCTTTGAACTTGCCAGTTCCTGCTGCCTCCCTTCTTTCCTGCGAGCAGAGCTGTGGAGCTGCTGGGTTCAATCCAAAACAGAGTCTTTGCAATTGGATGTGACCTGAGCATGAAGGGGTTACAGACTGGTCATTGACTGCATTCACACCTCTTTGTGACAGAGAATATTTTCTCTGTGTTTCAAAAAGATCAAAATTTAGGCAATAAGCAGCTTGAGGACAAGTTAAATGACTGAGAAGTCCAGGGCAGAGCATAGCTAATGTTACAGGCTGAGACCATTAGGTGTGACAGGGGAGTTTGGTGAAGCAACAGTCAATGTGAGCACCTGGAGGTTAATTTAGTGGCCCGTTTAGGGAACACTGTGCTATAAAAAGATACAGTATTGTGGCTGTGAATCCTAAATGTCCATCACAAGAGCTCTGGTCCTCCCTGTGCAACTCTGGGGAAATTCCTGAGCTTTATTTAATTAAAGCATGATAAATGGTGTATTTGAACAAATAAATTTCTTTCCCCCTTCTGTCGCTCCCTTCTGGCCAAAGCCTGAGGCCATTTCATTTCTCTTCTGTTCTGGAAAAGTGATATGAAGAGGAACTCATGACCTTTTAATTTGAATGTCTTATGTTTCAGCTAAGAGGGAAATCAAATTTGTAGATACACTGGATTTTTTTTTAATAATAACTGTTTGAACGTACTTGCATTGCATGCAAACAGGATACTGTTGAACAGGATTCATCTTTGACAGGCTATCTGTGAGGCAGCACTTTACAAAGTTTTCCAGAGAGACCTGTTCCCTCTGGAATCTGACAACGGGGAGCACAATGGCAATAATGAGCGTGCTTGCTCAGCAGCAGAGGCGCTGCTCCCAGCTCTCACCTCCAGTGTCTGCACCTGCACCTTCCTGGCCTGAATGACCGAGGCTCCCAAGTGATGCGTGCCTGTATTTGCAATATGGCATGTTTGGAGTACTGCACAAACAGAACTCCTTCTATTTAACATTAGGGTCATGAAAGAAACATTATAAATAGACTTTTCTGGCCCATTTGACAAAACACATCTTTCTGAGCAAAAGGTTGAGACGTGGCAATTGGCTTTAGCATACTTACTAAAAAATCTCTATGTCCTCTGTAGGAGATTCAACTGCTTTTGAAACATGTGTCAAGTATTAGACCACGAAGTCAGAAGTGGCAGCAGTGTGTGACACAACTGCCCTTAGACTTATGCACTGAAACACTGAATTCTCCAGATCTGCTTGCTGCCCTTATGTAATAGCTGCAGAAGAGACAGGCTTAAATATTTCCTCTCTCCTGTTCCTTCACCTCCTAATCACAATCTTCCCTTTTCTTAGCTTGTCCCACAGCATATTATCAAAAGATGTTAGACAAAATTATGCTCTAAAAGGGTGCTCCTGACTCACAGAAACTGTATTTGTTATTATTTATTATTCAGCCAGAGTCCCAAATACAAACTTTTTATTTGGTATTTCTACACTTGCCATCTTTAAATTCTTTAGCACAATATTCCATGCCAAACTTGGGTGGATCCAGCCCAGCAGAGCCTTTCTTGTGGGAGTGCTTATTAAACTGAAGTTAATAAACAGTAACCATGTAAGAGCTTTCACCTAAGGCAAATTATTTTTTATTGCCATTTTGAAAGTGTATTCTATAGTACTTTGACAAAATGTTTTAGTAATCTTTTTAAACTAAAAAATGGATTAGAAGAGGTCCTTTTTTCCAGCTTTATATATAGCTACTGTACATGTTTTGCCTTTGGCACATACCCTTTCCAGAACATGACTTTTGTTGTGATGATACTCAAGAAGATTCAACATTTTTTTTTCAGTATTAGGAAACATTTTTTAATTTGGTTAGGACTGGAGAACAATTTACCACAGTATCAGGCAAGTCAGGAAATCCCAGCATTTGCTTTTCACATGGTCTGATATCTCCCATAAGTAAAGCAAGCTGAGTGCAGAAAGGCACCAATGTTCTTCCTCACTGGAAGTAATGAAGTTTATGAGGAGGTAGGTTTGAATTAGGTAATTCTGTATCTTTTATATTTTAACATTTGATTTCATCTGAAATCTTTTGTGATTCTTTCTGTAACTGATTCCAATGGTCCTTTCTGGCTCTTTCTTTTCTTCCATGATTGATAGAGGTGCTTATGGCAAATTCCTGTGGTATTCCCTAGTGGTTGTGATTTTGCCTGAATCTTCCTCTGATGTGTACAGGAGAAGAAACTCATCAGGTTTGGCTGACCAGCTCACTCAGTCCTATGTGGAAGTAGATGGTGTGGGCATGGAGACAGTAGGGGTTAATCAAGAAATATAATTGGGTGGCTAAGCCCCTTGGGGGATAACACTCCTGAATATTATCAGGCTTTGTCCCTAAGGCAAGGTTTCACTGGCAGGAGAAGGGAACATGTATTTCTTGAGCCACAGCAACAGGATCATCCCATTTTTTCAGTAGTTCTGTAATACCAGTCCATTCTGATGTGTGGGCTTGTGTTGAACACCAATATCCAGAAATAAACCATTAATTGGTCATGGACTGTGTAGCAGGTTCATCGATACATAATCTCTGAAAGAACTCTCATAATCTCGTAGTTTAAAGCTACTCTTAACAAAACACACACACACACATCTATGTCTCTGCCAGGGACCTATTTCATTTTTTCCCCCTTTGCATATGTGGAATTTCTCCCCCAGACTCTTCTGGCCCAATGCCCAGGAGTCCACAGCAGTCAGTGGCGCAGTGGCATGTTGTAAGTTCTGCATGAAACAAGTCTCCTGCTGGAGAGGAGAAAGTACCAGTCTTCGGGGCACGTGGCACTTGTTACCAGTTACAGTTTAGAGAACAGTACTCAAATAATTAGTTTTGCACACTAAAAAAAGCTACACTGGGTTATAGTTAGTAATTTTTAAATATATTGTTTCTGTTTTCCTTTCACTTCTGAGGTTTTAGAGAAGGACTTGACACAGTGTAAGAGAGGAAAAACATCAAAGCTCATGTTATTTTCTGTGTATATGCAGAAGATACAATGACATCAGGTGTGGTGTTGCTGTTTTATTGGCATTCAGTTCTGATGATCTGTGTTGCTCTGGGCTTCACAGTTTCAAAGTCTCATGGTTAGCAGGGTAGACCTAAAGCTGTTCTACCACAGCATCTCCATTCTATGTGACTTCTGCAGGATATTTAGTGTGCAGATAGAACTTGGTCTACAAATTACATCTCTTCCATTCTTAAGCACAAAGAGCAATGAAGAAGATTTATAAATACATCTAATTTTAATTGAATGTAAAGGGATAAAAATGAGTAACGGCTATGGGGATGACAATGCAGCGCAGAGGGTGATTGTTTTCCTAAATGCCTTAACTGAGAAGGCAGTTCTATGTGGAGTTTTGTACTAAGGCAGCAGGAATGAGAAAGCTCCTTTTGTGTCTACCTTGTAGCAGCTTTTCTTGTGCTGTACAGCAGAGGATTTTGGCCTATGGAACTCTTTAGAAATGCACAGGAAGCTATCCCAAAGTTCACAGTAAAATAGTCTGAAGCCCCTCGACCTTGAAATTTCAGTCATATGGCACAAGGATGGCAGATGATCTGTAGGACTGGAACTGCCGCTGGAGAAGTAACAATCTTGTAATATTTTTTAGCAAATTTTCATCAAACTAATGCTTCATTAATGATAATGTGAAACAGTGTTTTCCCCCTTATTCAGATGTCTGTATTTTAAAACTGGGGGGAAAACCCAAAAAGTGTAAGTGAAGTAAAGGGACACTCAGGTAAGGATATTTAAGAAGTGGCTGCTCAACTCCAGTATCACAATAGAAATATTGGGATATAAACACTAGTCTACATATACTGTGCTAAATGAATTTTGACACCTTTTGGTTGTATCTGAATTATTTTCCAAGAGGCAGTTTCAGAGGAATAAATATAAAAAACTTGTCTTTTCTCATAAGACTGTATCTTTGTTTTCCCAAGATGCCATGCGTATTGTACTATCTACATTTTCTTATATTTTCTTATTGACCTGAACAGAAATTCCATGTAATACTGAATAACTCTCTATGTAGCAAATGGTTTTGGCATTTGATGGTGTCTTTTACAAAACATTTTAAATGTTACAAGTGTTGGAATTGTGAGGTTTCTTCTCCAAGTCAAACCAAATTTCATTAAGTTCCAAGGACAGTCTGGTAAATCCCTTAATGCACGTTACTTAATTATAGTGCCAGTGTTTGTTGTGGCTGCTTTTAAAAACTGTAACAGAAGCCACAGATTAATACAGATCCTTTAAATCTGATTTTTGACTTATGAAAAAAGTACTCCAGTTCCATAGTATGAGAGTAATAAATGCAAAGAAATATATGGCTAAGGCAGCTGCTGTTATAGTTAACTCTGGATTCCCCTCTGCATCAGGCAAAGCAGAAGTTATCCTTGGAGGATTTTACAAAGTTGGAATTAGTTTCTGCCACTACAAACACAGCTTGTGTAGCACACTGGTCTGTGTCTTTCACTGTGTTGTATCATGTTCTGTAAATAAATCAGGATACCTGCTCATCTGATGGTAACAGCTGGGCTCTCGACACTTCAGCTCACAAAGGGCTCACTTCCGCAGTTTTTTTCCACCAGAATGTTTAGTCTCACATGATTTGCCCTCACCTACATTAAAGTTTCTGAAATTTGAGGATGTTTGTATGCTTAAGCCAAAAAAACAAAAGCTCAGTATCTATAGTATTCAAAGCTGGAGCTGGAGTGAGAGTTGCAAAACAGATCAACACCCAGAAGCTCAGTGTTTTAGGACTTTGGCTGCTCTGTGTCTGTGAGAGCTGGGTGCTTTGCAAAGCAGGCCCTGACTAAGAAAGATGATCTCCTTCAAAAAATGTGACCCTAAAGGGCTTGGCAATGTCTATTCCACTTAAGACTGTATAGCTCCAAATTCTTGAGTTGTCTGTTCTTGTGTTGGGAAACAGCCCCTCCTACCCAAGGGAGCGTGGCCTGACAAAAAGAGCATTGAGATAATAAAGTGCATTTCATGTTTCAAAAACAGAGCAGATAGAAATATTTCCAGCATAAATTAATTACAGTTTTGCTGTAAGAAATTACACTGTAGAAGGATGCTAGACATTTACCTCGTTGTGTTGTTTATTTTCATCTTTAAATTTGGACCAAGGAATGAAGATTGCAAGTAGCATATTTTATTTTTGTGTGTGTGTGTGTGTATGTGTGTATAATATAGGGCTATCACAATGCCTTCAGATTGAACCTGTAATTCATGAATAGAATACAATGAAATTGTATTTGCCCTGTGACACACATATTGTCATTTTCTCATATGAGGTAAAGTTACCCATCTTTCTTGCCCTCAGATCAATACCTTGAGCATTCTAACACAAAGGACCTGCTATGAATAAAGGAAGGGTAGAATACTGTGGTGATTTATTCTAAACACTCCTTTAGAATGAGCAGGAATTTTCTTCTGTGTTCTTTCACTATTAAGCTGTTATTTGGGTGCCTGATATATGGTCTGGATAAGTGAGAAGGATTACATCTAGAAACCTCTTTCCAGCACACATGGACCCAATATCCAGATGCAATCAGTTCAGATACAGAAACTCAAAGTCTCCTCCAAAGCCTGTTAAAATGCTCCTGAAGCATGACCATGAATTGTCTCATATATCCATGTGTTTTATGTATTTGTGCTAGAAATGAAAACACAAGAAAACATAAATGTAGTAGCATGAAATCACCCTATAAAAAGCAGAATGGAGAAGTGAACTAAGATAATCAGGCCCCAGAGAGAATGCAAGGCTCTTTTGCTATTGTGTTACACAAAAAATAAGCAAGGAAAAGATGAATAAATTTTCCACAACAGAAAATTGGTGAAGAAAATGTGTTCACATCAATGTAGAATGATTTTTGAGACTCCTGTAGGTTTTGAAGATACTGGAGTATTTAATGTAGAAGCTTTCTGATCATCCCTCTTGTTCTCAGTTTAGCTAATGTGTTTTTTTAAATGGTCTTAGTGAAGTATACAGAAATGTTAAGTTAAAAGACACACAAAAGAAGTCAGCAGTTGAAACCATTCAGAAGATTGTCTACAGCAAGGGCATACTAATGTTTTAGTTTCCTCAAAAATCAGATATGTGGATTCATTTGAGGACTAAATAAAAGTATGAATGTCTGGAAGTCTGAATATAAAACAATCAAGAAGGTTGTATGGAGTATGTGTGTATTTTTTGTGCTCTTCCCAGTGTTGGCAGTAACTAAATAAATTGATTCTTGGAATAAGTAAGAACATAACTCCATGTATTTATTTGGAGATTTAATTTGGGTCAGTATGTAAATTCTTTTCTTTTTCTCCTGATTTCACTTGTTTCTAGTGTGATCTGCCACAATCTCAGAAAAAGTAATTTATTCTAAATTGTCATCTGTGAGTGAACAGCCTGGAAGTGAAAATGCTTCGCTTAAAAGTGAGGCTGATTTACAGAATTTTATTGATGGCCACCTCTGCCAGGGCAATGAGGCATATGAAATGTATTCCCTCCCTCCCCCCCTTCACTATCGGGGTGTCCTGAGCACACGGTGACAGAGCCTGAGCTCGGGGACATGGAAGGACGGAGGTGATTTAGCACAGCCCAGGGCAGGCGTGGGAACTGCCCCCACGTCACAGGCAGGCTCACACTGCCCCGTGCAGAACAATCGGGGGGATTGTGTTGCTTGGCTGTTCAGTGCAGCGTTTGGAGACTTCCTAATGATCCATTCCAAATGGTTTGGCCAGGCAACCCTTTTGTACAACTCGGCATATAACCTTGTGTGCTTCCCACTTTGTGCTGTGACAGACAGTGACGCTGCTTATGCAGGGTTTGACCGTGTTTCTAAAAATAAGAATATTTTACCTCAGTCATGAACTTATGGGAATATTGGAGAAGGCATCAGAACACAAGAAACAGCTTTAATTAATTGAATGAATAATCAAAAAGACTTGTCTCCCTAGTCACACACAAGTGAGTCTCATGCTAATTGTGCAAATCTCTTAACATTTACTTCAAGTTCCTAAAGCTCTGATATATAACTCATTATTTGCAGCAGACACCAGAAATTAAGAGGCTGGATCCTACTTGCATTGAAGCCAACAGCAGAACTTGAACCAATCCCCCTGTAATAGGACAACACACTATTCCTCGAGATCCATTAGCTTTCTCAGTATAAACCATTTTAGTATCTGCTCTCCCACTGTCATGTGATTCAAGTAGGAACTGGTGGCACTAGTGTAGTATGAATAGGTAAACACAGTTTGGTACCTTACTGTAATGGGTCTGGGGCTTGTGAGAATCCTGGCTTCAGCACTCACAAGTCTGCATGGCAGCACCTTTCCCAAAATTGACGTTTGGGCTGGCTAATGAAGGATGCTTGTATTATATTTGGCACAGGAGAAAGTGCAATCTGGAGGAAGATGCTTTTGATCACCTGTGATTTTATGGAAGCAGTGCAGGATTTCTGTGCTGTTGCCCATGCTGTTGGGTTGGAGATAAGAATGAGCTGTACTGTTGTCCTGGGGAGATGCAGGAATTCGTTTTTCCAAAGAATTATATTGTCCCCTTTGCCTTACAAAATAAGGACAAACAGCCCAAGGGAAATGCTGTGTATAATACTATAAAGAATAAATATGTTCTTAGAAAAATATTAGCGAATGTAACTGAGAAAAGACTTTCCTGGAAATTAGTGCACTGAACTAAACTAAAAAATTAACCAATCTAACTTTTCTTCAAAGAAAGCACTGTCTGTGTCACAACAAAAGCCACAGAAGTTGCATCAAATGCAAAACAAAAAGAAGTCAAACCCAAGAATTTTACAGCATGTTAGAACTATGAAAGGTATAAATTTTGATGATCTGATCAGAAGTGTAAAAGTTCATTTTCCCCCCTAAGTTTTGCTGTTTAAATTAATGGGAAATTACTGGTTTTAAGTTGGCTGCACCTCATGAACATCTGTTTCTATATAGAGATCCATGCTTTTATATCTTTAACCGTGTGGGTTTCGATCTGACAGAACTTCATCAATACTGCTTGCTCCAAAATGTCTTCACACCCCAAATCCTGTAGCAAAACCCTTCCATGGCACTCTCCCTGAAAGAATACCTTCTCTCACTGTCCCTTTTAAAATTTACTACTCACTTACACTTCTGTCAGGTTCTTGCTTACAATATTCTGAGAAATGCAGTGTCAATATGGGTTGTCCCTTTTTTTATACAAGAGATTTACCAAGCGTACACAGGTTTATATGACAGCTCTCCAGAGCGGACTGGTACAAATAACCTTCAGTTTTTAGACTGGGGAATGAAACCAAACCACCTTAGTGGTAACAGTTCAATCCAAAGTACTCTCCAAATGCTAAGCAATTTCTGAGGCTGAGTTTGGACAAAATCTTATCTACAGTCTTTGTTTATCTATTTTACTTGTTCTTTATACCTCATCTGAACAAGCGTGTCTGCATAGAATTAAATGCAGAATTCAAATCTTGAATTATTTTTAATTGGAACTTTTTATTCCAGAACAAACTACTGTGTTGAGGACAAGATTTACTCTTTTTGTACCAGTGTGGGTGTCCTGGTTTCAAAGACAGGTATCTGCCAAGGAAGGTGAGACCCTCTCTTAGAATGGTAAAATATGATCCCCTTCCCTCTGAGTTATTATAACTTTGAAATTAAGGGGCTTTCAGGCAAAGATTTGGGAAAAGGCCTAACAATTCTTCACTAGTATGTATGTGTGTAACAGGGCAAACAAACAGAACACAACCCCAGTCCCTGCCCTCTCTCGGCCGCAGGCACTTTCCCCTTCGGTGCAGTTCCGCTCACGGCCAGAAGGGGTGCTGCTGGCTCCTGGCCGGGCAGGTGGGTGCAGTGATTCCTCCACGCCTGCAGGGGGCGCTGTGGCGTGAGCACAGCCGCCTCTTTGCCCGTGGGTAATGGCGGGCGTGATGGAAAAGGCGCTTCCCGCACAAACCCCCGGGGCAGGCGGTCCCAGGGCACCTCTGGATGGCGACGTGGGCTGCAGCAGGAACCTCTGAGCGGTGCCTGGAACGGCAGGGATGAGCAGACCCCGGAGGAGCCAGCAAAATGTATCAGCAGCAGTTGTAGCAGCTGTAGCAGGAGCCATGGGTGTCCCAGCAGACGGGGGATGTGGGATTACAGTGTGGCGAAAAACCCAGAGCAGTGTCAGAGAAGCAGCAGGGCTGGGCAGTGGCGGCCAGGCTCCTGAACATGGCCAGAAGAGGCTCCCATGAAGGGACTCAGGGTCCCGGGTTTTCCTCTGAGGCACCCGAGCAGATGGGGAGGGTCCTTTCTAGTCAGGTAAGGTGTTAATAAGGTCCCAGTCCAATGGCTGCTCCTACGAGCAAAGGCTCACCCACGGTGAGGAAGAAGCAGTACAGGCCTGGGCTCTGGCGGTGGCAGTGAATTTTCTCTGCATTAAGCAACAGCTCAACCTTTCTTCCCCTTTGCCAACAGCGAGAGGAGCCTAGCCCAGCCCAGCCCTTCACCCCGTGGCCAAAATCTCGCAGTATCTTTGCCCTTCCCAAAAGAAAAGCCCTCAGGTAAGAGTAGCCAGCTGCACACGTCCCCCACTTTGGCCATTTTTGTTCTCTCTCTTAAGTACTGGTCATCATTGTTTCTAAGCAACAGATGGACAAAATTCCATGAGAGAAAGAGCTAAAGGAAAAATCCTAACCCGCAACAGTAGGATAATGTTCTTCTGTTCAGGTAGGGATGAGGTCAACTAAAGCTGAACAGTGAGTGAATGAGAAAATTTGCCAGTTCAGGAAGACAACAGGGATGATTTCTCACATTTACTAATCAGGCATGCTTAAATTGTATATCAGTGATAATTTTCGTTGTAAAGAAAGGAGAGTTCCAAATCTACACCACAGAAAATTCTAAAAGGAGCATAAAGACGTATGGGCTGGAAGTCCCAGAGGATGTTAGGCTGCATGTGTACTCCTCATGTGTCAGCAAAGCTGGAGAAGCTCTCCGCTTGGCAGGCACTTTGTGGGTTGGTAGCTCTCGATGGATTGAGAGTCCATTACAGGCTGGAGTCAGTGTCAGCAGGAAAATGGGAACAGAGGCATCCCTAGTTTGGATCTTTGGGACAGTTCTCTCATGTGCTTGATTTGAGTCAAGGCCAGGCATTGAATTAAGGTCTTAGGGCTGTTCTATTGTGTATAACCAAGACATGGTGGTCATGTTGTAGCTGTGAGTTAGTAAAAGAGGTGGTTTTGATTTGTTCCTCTGACAACTGTTTGGTTTATTAGCCCAAATCAACTTTGGCTTGCCTTGCCAACAACAAATGTATTTCTCCAGAAATGTTCTTTTTCAAGCCTCAGTCCTCCAGCATTTCTAAAATGAAGTGCTGCTGAGGAAAGCAGCAGCCTCTGCTGGTCTTGTGATCACGGGCCCAGTTTAACCCTCGAGAACGCTGCAATAGGGAGTGGCAGAAGGAAACCCTGGGCCATCTTCATACAACAATAGGTGGAAAATCTGTGCTGCCTTTGGGATTCAAAAAAAAGCAACAGCCTGCTAGGAATAGAAAACCACTGGCCAAGAGTTTCAGGACAGTGGACCTAAAAGAAGGGTTTTTGAGATCGTTCTTGAGCTTACAGTGTGTGTAAAGCTCCCCATGTGAGTATCCTCCTGCTAGTGCTGGGTTTGCATTTGTCTCATCTGAGGCCTTCCTAGCTTGCTGAAGTTTTCATAGCACTCAAAGCATTCTGATAAATACCTTTTTGTAGTGTGTCTAATCTCTACTGTTGATGATTTCCTGCTCTCATATGAAGAAACTTAATCAAGAGACCCTTGGACTGAAAAGGCTATTTAGTCTGAATTTAAAGTTCAGTTGTCCGAAACACCTACTCAGATATTCTTTTTGCAGAAGGGCAAAAGGGATCACTGAAAAATTCTGATGTTTCCAAAAAAATACTATGAAGACCTTTCTTTTCCCCACTCTTCAGCTTCATGTAAGACATGACACACATGTGACGTGCCAAGTAAGTTCATGCTCTTCTGGCTGAGTGGTTGGTCTTGTCACCGGTCATGGAAGACTAAATGGCTTTGTCATGTCTGCCTTTGGCTTTAGTAAGAATTTTTCAGTGCTTTTAAAAAATAACAAGGACATGAAAAATAGAAGGAAAAGAACTGTGGTGTCTACCACTACTTTATTAGCTTTACTTGTAATCAGTCATGGAGCTGTCCAGTGGAGCAGACCTTTGGGAAAATGTGTTCTACTCTACAGCAAACAGTCCTATGAATGGCTAGATGGAAGAGGTGATGTGAACTGAGAGCCAGGAGGTGCATGGAGCAGTGCCCTGACCCAGGAGAGGCTTTTCTCTGTCAAGATTTGATTGGTTTGAGAAAACAGAGCCTGTGCATTTCCAAAAGGCCTCTTAACAAATGTGTGAGACATCCTGCAGCCCTTTACTGGAGCAGTGCCACAGCTGGGAGCTCACCTTTCAGCTGTGCTTTGCCTGCTTCCATACTTCAAAAGTTAGCAGGGAGAAGATGAAAGTATTAGATAAGTTAATGCTTTTGAAACTCACGTGATCCTTCAAGTTCTTGGAACTGTAGTAGGAAAAGATGTTAAAAAAAGAAAAAGCATAGTTGTTTTTCACATTGAAGCAAGTCCATAAAATCCATGCATTTTAATGTATGCTTCAGAGGTAAACTCCTTTTAATCCACAGAATAAATTTGCTGCATTACATTAAACGTGAAAGAGACTTTTTACACATCTTTATGTTTTTGCAAAACTCTTAGTTGTTTCTAAGCTAGAATAATGGTAATTTGGCTTCATTCTTCGTCCTTGATTTCATCAAATGGCACAATATTGCTGACACTCTGCAACACTAAAACCTTTAGCAAACATGGATTGAGAAAAACCAAAGGAAGATCATGCCTTTCATATTCTCATATTTGTCTTTCTACAGGCTTTAGCCTCACAATGCCTATAAATGATGCAAATCCAGACAAATTAGGATCAACACCAATGCCACTAAAAATGTACTTTAAAAAAATACAATTTCAGGATACAAAATTTATGCAGAATCACAAGGAAGAGACAACCATCAGTGAGTTTCAATGAAATACCTGCTTTTGTGTCACCATTTTCAATTTCAATGTTGTGCAATCCAATTTATTTTTGGGATGTGTTTTTGCTTTATAATAAAACACTGTGGATTGAAAGCTTCAGCCTCTGCATGTTACATCTTGTCTTTTAAGGACATCAAGGATCCTCTTGTAATGGCTGTAGAGGTGGAGAATGTCTTCTGTCACCTCAGAAGACAGCTCCTATCATTTCTTGTTCTTCTGGCTGCACAAGCAGCTCAAAAGGCAAGTCACATTTGGTTCCTAACAGAGACAGCTGCTACTCATGGGATGAATTCCAGCCTAAACACCCTGTGGGTTGCTGCAAGCCCAAATCTCCTGGATGTCTAAGGGAGTTGGGGATATGGATCTCCTTTCATAAGGAACATGCCCAAATGGCAGGTTTTTAAGTTCATTGCTGGGAATTCCCCACAGATATGTTACTTATTTTGGACATTTTTTGCATCTGTCACTGCATGTAAGTCAGTGATTCTGAAGTGATTCCACATGTAGCCAGACTCTTTTAAACCTCCCAGTGTACACACATACATTGACATTTGGTCCAGAAGAGACTTCCCTCTTCCTGTGCAAATTCAGTAGCCTCTTACAAGGGTTCTGCCTTACCTTTTTCTCCCAGGTGATGGAAATGTGAACTCCTCTTTTTGTGGTAACTTTTAAGCTATTCTGGCTGCCAGTTGCCTCTGCTTTTTTTTATGAGGGAATGGGGGAATGTTTATGAAATGGTTGTATGTCATACGCGCTTTAATGGAAACTTGAGACAAATCTTCTCAGCTTTCCTTAACACTCTGTTCTTAAAAGCCAGATGTTGAAAAAGCTTCAAAAATGTATCTGTCATGCTTAGAATCCAAGCATTTGCACACAATCAATTTTATACACGCAAATAGTTTGCTGAATGCAAAAAGACTAATGGCAGCTGCTTGTAGGACTGGTGCTCCGACCTGGATTCTTTCTGCTTTGGGAAGGTGAGATCTGGGGACTAAATCTCAATTCCAGATCAGGAATTTGCTCAGCCAAGGCTTCTACCACAGTCAGCTGGTGATCTGAGTGCTCATCATGAGGTCCCCCTTTTTCTTCACTGCTTACATCCACAGCTTCAGGGAATTAGATGGATGAATACCTGAATTAAGGGAGGATAAATTAGACACACAAATTTTATCTCATAAGGTGAAAGTGCTCAGGTTGAAGTCTAGGGCCAGACTGCATCCCTAGTGGCTCTGCCTAATACAGCAGGAGCACTGAGGTAGCACCATATTCCCACTGCATTCTTGTACTCTTGTTCAGCCCTTTCCATCTGCACATGGACTTGGGCTGCTTTAACTGGCCTCTGATGAAGGCGGACCAAGGGAAGGCTGCTTGGTCTCATTCAGTCACAGACCTGCACTCAGTCAAATACAAGGATAGCAAGGGCATGCAAATACTTGGGAAAAGAGCCACCCATTTCCCTGTTTTAGCTCCCTCATGAAAAGAAATTATTTGTTTCGCTGAGTAAATGCCCTGCAGTGGTGCCTTGTTTCCTTTCTCTGACTGGAAAAGATTTTGTTGAGTTACTGTATGAGTTGGATCTTCCTCAACTGGAGTTTTTTTGGGCCTCTATGGAAGCTGGAGTAGTCAATACTGTCAGTTATCTCCCTCCACTGAGTGAAAACACAGGAATAGTGATCACTTTAACAGAAATATCCATGAATTTTTGTAGTCAAGCACACCTTTTACTCTGAATACACTTCTCCTGAAGTGTAGTGTAGTTCAGTGCTAGTATGCAATTGGTTAGCATACAATCATTTTTTAGGTTTGTCATTTACTGTAAGTTTGGTTTTAGGGCATGAAATTTGGTGGCTGAAGCTGATGGGACTTCAGACAGTGGAGTCCCTGATTTTCTCAGCTGCCATTTTCCAGCCTGTTTTTAAAACCGTGCGCTCTTCTTTTAATAGTTAGATAATTATGTGCCTCCATATTACTTTATATTGTGGATTTTTAGGTGAAGTATTAAAAAATAAGACGCCTTTTTTTTTTTTTTTCCTTCTGGCATAGTCTGCACTTTATGTCTCCGTCAAGTGCTTTTCTAAAGCTGTTTTTCCCAGACTGTGTGTTTTGCATGGGTGGGACAGTGCGTTATTGTTAGCCTGTTAGACACAACTCGGCTTGAATACCCTTCAGTAGTTTGGGAGGCAAGTCAGCTCTATTTGCATTTGTTCCAGTCACAAAGGTTTATAGGTCAGCAAAGGCTGGCTGGAAAAATTCAACATGCCAATGCACTATTCTTCTATGGTTGTCAGGAATTCAAACGTGCTGGTTTTTATATTTCTCCTTGGTCATGAATATATGATCGCACAGTCTGAAGTCGCTTTGTTTCTTCGGAGCTTGGTACCAGCTGGGACTAAGATGGAGGATGTGACTTGATGCCAGCTTTCCCCCCCTCTTTTGCCCACACTAATCAGCAGCAAATCAAATGTCCATGCGTCTGGAGGCAGTGAGAGGGCACTGCTCACCACTGCACTGGAGTGCTGCCGGGTTTTTCTCTTCTGTGAAAACGACTCCAGCTGAATAAAAGATGACATTTGTCCTTTAACAGAAAACATTGCATTAGCTTAATCTCCCTTCTGGTTTGGGTGCTCTTTTTTCTTTCTGTTTCTATTTAAGTATGTTTGGGTTACATCCTGAAATGTTTCCTGCTTAGCTGCTGAGATGGTGTGGAGACCTTCATTTGTGTACAGACTGACAAAGAGTTGGCATCTTTTAGGATTCAGAAAATTTGAACACTGTTCATATAGCTTTAAAGTACACTCATAAAGTTATCTCCTGAAAACTTTGGTCTATCACCAACAGCCTGGTCTTTTGAGAGCTTGCAATCAAAGCTTAAAATACGTACTAAAAAGACTCTTTCCCAATGAAAGCATTTCCTTAGCTTTGTTTTTCATCCTCCAGTTTTAGAGAAGGTATGGCCTTCTGCAGTTCTTAAAATGAAATATAGATTTATCCACTGTAATTCGATTCCTTCCAAGCTGCATTTTGAATTTTAAATGGTGTGTCTGAACGCATTGTGCAGGATACTATTGCAGTTTTGCTGGGAGCTGACATCTCATTTCCAGGCTGGCTCACTGGAGCCCATTACCCTGAAACCTGTAAGCCCTGCTTGAGTTGGACTGATTTTAACTCAGTTACAAAAACCACTTATCTTTATAGCTGTAGCTTGAGATCTGAGAATTTTCTTGTGAAGGAATAAAATAATGCCAGATCTCCATTTAATATGCTCATTGAAATGCAAACTGTGACCTTTCTTGTTCTGCTGTAAAGAGTCTTTCCGCAAGGTAGGGGCTGTTTGGGGGCGTCGCCTGTGCAGCCTGGGGAGGCAGCAGCTCCCCCTCCTCCTGCTGCCTCCATTGGGGCAGCCAGGGAGCCCCCTTCCTTTTGAATGCAGGATTCTCTGCCAAGTTGGCACCATCGTTCATGTTTATAGATTTAAATTCAGCACATGGCTTTAACTCTTCAGCTGCACTGGCTGCAAACAATCGCCCCAAACCAAACGCAAAGGTATAATCAGTTCATTGTCTCTGTCTTGCCAAGTTGCATCTGACCCTTGGAAATCCAGTTGGGAACGTTATTTTAAATGCCATCCTGGGTAAGACACATGCAGAGAGCAAAAGCATGTTTTACATGGAAATGTTTACAAAATATCAAATCTTTCGGGGAAAAAGCGGCTCCTAAAATAAACATTTTTTAAAATCACATAAAGTATTGAGGGGAAGATAGTCTGGAATAATTGAAAAAGACTCCACAATTACAATACTACTAAGGATCAA
Organism: Hylia prasina; assembly: GCA_013397195.1. Lineage (NCBI taxonomy): Eukaryota > Metazoa > Chordata > Aves > Passeriformes > Sylviidae > Hylia > Hylia prasina. Next base: position 603,169 of record VYXD01004345.1, on the reverse strand, counting down.
AAATATAGTTGTTTATGAACCTCCTTTTTCAGCATACACAACTACTAATGTGGTGCAAACAGCATAAAATTGCCAGTCGCTGGAAATTAGTCTGAGAAGAACATGTCATAATTTGGTTGGAGAGGTTTTTTGACTTTTAAAACAGTTTGGTATGTTTTAGTAAATAAATATTTCAGTCAGTTTTGACTATTTATTAAGCAAAATATTTTACCACTCATAAAATAATTTTTAAAATGCAACCATGATTGATTTATTAAGAATGTTTTCCACAATTAGAGACATACTACTCCATGGCTTTAGTATTTAGTAAAGGAGCAATGATAACCTGACTGCAAATGTAGTCATGCTTTGAAATCTAATGTGAATCTTGGCTTCAAAATGGACAAATAAATATTTAATATGGTGATTGGGTGGGGACCATCCGCCCAGTGAAAGCATAGGCTAAATCCCATCACATCCAGGAAATGTTAAGGTTTGGGTATGGACAAAGATGCAAGGAAATGCAATTTCCAAATTTTTAGCTGCAGCCTTTTATCTGAATCAAATATTTTTTTCTAAATTGCTCATGTGCTTCATACTTGCAAGCATCTCAGTTATGACTCTTGGTTACAAAAATAGTATAGTTCTAGCACCTGTATTCAATCATATTAGAACAGGGTTGGAGGATTTACCTATTTTTTCCCAGCAATTTGCAAGGCATAAACCACTTTGCATGTGATAAAATAGCTCTTTCATTCATAAATTATTTCCCTCAGCATTAAATTCTGGATGCAGGTGAGTAGTGATCTGTCTGTAAAGCATTCAATGTAATCAAAGGGTAATTTGGTAAGTCCCTTTCTGGGAATTCATATCTTCATAATCATGGATGTGATGTAGCCTATGGGAAGCTTCTTTGTAGCTTCTGAAAACAGATGAAGAGCAACAAAGCATCTCAGCTACACTGTAAACATGCAACTACATTCTTATTTTAGAATAATAAAAAATTCTCTTATCTTTTTATCTCAAACCCTGTTGAGTGTTTTGCTACCGGATGCGCTCAAAATTACTTTCTTTTTGGCAATTATTTTATTCTTTAAAGTGAATAATATTTTCATATTGTATCAGATATACCACATTAATCATTTCTTGGCATTCTTCTTCTAATTGACACGTGTGTGTGTCTGTATGTGTGTGTGTGTGTGTATGTGTATACATTCGCATGTGCTCTTCCGTTGTTTCTGGAATTTTAAGGAGGTGAGAAGCACACAAACTGAAGAGTCTCTAATGGTTTGCTTGCTGTAGAAAACAGATTTATTTTTATAAAAATACCCACTGTTTTCTGACCTAGTGTGAAAGATGCTGTATTTATAGAAACGCTAATGTCGGAAACGCAGCTGTTATGTTACTTTGTGCTTTTATTGGTGTGGTTTTCACCAGCTCCTAAACCCCTTGGATCACTCCTAAGTGAAAGCCAAAGTTGCAGGCACAGCTTGGATGTCCTTGGGTGTCCTGGACTGCAGTGGATTTTTTGATGGTTGCGGCCATGATCGATAGGTGGATTTTTGGGTTTGGTTTGCTTTGGTTTTGTGGAATTGGTTTTGAATAGTGGAGGGAAAATACAGAAGCTGCATATTGAGATTTCAGTGCCACAGAAACGGAGCAAGCACACCACTGACATATCACAGTAATTTTGGGTGATGACAAATCCTTTAATTGGGTGTGTGCAGTGTGAGACACCCTATGGATAAGGTTCTTTAGAGTTCGTAGTTTTCTAGAGAGAAAAAATAATAAATCAGCTTTGGAGAAATGCTTTATTTTAAGGTGTAAAAAGGACATGGGATTTTCTTACCTGGTGCTTTAGTTTTCCTCTACTTGTTCTCTTTTTATTTTTTTCCAGCACTGTTCTTATCCTTGTCAATCTCTCCCCTTGTGTTTTTCAGCACCTGCTAGCTCTGCCTCGGGGCTGATGGCTGTGTTAGACCCCAGCAATAAACTCTGAAGAGGTAGGATACATGGGATATTTCAGTATTAGATCAAATGGCCCTTTTTCCTCGTCGTGTCATTATGCAATTTGTAGACATCCAGAAAAGCCAGGGAACATGCCCTGATACTGCCAACAGCCCACTGTGAGCTTCACCTTCCCAGGGAGGTTATCCCTGTGCCAGGAGATGCCCTTATCCCAAGGCAGCTTGTCCTCCCTCCTCATCCATGTCCCGGGAGCTGTGACAGCCTGTCAGTGTCTGCCTCTTGGGATGTGGCAGTGGCAGCTTGCTGACATGAATGTTGGCTGATCCCAGGATTGCCTTTTTATGCTGTGCTCTTTGTCTTTTCTCTCCAACTGAAGTCTGAAACCAAACAGTGTGACCAGGAACTGGAGTTTGCAAAGGCTGGTCACTGCCAGGAGTGTTCTGTGATGGAGGGTAGGGAGAAAATGAGAGACTGTCGGTGTCAGTTCTTGGACAGAAGAATTGGCAGGATGATTCATCTCTCTTCACCTCTTGCTCTGACTAAGGCATAGTGGGAAATTGAAAAGACCAATTCAGTTCACAAACAGAACTTGGATCCCTGCAAGGGACCCATATTTTCCTCCTGTCAAATCTCCTAAAGATCAGAAAAAAAGTTTTGCTCTTACTGCCTTTAATGCACCCCTTTCCATCCCCTATTTCAGGACACATATATGTAATCTTCTTCTCTCATCCTGACAAAATGGTGTTGGAAAAGCCAAGAACGTGCCTGATGTAATGAAGAATCCCCTTATGATGGTGACCATTTTTCATTATGAAAAGTTCTGGTTATGCTTTCTGTCCCGTGGGCCTCAGCACAAAGATGTACTGTCCCACTAAGTGTAGCTTTACTCCTCATCTTACCCCATGCTGTTATTTTATCTCAGTATTTTTTCATTGATCCATTAAAATAAGAAATACTTCTGAACAGTTGCTCTCATTGAATTCAGATTCTCAGAAAAGTAAATGCTGGTTTTAGTTTTTGCAATTAAAATTTTTAAGAACATAACCAATTACGTTAAAAATAGTTACTCTTTAGAAAGGATTTAGCAATCTAAAACCTAAACTTCTGTTGAATTTTGCATAGTACTTCACTGCTTGGTGCACATCCATGTGGACTAACTGCACAATGAAATGTGGCCTCTAAGCAGAGGGGTTGCTTTACACAACACACCTTGAAATTAATTTAATTATATCAATGCAGAAATTATGGCACTGCTTGGTAATCCTTTTTCATTTCTGCTACATACAGGAATTTAAGGATATTTCTAGTGTGAACACAAGCAGTTCTTTAAGCAAGGGCTCTTTGAGGAATTGGGGTGGAGGACAGTCTCCTTCTGATTGCTCCATTTGTTTGTCCCTTCACTGAAGTTCAGAACAGCTGCACCTGACAAGGGACATTTGGAATCACTTGGCCCTGCCAGAGGTAGTGGAAAGGAGCACAGGAGCCCCAGGCCTGTCCCATATAAGAAATATCTCCCTTGCCAGTATTGTTATTGTGTTGTATTTCACACCAGTTGCCCCCTGTAAGAAGGGGATGTTTTGTACACTTAACAATACCAAACCTAAACAGAAGTGAGTTTAATTGTGACCATGGTTCTCCTGTCCCAGTGCACTGTTCTGTGGCACTCAGAGCTGCATTGTGGGCAGGAGCTGAAAGCCACTGGAGTGGGAGCTGCAAGGGTGAGATGGCACATGGGGGCCTGGAGATGAACCCAGGGTAGGAAATTGGTGAGACACAGGAGAAAAATTGTTTCTTTCCTTGTATCAAGGTCTAGATCAGCCTGACCCTTCCGTGCCCTTCCTGCTGTCACCACATTAGCACCAGCTTTGACACTTAGAGCTGATCTGTGAAGACAGTGCAACTACAGACTGAGAATGAGCAAATAAAAGTGTGGCATAGAACTGTGTGGGAAAGGCAGTGAGGGGATTGCTAGCCATATAAGTTTCATATAAATTTTAAAAAAATATTTGCACTTTTTGCATTTAGTGGACTTGTATTTGCCTGACATGCAACTGAGTTAGGTATTATATATAGTCCCTCTAGGATTTTTTGACATAACAAAAGGATTTTTGCTTTGCAGGGAAAGTTAGCCTGGAATGTGGCCAGGTCTGACCACTCGGTGTAAATTTTGGATGTCTGAAGGGGGAGATGCCTTACTTGGTTGGGGCTCCTTCTGCCATGTCTCAGGGGAAGTGTTCTCTTCCCTTGGTGAGGTCAGAGTGATGCTGCTGGAGGGAAAGCTCTAGCTGGGCACTTTCTATAGTATTGAGGGGTCGTTCAAAGAATAATTGCCATGAAAGATTAATACTGCATTTTAATTACTTTTATTGGTGGTGATTCTGGTTCTGCAGCCACTCTTTCTTTCACTGTGTGCATCTGGTGCTAGAAAATTTTAAGTTGTGCAAGAAATACAGGTGAATAATTTGCTCTCAAATTCATTTTACAGTGCTTCACCTAAACATAGATACTTCTAAACAATGCAGAAATGGACCAAAACCAAGAACCAAATGCAGATGGCTTTTTTCTGATGAATATGCTTTCTTTGTATATGCTTCCAGGTGTACATACTCGTGCTGTGTACATGCTATGGATTTATTGTTGCTATCCTGTTTAGCAGGAGGGGATGTTTGAGGCATTATGTGTCTTTTTCAGAGACATTCTGTCACTGGGACAACACTGCAGTACCTTTCAAAAGCTATTTTTGTCCATTTATCAACTGTTACATTCAGCCCTTGCAGATAAGAAAATCATCTGATATATGAAAAAAAACTCGGTACTGCATTTTCCTTTCTAAATAATAGATGAACATTTATAGATGAAAGCCCCTCCCATTAGTTAAATAATAAATAAAGAGTTGCATGAGTTTTCTTTCAAATGAAGCATTTTAATTGTTCCTGATTGTCCCAAGCAAATGCAACTTATGCATATGGTGATGGCTCCAAATATCAGCCTCATACAATCAACATAAAAGGGCATTATTTGCCCAGCTGTGCTGAAAGTACCACACATCATAGTCTTATGATTATTTTTGACTTATATTTTTAAAAGAAAATCTTCATGTTTTCAGGGAGCACTCTTTGATTTGTTGCATGGTTGTTATAGCTCTGTTCTCCTCCCCCATTTCTATTTATATTTGCCAATATTTGGGTACTATAAGGTTGAAATAACAACAGGTAACACTAAATCACACACCTCTTAAATTAAAGGGACCTCTGAAGTCAGAGATACTACTTTAGTTCCACATTCAGTTACTAAGCTTGTTTTAAAGGCAGCATTTTATTTCTTAGCCTCTTCTTCTTCCCCAGAGATGCAGCACATCCCCCAAACCACTGCTCTTGCTCCCAGCCTTGCCCAGTATTTCTCCTCATTAACATCTATATTAACCCTGTACATTTTCCAAAGTGCACAATACCACAGCAGTGCCCTGAAATTCAGAAGAGATCTCAAGTACTCCCGTAACACTTAAAAATATCATTAATAAATTCTGGAGAGCAGGTAACAGATAACTAATGACAACTAAACCCATTAAAAAAAAAAAAAGTCACTAGAAATTGAAAATAATGCAATGTACTTTGCAGTCATTCATACTTAACCACTGCCTTGGCCAGGTTTTTGTTGAAGCAGAAGATGTTTACCCCACAAATGATACACAGAGCCATTTTTCCATTAAAAAGTTCCTTTCTTTTGCACAATATAAGTGTTCAAATATTCACCATGCAGCTTGGAACTAGGTATTGGCCGATGATGACTTAGAAACAAGTATGAGCTTGCTTGTATGAGTCCTGAGCCACATGCTCTGCTTTTCCACACCAGATGGTTAAACTGAATGACAGCTCAAGCCCAGACACTGTCTTCCCTCCAGCAAGACTGTATCTGCTGTCTGCAGAGGGTTATTTGCCTCCAACCTTGTCCCTGCACAGCCCAGTCCCAGGGTGATGTGAAACAGCCTAATCCTCACTGAGTTACTGGTGATTAGACCAGCCCAGCAAAGGACCTCCTCTGAAACCTGGAAAGGGAAGGTTGGAGAAGCTTCTTCTGCAGTCTGCTTCATATGGGTTCTGCTTTGTCATTTCAGTAGCCTTTCCCTCTGCAGTTGAACAAGGGTTTCATAGTATGAGAAACTCTGTCATGGTTTAACCCCAGAAGCTGCTCACTCCCTCATGCCCCTGGCACACAGGAGAGAATCAGAAAAAAAAAAGTGACAAAAAGTGAGAAAACTCATGGGATGAGATGAACACAGTTTAAGGAAAGCAAAAGTGTATGCACAAGCAATGTAAAACCAGGGATGAATTTCCCACTTCCCCTGGAGAGGCAGGTGCTCAGCCATCCCAGGAAAGCTGGGCTCCATCATGGATCACAGTGACTTAGGAAGACAAACTCCAAATATCCCCTCCTTCCTCCTCCTCCTCCCCCCACCTTTGCATACTGACATGATGCTCTATGGTCGGGGGTGTCCCTGTGGCCAGCTGGGGTCAGCTGTCCTGGATGTGTGTCCTCCCAATGCCTTGTGCCCCCCAGCCCTCACTGGTGAGGTGGGAGAGGAGCACAAAAGGCCTTGGCTCTGTGCATGCCTAAACTAAATAATAACTAAAACATCCTTGTGTTATCAGCACTGTTCCAGCACAAATCCAAAACACAGCCACTGCCAGCTACTGGGGGTGCTCAGCCATCCACCCCAGCCAAATCCAGCACAAATCCTGAGTCCTTTCAAGTCCTGAGGAGTAAGGTCTGTGACTGGGAGAAGATCAGACCTGTGGCCCCGTGACATTCACATAGTGACACACATTTTCCCTGTATCCTCCTGGCAGCCCTGGGTATCCTGCTGAGCCTCAGGAGGAGAGCCTCTCTATAAAAAATAGAGACTTTTTTATTTTACGTTTATTTATGCCTGGTTTCCCCCATGTATACCTTTGGGCCTTTTTGTACCAAAGCTCCCATGAAGTGCCAATCAAGGGAAGAGGTGGCTCCACCCCATTGTAATGTTGAAAATACCTTTATTCAGGTAAACATACTTTGAAATACTGGCAAAGCAGCACCTTGCACAGTTCAGGCAGGAAGCAGCTCAGGTAGTGTCTGAGGCTGTATCCTCTACACTTCAATAAATCAACTCAGAGTGCAACTAATATTCTTTTACCACGAAAATACACCTCAAAACCAGAAGCTGTTGTCAAGGGAATGTGGACTTGCTTACCATGTACTCTGATGTAACTGAATAACTGACCAATAACTGGAGTACTTTTATTAAACAAACCTTACACACATGGGTTTTTTTAATCTTAAACTTTTCTATTTACAAAATGTGGAGCTCAATATGGTGAACATAAGAAGATGATTTTTTTAAATTATTGGGAAGTAGCAATGTAAGAAAATACATTTTTAAAAGAATTTTATCTTTTAAACATTTTCATTGCAGAAAAGGCATACTGAGACTTTCCATTAGAAATAATCATGCAGTAACTCAGAACTTTGGGGAAAACTTCAGATTAAACTATTATGTGTACTTTTTTAAAGAAAAATGTTTAATGTACTCAATAAGGTGATTTAGTGTATTATTTTTAATTAATGTTTCTTAACTACTCTGCAGAGGATTAACTTTTAAATGCTATTTCTTCAACTAAAATTTGAGGTTGTATATTGCAGATATGTAAGATTTTTACTTATTTTGTAAAAAGGGCTGTTGCTCAAAAGGCATTAGAATCAAACCCCTTGTTTTTACTAAGCACTCAACATGGTCAGGGCCAAAGTCAGAGTCCCTGTCCATTGCTGTCACCTCAAAGCTCAGGAATTAAAATAACTTTAACCCACACAGTATGCTCCAGGTTCCTTAAAAGACCAAGGAAATAATTTCTAGGAGTTTTTAAATGGGGAGTGGGATTTTATCTGAGGTGAACAGAAAGTATGGAATATAAAAGCTTCAATGGACTTTCTTCAGTTATTGCCCTGGTCTTTCCCAAATAATGGCAATTTTCTGTTCATTTTCTCCTAATTGCATGTGCAGACAGATTTTGAGCCATCTGTGGTAGCTCCAAATCAGAGAATTTCCTGCAAAGCAGTCAAGTTCCATAGGAACTGGTCTGTGGTTCAAGCATGTCCTGGTTTGAGCTCCCTCCCACCCTGAGATCTGGGTCCCTGTCAGCATCTCTACAGAAGCAACACATCCTGTGTTCTGCACGTGGTACAAATAATGCATGAATGCATGAAAACTGCGAGGCTTTCTGCTGTGAGGAACAAGCTGAACACAAATCATGTGTCTCCTATTAGTTTTTCTCAGTTAAGGAAAAAAAACCCCAATTTTATAGCTTCACATCTTGATGTTAAAAAATGTAAAGGTGGACAAGGCATTTTTGGGTTATGCCAAGCTGTGGTTGGTGTGTTCCCTCAGACTGTGCTGTGAAAGAGCCATAATTCTCACTAATCTTCATTCAATGAGATTTAATCATAGAAAAGTCTAAATAGGTTTAGGTAGGATGGCATTTTTGGATTAAAGATAATGCATCTTAAAATAGCAAGGCAGAAATATAAAAGCAAATCTAGAAAAGCCAATAAGGCATGAATCATTTAATAAAATAAGATCTAATGGTAGGAGTGTATTATGGTAGAGTTCAAGTAATCTTTGATGTATTTTTTCTTCCATCACCTGTTAGATTTTGTATGTAAATTCAATAAGTTACAGCTCCTGGAAACATACTTTGATTTGCTAGATCTCTATCTGCATGTGAGAGCTTTAGTCACAAGAGTATTTAGATTGGGAGCAGACCAATACAGATTTATTTTACAACACACACAGTCCTGGGAGTCCCACACAAGCTTGTGCACGAATTCCTGACAGATGTATCTGTATCAAAACAAGCAGGCAGAATGTGCTTGGCCACTTTTTCAAATGTCAGGATACCCTTAAAAGTGTGATTGAATTAACCCTGATTTCAATACTCCAGCTCATTTTTCATTCTTTATTTTAAAATAATTCAAAATTTTATCTGTTGAAACTGGAAAAACCATGGAAGGTATCTTTGAGCGACAGCCTGCATGGTTTATGGGGAGGAAACTAATGACATTTGACAACATGCAGAAACATTGTTTGTCATACAGTCCTGTGTTACATGTAAATTCATCGGCCAAAATCCACGTTTCAGTAACAATGTTGCGACAAAAAGAAAACAAAGTTAGGAAATAACACTTGGCTAGGCTGGTTTAAATTTGGGGGTCCTTGATTTTGACTTTTTTAATCCACTGAACAGAGGAATATCTGGGGGTTTATCCCACTTCTTCCATTATTTTTCTGCTTGAGAATCAGTCTTAGTTTCTAAGAGTGTATGTCTTGCTCTGGAAGATGTGAATACTGCTGTTAGAAGGTTTAGATAAGAAGAGTATGACTTTTATACAGAGGATTACCTGCAGCTGAGTGTTGGAAACAACATTAAGAAGGAAGCTCCAGTACTTTCTCATCTCCTCAGTTCCCTTTTTCCCACTTGCCTTTCAAAATTAACATTGTCCTTTCAAAATTAACAGTGTCTATTGTGAACATAGGAAATTTAACTCTTAGTTTCACTACTTTTTCATTAATAAATCACTTCCCAGGTTCATTTTTCTTTTAATTATGAGATTACAGGGGGGTGAGTTGTACCTTCTCCAAAGAAACAGATTGTTCTAAATTACAAGTTTTATCAGAAGTAATCCAGCATTCTGTAGGAAAATGAAAGAGCTGCTTTCACATTCAGGTTCTTCTGTTTGTTTTTGTTGTTTTGTTTTGGTTTGGTTTTTTTCCCACTGAAAATGCTCACACATTAGCCAAGAGTTCCAGTTGATTTAGGACATTTCTTCCACATAGGTCATTTAGGATTCCAGAATGTGATTTTAGCAGTTTTTTATAAGTATATTTCTGGTGCAATAGAAGTCCTGAGCTGAAGCAAGAATGAAAAAAAAATACTTTATAGGGAGGAACTTGAATTTTCCTTTCTCCAGATCAGAAGAATGACTTCAAAATAATAGTCAAATCCTTTACAGATTTTGTTTGGACTATTTTAACTGTTTTTCTCCTGGAATCATTTCTTCAGCCTTGGTCAAGCTTGCCCTGAGCAAGGCTGGTTTCAGGTTATAACAGTGTGCCAAGAACATTTCACCCCAAAAGGCCACAGCCATTCAATTGAGAAGATGCTGGTCTTTGTGTTTGAAATAGCAACATTTTGCCCATATCAGAGTTTCAGTCATTCGTGTCTAGCATATATTCAGGCAACTGTTTGCTCTTCACTAAAACATACCATGTGTCTTCCTGGAAGGTGCCATCTGACCACACTTAGTGCAAGGTCATTGCTGCTGGCATCATTGTGCTACAATGTCAAAGCTTATTCTGCCAAACACTCTGCTGCCCTTTGGGGCTCAAGGGCTCCTCTGCTGTGCAAAAAGGAATTTATGGTTCAATCTCTTTGCAGTGAGTTCTTGCCAAACTCATTCGCCTTGAAAAACGATTTTCTTTCTAAATACTCTCCCACTTAACTGTGCAAGGCATGTTGCCTGTGATTCCTGGATTTCTCCCATTCAGAGGTTTGCTTCCAGAGGTGTCTGAAAGCTCCAGTAGAAGTTAGCATAAGCATTCATGTTATTACGGGTTTCTTTGAGTTACAGCTTTCAGCTCTAGGCACATTCAAAACACTGAAAATACTCCAAAAGGATGAAAATTCAGAAGAAGCTGAAAAAGTGTTACTGGAACAATAATCCAAAATACCCACAAACTCAGACAGCCAGTAAGTGCACTGTGGCCTTCCCTGCTGCCCTGACCTGGATCCTGCTGCCTCGGGCAGTGTGAAAGGAATGTGCATTCCCAGCAGCCTCCCAGTCCTCCTTTAGTGCCAAAGGAAAAGGAAACCTGACTTCAGCCTGGCAGGTGGTTTCGATGGTCACTTGGTAGTCTTTGCCCTCAGTTCAGCACACCAAGTGAGCCCATGTGGACCCTGAGCTGTCACCAGTTACAGGATCTGTGGCTCTTGGCTAGTGCCTGCTGTGTCTGCTCGGCCACAAACCAGCAATGCTCAGCAGCCATTACACCCCCCAAAGCATTACTGGAGGAATTGCCAACTGTACAAAATTTATGAGTCAAACCTTCCCCAATCTCAATACTTACTTAAAAAGAAGATACTAAAAGATAGAAAATACTTTTTAAAACTGATTTTATTTTATACTGTGTTCCAGCACTATAACGCTGAGAAAACCAGTTTTATTAACCTGGGATAATGGGAAATGCTCCCTAACCTCCTAGTGCCTGGTAGTGCTTGCTTTAGAACTGTGCCTTGTATAGAACAAAGGGCTTGTATTTGGCAGAAATCCATGAGGGCAGGTACTTTACCTTTTGTTTTTAACAAATTGTAAGTCAGTTAATGTTGGTTCCTCATATGCTCCTTGGTTGTGAATCCTGGCAAGGGTTTTCCCCTGCCAGTGAGTGGGATCTGGGGGAAAGGTGCTTCCAGCACACAATGCCAGTATCTGTGGTGCTTTACCAGGAGTTTGGGCTCCCAGGATGGAGGGGATGCTTGTGCCAAAACCTTACCCTTAAAATATGGGTAGTGTCTCTCCTTTAGCTCATGGGATTTCCGTGAATATGAATTAGAGAATCTCTGAGAAGCGTCCAAGGACCACAGTGGTAAATAGTGCCACAGGAAAACCTTGTAACTCAGGCTCCAATGGGCAGTTTTAGAAGCATCCAGCAAATAAAACATGGAACTGCACCTTGTTAGTGAGGAGAATACAAAATAGGATAGCCGCCAATATTGGCATTGTTTTGTTTCATCCAGTTCTTGAAGCTGGGCCCCAGCAGAAAAGATGGAAGGCCTGCGAGTGAGAATTGTGCTGTGCAAACAAGGGCTGTGTACAAGAAATGCTGTTTGCTGCACAGCAGACTTTATTCCTGTTTTCCTCTACGTGATTCTATACACTTTAATCCTCTTTGAACAAGATTAACCCTTGTTTCAATATAGTTTTGACACGTGTATGCATGTGTCTGTGTGTCAGTACACATGCTTGAGCAAGTCGTTTTTTGAAAGTCAGGTGAGAGGGTTAATAGCAAATGGCATGAACAGAGATTTTATCCTGTAGCAGTCTACTAAGATCCAAATGGGTCATCAGGAGAGTGAAATACTCTGAACCATCCCACAATGCTACTTGAGCCATCTGATGGCAATAAGAAGATAATTCTCGATTTCAAGCATCTCCATAAACAACACAGTTGTTGGTGATTCCCTCGTTTCCCTTGACAATGCCCTGTCTTGTCAGTAGTATTCTCTGTCTGCTCCCGTTTCCCCAGCCAAGATGCCCAGTTTCTTTTTGCAAGTAGTTTTAGCCTCCCTGTTCAGAGTCTATTCCCACCTTCTGCACCCAGCCTGCCTCCCTTGCTCCACCAGTCTCTGTCACTTTACTGTTCCCCTTCTCCCTTCTTTTCCTTGTATTCTGGTTTAATAGTTTTAGTTCTTCCATACTCAAATCAAGCAACTTGCTCTAGGCTGTCTGGATGCCACAGGAGAGATTTTAAGAGCAGAGGACGGTGGTTTCGTGGCACCCAGGCAGATGGTTCCACCATCCCAGGCGGAATGACAGAGCTCAGGTTTGTCTCAATCTCACCAGCAGCATGGTTTGTGAAAGTGAGGGCTTTAGGATTTTCTCTGTCAAACCTCAGGAAGCCCCTGGTGACCATACACAGGCTGAGGCTTTGTCACCTTGGCAGCCTGGCCAGAGTGAAGCAGCAAACTCCACCTCCTTACCAGGGCACTCCCATCCTAACCCCTGCTCCAAACATGGGCACGCAGGAGCTTCTCAAAGAAGAGGTTTCCATGATTTGGCAGCATGACCAGTCTTTGATAGGAGGCTCCTCCTCAGAAAGCCCTAAGATGTTTGGCTGAAGGTTTTCAAACAAGTCATCCCCGAGGCACACACCTGGTGAGGGCTGTTTTTAGCCAAACAGTTGAAGTTTGGCAAACTCTTTAACCAACTGAAGACGTAGTCTTCTAATAGGAGGTATCTGGCAATCATTCCACCTGGCAGTTATGCCAGCCCCACCTCTCATTCTTTGGATCATTTAATAAAGCAGTGAAGATTTTTAAGGGAGTATTTTTTCCATTAGAATTTAGTAATACACAACCATGTTGCTTCCTCATACCCCTTTGAGCTACAAACTCTAGAGAGAATTTCAAACCAGCATATGAAGTTTGGAATCACTAGCCAATTCCCATAAGGTTCATAATACTGGGAAGTTTGTAATTGAACATGTAAATAAAAAATGAGAAAAAATATACTAAAATTGTTACTTCCTTTTCCATCTTGAATACCTCAGTATACCTTTAATTATTTAGCATGTTGTTACATGTTCCAAAAATTACTTTATAAATGAGGAATTAAAGTCTTACTGCTATGTTCCAACCTTGAGTTTGGCTGTTTATTTTATTAGCTCTGACAATGCCTTACTGCTTTAAACCAGAGAAAAGCAACAAAGGACACTGAAAATGAAGAACATTTTGGTGTATGCAACTTTCACTTGTACAAATTATTTGGTGTTTGCTCTTGTGACAACACTAAGCAAACTTTGTAAGAAAGAAGGCTTTTACTCATTTTACTTGAGTATTTATTAATATTTTTGTAGCTAAAGGATTATATTCATAGAATTCTCTAGTCTCTAAAGCCAAACATGTATCTAAAGAACTGGGGCCTGCCTTTCTAAGTCTTTATGGGCTGTGGTTTGCTCAGTCTGCACTTTGCTTCTTTGGTGGGTGCCAACTCAAATGCAAAACCTTCAGGTGTAACAAGTTGCTCTTCATACTGCATGGCAGAATATGCTTTATTCTGATCTGTGAAGGGATGAAAATGTTCCTGACAGTGGTAGTCGCAGCATGATTTTGTTGAGTTGCCCAGTGTGGCTTCACCTATTACAAGGATAAACGGGTTACGGCCACTAAAAACTTTTATAGAATGTCAGCAGTAGGAAGAAAAACACAAAACCTTGTCAGCCCTGGTCAGCCCACTGGTGTTTCAGCTCTCTCCAAGTCACCAAATGCTTTAGAGGAAACGGGAGGACTCTGACAAACACACATCTGTTAATATGCAGATGGGAAAAATCGCTAATATGAGTTATTATTATCTAGCAGGTCCTAAAAGCGGGAGTCTATAAAGGAATTTGTGTCAGTTTGCAGCCTGTGCTTTCTGTCATTGGCCAGAATATTGATGGACGTGCTGAATAGTGCCAGTGGGATTTACAGCTGCTCAGGATGAATTTGGTACCATGCTGCAGACTGAGCATGCTGAGGAGATGGAGCATACCTGGCCTGATTCGTGCCTGGATAAATTCTGCTTGCTGGAGCCACCCAGCAGGTGACAGCCAGAATTCATAGTCTGCAAAAAAAATGGGGGGGTTAATAAGTCAAATGAGTGTGTGCTTGGCCTCATAAAAGAAGGTGCTTTAGTTTAGTGTAGTCCATCTATTCCACACACCCTCCAACCAAATAAAGGGCCCATCTGCAGAAAAGACTGTAAGTGATGCTAAGTAATAACCAAGGGAATTAAAGATTAAATGGGAATAAGTGGCCAAAGAGTCACAGGTGAAATTCTGGAGCAGCTGGGTGTAAAACAAGGGAAGGACTACAAAAGGAACAGGCGGGAAGGGAAAGGGAA
>VYXD01004345.1:569042-583584 GCA_013397195.1 Hylia prasina | reverse complement strand
TTTTTTTTCCTTTTTTTTTTTAATAAAGTCATAGATCTGCCTGAGTGTCAAATCCATAGAATCCCTGAAGAGACAAGTTCTGGGATGTCTCTCTCAGCTTGTCTTGTACTGGCATCTATTACTGCTACAAAACATATAGGTTCATCTGAAGGTTCTCTGAAAAGCCCCTGCTCTGTGAATTTTTCCAGTTCCAATGGACAACATGTCATATAAAACTCTAAAAAGAGATAGCCAGAGGGCTTAGTTCTGCTGTCAGCATAGAACACATTTTCATTATTTTTTTCCTGTGGTTTGAATAGAGATTCAAATCAGGCCTGCTAAATCTGTTTGAAATGAAACAGAAAATACAAATATGGGTGTGTGTGCAAATATATTTGTTTGTTTCTAATCTGCCTAATTAAATCAGCAGTATAGTATCTGATGTCCATTAAAAATGTGGGGTTGTTTTGGGTTATTTTTTTTCAGTGCCTGAGTTGGAAAGTATTTAATGGTCAGTGGAAAAAAATGAGGAAGAGGAGGGTGTGGCTGCTGCTGGGAGGCTCTGGCCCTGCAAAGGGTCCCCGACTTGTAGAGATGTGGTCCTGCATCAACACAAAATGAAGACTTCTTTTAGGTAAAACTGAATTATTCTCTTTTTTGTTGTTGTTAATCAGAAAGCAAGAGAGCATGTAATCCTGCTATTTCTTATGCCTATTTCTGAAGGCTGGTCAGTGGTTCTCACTTGATTTTGGTAGCTTTATTCACAACTTTTGCTTTATTTGCATGTTTTGCTCCAGACTTTTCAACTCTTTCCCTACTCAGTCATGACAAGAACAAAAAAACCCTAGTTTCAGCTCTGCAGAGTAATAGGAAAAGTAGTTTGATGTTTTGTTTGTTCTGAAAAGCCAGTGAGGGACTGATCCTGTACATGCTGGAGTGGATCTGTACTCACAAATGAATTTTTATTTCCACTCTGCATTGTGCCTTTCGTCCCTGAGCTGGCACGTATACACTCTGATACTTCTGTCTATAGTTCTTTATATTATGGCCACAGTTACAGCATCATAAAGTCTTGAAATGAGATTGAGAATACTTTCAGGTTATAATTCTTGTGGGATGAAATTTTGACAGTATTTTTAGCAAAACTGTATGCTGGTTTGCTTTTTTTTTTTTGAGATGTAGGCCCCACTTATTACAAGGGCAATTTGTTAAAAATGCTGATTTACAATTTTAGCTCTTGACCAGTAGATGTTAAACTATTTTTATGCAGTGGTACAGTTTTAGCATTAGTTTTTTTCACTTCGCTGTTGCAAATATAGTTTGAAAACGTGTGAGTTCTACTGATACCATAAGTGAAGACAGAGCTGATGAAACTGCAGTAGTAAAACCACTCACCGGTGTGGTTACAGAATCTGCTCCCACATCTCATGTCTTGTATTTGAGCTCATCATGTCTTAATTATGTATCCTTGCCTTCCTTTGAAGAGCAGCAGTGTGTGGGTTGTGGTGAGGTATTCTTGCAGCTTGGGTGAATTGTTAGCCACAAGACCAAAAGCTGAGTGTAGCAAACCACTGTATGAGTGGCAATATCCCAGGATCTGACACACAACTTGGACTCTCCTTTAAGTATTAAATGGGTTTTGCAAATAATGATGCATGGATGGGAAAAAAGATAGTAAGATAAAAAAAAGGAAATGTATTTATATGTTTTGAAGCAGAGCACTATATACAACATTTATATAGTAAAACAAAGTCCTAAAATTTAGCTTCTTGCTAATTATTTGTGGTGGCAGAGGGAGAGCAGGTGGCAAAGTAAACATGCATGTTTTTACATGTTTTTGTGATGTTTGAATGATGCACTGAGAGCATTCTGTCAAGCACCATAGCTAGCTTAGAGGATGGGGGCATTTTGCATTAGATAAAGTGACCTTGTCTATTTTTTTGCCATTTCTTTTGGCCACAGAAAACAAAAGTAGAAGTTACTGTGCTGGAAAAGGCCCACGGTGTAATTAATGCCAAGTCTTCCCTGACATTTTTTACAAAGGGTTGATTGGTAAGAGAGTGAAGTTGACCACCATCAGATCCTTTTGGAATACCCTGTCCTTTTCAGAAAGTGGGGCAGGCAGGGCCCTTGGCTTTGCACAGAGGTCTGTGTGGTCTTTCCAGCAAACAGTCCCATCCAACGCAGTGTTTTTGTAGGCTATGGATAGAATCATTCTTTCAGATTCCTGCTGATTTCCCTTAGCAAGGCACTGATTTTCACGTGCTCAGGCTGCACCTTGAAAAATAATGTATTCCTATAGTTTGAGTTTACTGCTTGTTTAATTTAGCTGAATCATTTCTCTTTCAAGACTGGAAGCAGCTGAGAAGGTCAGACTACAGATCCTGACTTTCAGGCTGTGTATCTCTCTTGTGTTCCCTGTTGCTCATGTGCTCACTAACATAAATAGTTTGATCACTTGATGTTTTCATATATGGCAGTCTGTTAAAAGTGACATTGTTGTAGACACCTGCCCTTGCACTCCTGTTACTTCTGTAGCTTTAATGTAGCTAATGAGGAAGGGCTCATTAGCATTCTCCAGGAAGCTGTTTCCCTGTCAGGTGGATATTTAGAAGGATAATGTTTTCAATACAGGACTCTGTTTTCCTGCTTGACTTACCTGACATTATTGCATGTTCCTGAAAGTTTCCATTGATTTGTTATGGTGGCACCCAGCTCCTCCCCTAGGAGAATGTTGCAATATGATCTCCTTAGCAATTATAAAAAAAATATTTATTGTGTCCCCTCGCTTGTCATTTTTGCCACTCTTTATTTTATAGCTGATCTTTCTAGATATGAACTAAAGTTAAAAACTGATACCAGCATGGCCTCTGCATTCAACAGCTTTTAATGTTTCTCTTGCCAAAGTGTCTCTTCATTTGTACATTTTACTTTTGGCTCCTTAGCTTGTTTTTAATCATGACTCCAACTTCCAGTCTTGACTGTTGCATTTTCTTTATGGTCTTCATGAGTCACATTGTCAAAGCCCTTTTGAAAGGCCAAATAAATAATGATGAATTCTGTGGATGCACTCAAAGTTAAAAAATACGTAATTTTTGTTATGTTATCAATGTTCTTTTTCTCCCCATTATGTAATCCCTGCTCAGGCATTAAAGTTATAATCTGTTAAAGTAGCCTTCCAGACGGTTTACAAAATCACAGAATTCATTGGCATGTAATCTGGATCATGATTTGTGGCTATTTTTGAGGACTGCTGTCCTTTCATTCCTGACAGAGGAGTGCAGATTTTTTGCTAGAAGCCCTGCCTGCAACCTTGGGCTGCTTCTGAAAGGCTGTGTGTGTCCTCAGAATGGCTTGCCTTTAATTTATCCCTTAATTTCAGCACTTTCTGTTTTGCTGTCTGCTGTTCTTTCACCCTTTACTTGCAAAAAATTGATTAATGCGATTTGCTGTTTTGAAAGGACGAGAGGGAACGATTTTGTGACTTGAATATCATAGATTTTTCTGTTTGTATTAAACCTAAAAATTTCTTTTTAGCCTGAAAGGTACCTTTTGTTCTGTCTGGATTTCTGGGCAACAGGAGATAGAGAGGCATATCTTAGAATATGAGGTAGGGTCAAGATTGCTCCACCCCCCCCAGAAATGGACAATGCAAGGGTTTTTTTGTCACAGAATCATGTTTCCTCTGTTTTCCTGTTCAAGAGAAGAGACATCTCATTCCCTCACTTTCCTGAGTGTTGTTTTTGCTTCCCATCTTGGAGGGAGAGTGCTGTTGGCTGGTGTGAAAGAGAACTGAAAAATAAAAGACTAGGAATTTCCACAGGAAGAAATAATGGGTATTTTTTATTTTTTATTAATATCCCAGATTAGGAACTCAGCTAACAAGAAATGTTAGTATGGCCATACAGGGGGAGAAAAGGCAAGGATCCTCTTTTGCATAACTAAATAGCTCAAGGTCATAATCAGCCATTATTTTTTCTATGGTGTTTTTCATCCTCTTTCTTCACTCCCTTTGTTTCCCAGTACTATTTCAGTCTTGCCAGACAATTGTTGTGCAGTCTTCCTGCTTCTAATGTATGTCAATAAATTGTCCTTATGCCACTGGTTCAGTCCTTATGCTCCCAATCTCCATTTTTAAACCTTAATGTCTAAGTATATTCTTTGTTCTGGTTGTTTCAGTCCAGTGCTTTTTGGAAAAGGTACCCCTTTGCCTGAGCCTGATACAAAAGCTTTGCTCAGTACTCACATTGCTTTTGCCCACCTGCTCCTTCTGTGTGTAGAGATTTTGTTACCCTTTTTCCTGGCAGATACACTATGCCCACATAATCTTTTGTGCCAAAAAGCAAGAGTGTTTCCCTTGAAATCGATGGGAAGATCTGATGAACATACAATATTATTTTAAATACCTGCTGTACAGTTTTTGTCCTGCACACAGCCTTTTCTAAACCTGTTGTCAAGGCTTTCTGACTCCACTTTCTCTCCTTCAACCCTGGTGTGTAATAAAAAGCCCAATACTGTCATATCAGATTTCAGGGAACAGCAGTAAGAGGAAGTTTGTTCCTAGAGTTGGTTGTTTCAGGCACAGAACTGGACACGTTCCGAGAGTTACCCCAAATGCCAGTCGTTCACCCACCCGCAGTGGGAGTGCCACCCATCACGGTGCAGACACAGGGCTTGGAAGTTTCTTCTTTACTTTTGGCTGTTTTGGAATCTGCAGCAAGTGTCTGACTCGCTGCTGCTGGGGTGAGAAGAGATCAGAAGCCACAGGAGCAGGAGCTGCACTGATGGGTGAAGAAGGGCCCGTGCAGGCTGGGTGTAACGAGATCCCAGCTTGCCACACCTCTTGCATTAATTCTTCCTGCAAGAAACTGCAAAGGTGAACGTGTCGTTATGGAGCCAAAAATAGCTATTTTGCACAAAGCATCTGAGAATGGAAGGACACCCTCTCAGCCCTCCCCCTGTGTGGTTCATGCTGTTTTGTGGGACTCCAGGACCTCAGTTTTTGGAGTTTTGGCCACTCTTGGTGCTCTTCTCAAAGTTGCTGGTGATGGGTGATCTCATGCTGATTCCAGCTCATTTATCCTATGTGGGGTTTGTCTGTGGTGCTGAGCTCCCTGCACCAAAGACTTCATCAAAACCTTGCCCCCTTGCCTGGCCTGATTCCTAATATTTTCTTCTGCAATCTCTAACATAATGTTCGGCTTAATCAGAGGTGTCTCTGCCTGAGGATAAAGAAGGGAAAATATCTTAGTCTGGACCACTCTCTTCTACTCCCTTTTCCTCCTATTTTGGCCATCTAACTGATGATAATGTGCATCCTAGTGAGCCACATCATCACAGATGAGGAAGCCAAGGTACAAAGCAAATTTGGGATCGTTCAGCAGGCCAGTGGATTAGAGGTGAGAATGGAAAGGAGACACTCCAACATGCTGTCTAGCTGTATGTTACCAATACAGCATTAATTTAGCTGTTTCAAGAGATGCTTCTCTTAATATCCAAATTAATAATGATGTTCTAAGATATTATGAGAAGTTGGTAAGAGAAATCTTAACAGCCAAAATAAGTGCTTATTTAGCCTGATAAAGTTTAGCAATCAGCATATGTGAAATTTTATAGGCAGCATATTTTCAATTTATTTTCCTTTTCCTCCTCTTTGCAAGTGAGCCATCATGGAGTTATCAATTGTCTACAGCAACAGGCAACTTCTCTGCCTGTCCACAGACTACAGGATATTTTAAGAATTTCATTTATAATATTTACTTGCACTTTTTAATAACCGTTTTAAGACCCAATCAATTTTATAAATCAACTCTGAATTTTTCAAAAGGAGATACAAAATTAAAAAAAAAATTGTAATGAGATTGTAAGTTTTCACTTAGAATATTTTGATAACTTTAAAAATAACTTTCAAGCAACTGGCTAGCTCTGCAGAAACATGAATTTGTACGGACTTCTGCTCTGAAAATAATGTGTCAATGAGCCATGACAGCTTAAGGTGTCTCTTTTTTGAAGGGGGAGTAGGTGGGGAGGTCCAGTGATTTAGTGACTGAAGAGAGTTGCCACTTGCGTGAGCTCCATCCCTAGGGATATGACCTTTTTAATCCTCTTTAGTTAATGTATTGGTGATCTTTACTTAGGCAGAGTAAACAGTGCTGTTCTGAACAAAGGGGAGGTCATGCTTCCTGCATTACACTCTGACCCCGGGGTCACGGCCTTTGTTCACTTCTCAATGGGAATTGCTCTCCGAGGGCCACCACAAAATGGAGAACTAATTTCGGCACGTGCTGGCGGAGAATGGCAGAGTATCAGGTTTGCCTCAGCCGAACCTCCGAGGGCGCCGCGCTCGCAGCCAGAGGAAAAGTCAAACTGTTTCAAAGAGGATGTATTAGCTCTTTAATTACTAGTGGCCGTGGCACTTAATCCCTCGTTGAACTAAATATATTGCTGGGGTCTTCCCCCTGTAAATCAGTTGCTTACTTTTTCAGCCTTTAATTTATTTTTTTTTTTTTTTACCCCTGAACACAGACTAGTGAAAAATAGCGAGTTCTTCCCTTAAAAGAAAGTGAGAAAGCACATGGCAATTGCGGCATCAATTGGGCCTCTGAAGTCTCAGAATGAGCCTTGTTTCTCAGCCCGTAAGGAAACGTGGTGCTGTGTCCCAGAAAATGGTATTCAGCACCTTTTCCAAAACTTTTTCTGTGTGTTGCAGCAGTGCTCACACACACAGGGCCCTGTGAGGCCAAGCATGGCAAGCACGGCGTACTGAGCCAGAGAGAACCAGGACTTCCTCGTCTTTATCACTGATTTTATGCAAAAAGGCTGGGATTTTTTTTTCTTTCTCTTCTTTTTTTTTTTTTTTCTTGGCTTCGAAAGTAACTGGTGGCAGAATGTGATGCATCTCATTTTTTCGTTGCTGTGACTAGGGAACGTATATAAACATGGAAGCTGAGATAAATTATCTGGAAGAGTTGCATACAGAAAACCGCCACCTTTTACCGAAAGTTGGTTCTTTTTCATCTGTATGCTCTTTTTGCTCAGCAGTAAAGTCTGTGAAATAGAATTTTTGATCATAAAATAATTAAGCTATAAACACATAACTTCAGTCAGCATACAGCTTTTCCACATTTCTTCCTTCCATCAAAAAAAAATACCCAAACCAAAACAACCCTAATTGCTGATGACAGCCAAGTTGTGTAAAACACAGCAGGGTTAGAACTGAGCACAAGGGATCTGAGTGTATTGGGGGGAGCTTAGAATGTTGCCATCACAAAAATAAATAACACTACAACAGTAAACTTTGAGACTTCTGTGGCTGTCAACCTGAATGGGATTAAGGTAAAAATGTGTCCTTGCATTCCAGTCATTTCAAGTAAAACGTTACGTCCCTCTTTAAGTTTCCTTGTGGTTGAATTATTTAAACAAACACTTCTAATAATCTACTCTTAGACCTAAAAGTACATTCTGTAATACAGCAGGTTGAGCTCTTTTAACAAAAGAAGAGGCCGAGCAGCTGAGCCATCGCACCCTTTGAGTGAAAACTTGCATTCAGAGCTGAACCAAATGTGAGCAGCAAGTGATGCTGACTGCAGCAATACTGAAACCAGCCCTTCTGTGTCCCTTATTTGTTGCTGGAAATTCCCAAAGTCCACTGACTTTAGATCTTTTTATTGGAAGATAGAGTGGAAATATACATTTACCTGTTTTCCACGAAAAGTAATACTGTCGAGTTGACTTAAGTCTATTTACTCCCTCTTGTTACTTAGTTATCATTAATATGTTTACTAGCAAAAATACAAAGTCCACCCCCTTTCATAATTTTTTTTCAGTACTAGTATTGCTTTTCTGTTATCTTCAGTATTTTAGAGATTAAAAAGAGTCTCAATGCAATGCTATTTGCATTATTTTGGGGGTTTTTTCCTTGCCTTAAAGCATTAATATGGTTGTGCTTTCTTTGGAGTTAATGGGCTGTAGTAGAATTTTAATATGTGGATCACAGCTTGGAGTTCAAATTAAAAAAGAAAATAGTCAATATTCAAATTTTAAAATACTTCTTTTTCTTTAAAAAGGTATTGGAACCTTACAATAACTATAGGAAGTGCCTGATGAAAGGAAAAACCAATTTTTTTCAGAGTGTGTTAAACATTTCAGCATGCGATATGATAATTTAGGATGCCATTGCAGAAGTGCCTCCTGTGAGAGATTCTTAGTGAAGGGAACCTTTCGGAATGCTTTTGCTTTGAATGTTCCTGACTCAAACCTCTCAGGATTTTTTTGTTTAGTTTTGTTTTACTGTTTAAAAAAGGGCTTTATCTGTGGCAAGGTTTAGATTAATAGAATGACCAGAGAATAGTGTATTTTACTATGTGAACTTGATTCCTCAGCATTACTATTTCTGGCACTGATTTTTCCAGCGAGTGTACCTGGTAAAGCTTAATGGTGGGTAAGATTTCTCTCATTTCCTAGACAAAGATGTTGCTGAAATTAAAACATGAGCTTCTAATTTTGGTATCAAAATTGTTTCCAAATGTGACCCCTGCAGTGAAAACCAAGTAGGAACCGTTCATATTTAATAGTCTTCTCTCTTTAGCAACTGGTGTACACTTGTCTGTACCGCTTTTAATATGAAACCATTTCTGTTTCCCTGTTGATTTCCTTGATTCTCAGGACCATTGAAATATATCAGTTTAAGGAGGGAAAACATGAAAAAAATTTTAAAATAGTCCTGTAGAAGATGGGGTTTGGTCAGGCTTTAGGTGTGCTATAGAAAATATGAAGCTTGTTCTTTACATTTTGAAGATAAACATTTTTCTAAACACTAGGATATATATTCAGGCCTAGTGTAATTCAGAAAAATTCATTTGGAGTGAGTGGTTATTTTTCTTATTTGTCTTATGTCAAAATCTGTTCCTCTGCCTCCTTCCATTAAATACTTGAGTAAAAAGAAGTATGTGAAAGTGTAAAAAAGCTACCCGGGTGCAGATAGCTGCATATCATACGTTCATGTGTGTGTGGTTTTTAAATTAATACTTGGGTGAGCAGAAAATACAAGACAGACGTCAGTTGCACCTGTAAAAATAAAAAGGCAGCTTCTCTGGGAAACTGCATTGCTCAGTTTTTCTGTGGTAAGAGGATCCTTGTGTTTTCCACTGGCGTTAACCCCTCTGGAAGGAAAAATGCATGGCGGCCACAAAATGGTGTTCTCTGTTAGGGAAAAGCAAAGATGAGCTGGGATTGTGCAGTAGTTCAGTCACAAAAGGGCCTTTTCTAATAGATTTCCAATAATTTTCTTAGACTGGTTAATGTTTTGGCCAGAAAAACCTGAACGATAATAGAGTAAACATGATACTCCTATAGAAATGTTTCCCTGTGAGTATGGGATCCCCATTTGCTGCACAAACAGTTATGTAAGTGGAGTTTTAAAGCAGAACTGTTTTTTCAAGTCCCCACTATGAGTCTGAAGTACCTTTTGCCTTCCCCACTGAGCTGAACACTCAGGGCACTGCCAGCTGAAGGCTGGAATATTTTAGTCTATGCATGCAGTGCTTTATTCAGTGAAATCCCTGATGTTTATGTCAGTCTCCCTCCTGCTTCCAGGTGTGGGAGCAAAGTCCTGCATCCGGGCAGTGCCAGAGCAGAGAGCTCTGTTCTCTGAGGTTAGGGATGGGTTGTTACAGTAACACCGAGAGATAAAATTCCTGCTGGTGTAGCGCTGTGTACCATCAATTTCTTTCGTGTAGTTGTTACTCTGTATTTAAGTTGTGTTAAGGTTTTTAAAATGTTGCATTTATTTATATAACTAGAAAAACAATGGTCCTGAACCCTGCCTTCCATTGACTTTCCTGTTGTAATTTAAATGTAACCCTTCATTCGTAATCTTTAGGCTGCATTATAAAAATATTGTAATTTCTATTGTTTAGAATTACAGAAATATTAATTTAGAGTCTTATTCTAGTAGTATCCACACTTACTGGACTGTGGTAGCATGAGACCATAACTGCAGACATACACATACATTCCTGTATCCAGGTGTCCCATACTGCACCCACATACAGAAGGGACAGAGGATGTGATTTTGTTGAAATTATCACAGGGAGAAGGTGAAATTGTTTAATTTTATTGCAAATAAATTACAGAAGTAATATGAGCTTCGGACGTCAACTTTAATTTTGGTATTTGGCATCAAAATTTTTTGGAAACCAGCTGTATTTCTAATTGAGACAGGGAGACTTCTCCACGTCAAACCCAGTCACATTCTCCTGTTGCCAAGAGACAAAAGGTCCGGATTTTTCTCCCTGTACAGTTTTCTTACCAAGTTACTTGTTTGCATTGGAAAAAAAAACTATACAGTTTTCTTGAAATTTTTGATGGATCAAAAAAAAAAAAATTGTATTATATTTCTGTTGGTAACTTTTTCTGGGAGTATACACTTAAGAGTTGACCTTTTACTATTTCAAGATCAGCCATCTAAAATATTCAGTAAAATGCTTTTAGGCCCTAAGAAAAATTTGCTAAATTTGAAACTTGAAATTTCCATGGATTAGTCACAGATATCCCCTGGGATGGACTGAAAAACACAGATCGCTGAGTAAGTCTGGAAGCAGGTTTTCACAATTTTGCCCCCCCCCTTTATTTTTTCTTTTTTTGCAATGCCAGTTTTAGTACTCATGCTGCATTTTATTAGTGTAGACAACGTGGCAAAAACTTCTTTTGGTCTTTTCCTTATAGGGACTTTTGTGTTGGTAATAAACTTCAGTAAAATCACCTTTATTAAATTATGGCACACATTTAATTGCATGGATGCGGATTCGTCTTTGAAACAGCAAAGCGGGAAATTAGGGGGGGAAAAAGCTTTTTTTTGCACTGAATTTCTGGTTTGCTGGCAACGCCAAAATGACCCTCCTTTCTAAAACTCATTTTACATGCCAGTGTGGAGTGATAGCCCAGGAGGAGCATGGCCTCATCCCAAGCCTTGGAACTCCCCTCTCTGTCCACAGGGAGACAAGAGACCTTTAGTTATATCACCTTTGCATCTGTGCAGGACATTTTGTTCACTGAAACTGAAATGTAGCAGAATCGTGTTAAAGATGAGTTTATAACTTCAGGCATCCCTTCAAAATTCATGAAACTTAATAATGCTCGTGTGACAACTCCAATAAGAGTGACATCACAGACACAAAGACAAAAGACTCAATGACACCATTCATGCAATACAAATTCTATAAAGTACTGTCCTTTTTTCACAGCTATATATTATACCTCCAGCTGATACCAGGAGTGTAGAAGCCTGTATTTTTCTGGCTGGATAAATACATAATACTTCCAGTGAGTTCATTATTGTCTTGACATTATATTTGATTATAACAATGATGTGTTAATATCATTCATATTAGGAGCAGGTTTTTTTCAAGGAGAGGGATGTAAATTTACCAGTGCCAATATACTGTCGTTGTGTGAGGTTCCAGTTATCCTTTAGACAGCCAATCCTAGGTGCACCTCATATACCATATATTTTACTTTTAATAGGCTCAAAAGAAATGGTAACTTGACCTGTAGAAGTGAAGTTGGCCACATAAATACATCTGATACTAACACTTAGCTCACAAACAGAATTCTGTATCTACAACCATTTTGGATTGTCTCTGTGTGTAGAAAGCAATTGCACCTATGCTATGAAAGTGAGACTGTAATGGAAGTCCCTTTTTATTTTCTTACAGTTTGTGGAATTTTTTCATCTTTGCTATCATTTCACTACCAAAAAAAATCACAAAGGAATTTGTGCTGTATGTGAATTTTCTGTGCATTCCAATTAGCTTTGTTTGGGGTTGTTGCACTCTGGTGTAATTAAAACATAGATGCTTAATATAAGAGAACTTGGTCACTGGACAGCTCTTGAGTAGTTTAAAAACCTTTAAGTAATCTATGATATAAAAGAATTTTAGGCCCTTTTTAGACCTGAAAAAATTTGTAAGTTGTCAATGAAGATTTCATAATGTATATTTGCTTACATTTTGCGCCTTATCATTCCCTAAAACCAAACATTTTCCTTTTTTTTAATTTTCCCCCAATGTGTTCTTTTTACTTTCTTTTCCTTCCCCCCTTTTTTTTTTTTTTTTCCCCCCCTACATATTTATATTTTTATAGTTTGGGGGGTTTTTTGAGTAATTTTTTAAAGAATCCCCAGCCTCTCTTTCTGCGAGGCACCGGGCTCTAAGATAGAGGAGGGAGGGAGGGCTGGGTTGGAAGCGCCCCCCGGCTGTTTGCACTCGGTGCTCCCGGGCAGAGCATCCCGGGCGGGCCGGGCACTGCCGGGAATGCCGGCCGGGAACGGGCTCTCCGTGCGGGGCTGCCAAGGGAACGCCGCTCACCTGCGCCGGGGGAGCGGGGCCGGCCGGCCCGAGGCAAAAGTACAGCAAAAAAAAACCGGGGGGGAAAAAAAGTTGCAAGATAAACCAAAATCGTGTCGGTAGCACCCTTAAAAAACCTGCTAATGCAGCCACCCCTTTTAATGCTTCCTTTCTTGGAGAAAAGAAAAAATTAAATTAAAAAATAAGCCACTTGTCCTAATGCCAGAGTTTCACTTACGTTGATACCACTTTAATGCCAAGTTTTCTGTGCAACGCTATTGTTAAAGTACAGTGTGCTGGAGGAAGTGTTTTTGCAAAATGCTTCATTATGTTTTGAGGGGAAGGGTGTAGAAACACGTCCTCATTCAGCCTGCTTTTACAGTTTAGATCATTTCAGAATTGACTGTTTGGTATTTCAGTGTTTTCCCCCCATAATTTAATAGGCCACTGATCCATTGGAATTAATGCAAGTTATCCAGCGGTAAACAGAACTTTCCTAAGTGACCTGCAGAATGGCACTATGTGTGATTGCTGTCCTTTCTCTGAAGTGTGCACCCCTGTAATCCCCAGACTGGTCCTTTCAGGGAATGGTGCACAAGACTTCTTTGCTTTTCTAGATAGATTTTAGTTATTGTTATTTTTAATTCCTAAAGAGTGCCTTTAAAAACAAAAGCTGTCTAAATGTTAAGTAAAATTATTCTTGATGATTTTTTTTAATAATCTGCACTGGAATTATTTTAATGATACAATAAAATTTAAAAATGAGGAATTTACACTTTTCTGGATAACCTAATCTTCAATAAATAAATGCATTTAATTAGATTATTAAAAAAACACTAAACATGTATCTGGTCATCTTATATTAAATATTCCTGAAGGCTGTTAGATTACAAACCTCTGTGTATTGCAAATGAGTTGTATTATCTGGAGAGAAAAAAAAAATCATGAGCTATTTAGAAGTGACCTCAGTGTGGATGTCTCTGTCATACCAAACTGAGAGGAAAGAACAAGAGATGCCACTTTGAGTTAAAATACAAGCAAATTAATTAGTGTTCAGCAGGAGTATTTTTAATGAGTTTCCAATAGACAGAAGTTGTGTTAAAGGAAAAGAGAGGAAATATGAAATTCTGTAATAGTATAAACTGTGGTGTGAAAATACTGGCTCACTATTCTTTGCATAATTTGAATTTATTCAAGCATTAGGAATGTTAAAATAATTTTTCCACCACCCTTTTTGGAATTCCATTTCTGTTAAGTGAAAGCTTCCAAGTTGGACTTGAAGTAATTGTTTTCCTGTTTCCTGAATCCCTAATTTTTTAGTACTGCCGTAACCTAAAGTTAGACAACTTTCAATCTTATTTCACAACTGTGGTGACAGAATGCATTTATGTGTCTCCTTGAGGAAGGGTAGCTTTGGGGGGATGAATACGAGCCATAATTGTGTAAAGGCGAGGCACTTTTAACCCTCCAAATGCACCAGAATTATCCCCATTAGGAGCAGGCAAAAGAAGGGATGAACCTCAGCTGTTTTCACATTAACAAAAAATGAGAGAGGAAGGGGCAGGTAGGGAGAGTAAAGAACAAGAAGACCTATATTTTAAATAGAAAATATAAAAATAAATAGGGAGCTAAAAATCATGTCTGAGAAACAAGGGGGAAAGTCACTCAGAAAGCTGATTGAATACAAGTAAAACACTCTGAACTAAGCAATTTGTCTACGTAAGTCCGATCCTTCCCTAAAAAATAGGTCTGTCTTTTATATTTCATTGGCATTAAAAGTTGTTGACTGCACTATCACATGTAATCTCTTTTTTTCTGTGCAGGGTTAACATTCTCATCTGTGCATGTTCTGTTAAAATAAATACTATCAGGAATGTCATGCCACTATTTTAAAACAAAAATGATAAGAGTTTTAGCAGGATATGATGGCTGTCTGCAACTAAGGCTGTTACCCAGAAATTTTGCTTGCTTTTACTTTTTAACCACCCGGAATTTATGCACATCCTCTGCATCCACAGTCTACATGCAATAGAGACCATTTATTAGAAGGGGTCAGAATTACTAGGTGTCATTTTACCGAAATAAATATTTGTGGGAAAGTTACTGTTTAAATATCTAGTCAACTGTGCCCTGATAATCTCTAGTATGCTTTCACTATAATTCCCTAAAAATAAATACTAGAAACATTTTGTGGTTTCACACCATTAAAAAAAAAAAAA
>VYXD01004345.1:450905-554847 GCA_013397195.1 Hylia prasina | reverse complement strand
TTTTTTTTTTTCTTTTTCTCTCTGACAACTCTATTCTTTTTATCCTACTGCTTGCCTGAATGTAATTGAGTTTAGGATTCCTTTCTTTTTGCAGCAGCCTCTCCTCTGTTTGCACTAGGAGCTTGGTTTCTGGGAGCCAGGAGGCAGGATTGTCCACACTGGCACTGTGGCATGCAGTGGCTGGAGCAGCAGATGTCAGGGTCACTCTGTGTCCAGTGTCCATCCCCAAGAGCCAGCCTGGAGTGCCCCAGACACACAAAGGGGTGTTCAACAAGGAGCAACTGAGTGCATGGAGCCACGCTGGTTCCACCCTGTGGATGGCTCCAGCAGGCCAGGGCGTTTCAGAAACACCGGAAAAGCTGTTTGGATTTAGTTTTTCCCTGCATTTTTAATAAATGTGACTGTGGAAACCAAATCCTGCAGGTGCTTATGCATAGGAGTGGCCTGTGCACCCACATGTAGTCCCAGACTGGGACTCTCTGTGTCCCCTCTCCCTGTCCTGTCCACCGTATCCCCTCTCCTCATCCACAGCTGCTTGGTGCTGACTGGCAAACCAGTGCTTAGGGCCAAAGGTAGGAATACAAGAGTCCTGCAGCCAGACTTGACTGAAATGTTTCCTAGTATTCCTCTGCCCAGTTTGGCAGCTTTATAGTCTGATTATTAATTGCTCTGAAAGTCTTCAGCTGCGTGCTTCTGGGCCCCTAAGTGGTGGTGTTTATTTTGGTGTCTCCTGCTGGCTCAGGAGTGCTTTTGGTAACTGGTGGTCCTGGACTCTCATTCCCACTTCTAGGTCCAGCTGCATATGGATGTCCTGAGCACCAGGGCAGGGCAGGCAGCTCCCCTCCCTTGTTTGCAGTATCAGTTGAGATCAAATGGGAGAAATTAAAGTGATAAACAGAAAAAGAGAAGGTGTAGATGCTCCAGTGGAGTTCGGCAGGGTTTGCAGCTATCTACGTGAAGTGAGTGCTCTGGGTTTTTCTCATGCTCTTTGCACGAGCCTTCCAAACTTCTGTGTTTGATTTTTTGGTTTTCCCCACTCTTTCTTTCTTTACCCTTTAGGTCACTTGACATCCAGTCTTTCCAACATTCCTCGTAGGCAAAGCTGTGTTTGCAGGCATTGTTTTGCTCCTCCTGTGTGGTCGGTGCCTGCCTTTGACTGATGCACAGATCAGAGGAAGGCAAAGGAAGCTCCCTGTTGTCCTGGGTGGAAGGTGTGCACAAAGGGATGAGCAGGTTTCACCAGCCTGAAGCGAAGGCCTGGGAGCTCCTGGTGCCACAGCCAGACTGACATGGTTTCAGTGCACTTTTTGAGAAACAGATGTGCTGATTGCTGCGGGAGTTCATTGTCAGAGATAATGAAAGTTGCAAGTGCGTGAGAGATCTTAGTTAGGAAGAAAATCAATGGTAAAACAATGTTTCAATCTATAGCCTCGCTAAGTAATTTACTTTTGAAATCTAGTTCTGCTCAGAGGTGAAACCATTTCCGTTCATGTTTTGTTGAATCACATTATTAGAGTGGTAAGTCCGTGTTGGGAAGGTTTTGTTTGGTTTGTGTAAGAAGCCCTTCCAATAATGCCTCAAACTCCTCACAGCTGTTTTCTTTGTGTCTGATTTTAAAAAGTGGAATTTTTTACAAGATACATTTGAATTTTACTTTGCAATCAGTAAAAGGCTCCTCTTTAGCATGGAATAGACACATTGCAGACTACTTACCTGGAAGCCAATTTTTGTTTTGAGCATATATTTTATGAATATGTTACTAGTATCACTTATTTTTATTGTAGATGTACTGCTGCAAATAATGTGATGACTTGTACCTCTGTAGGAGTTTTGCAAAGACTCGCACCATGAGACATTAAACCTCTCCTTAAAATACTTGAAAAAAAAGAAATGACATAAAAATTTTTCTTTGAGAAACAGAGACAGAGAAAAAAAATAAAGACAGCTGGGTGAAACATGTTTCTGTTGATTTGAGAATTCATGTTTTATTTTGTCTAGCGATCAATATGCATTTTTTTCTTTTTAGAAAATAAAAATACATAATTTGGTTTCCAATTTGAAAAAACAGAAGTCCTACGTTTCCATATTCCACACGGTTTCATTTTGCACTCCAATTTTAGTTTTGCGTTTGTGTGTCCTGTTTTCAATACGAACGTCAGTGTTGAAGCGCGCTGCTTTGGTGAATTTTTCTTTCAGAAGGAGAAAGGTGCTGATTTCAGTTCAGATATGTAAAGCAGCACCCGTGGCTGCTCCTGGTGAAGGAAGCAGCATGGTAACTTCTGGAATGGCAGCATCAGACCCCGAGTAGTTGTGTCTGCAGTAGCCCTGTGCTGGTGCTGGGCTGCTGGGCAGGCTCATCTTCAACAGCACATGGTGTTCTCCCATTTGCTGTACCTCTATTTAATTTGTCTCATCTGTGGCACAGTCTCCTCTAAAGAGCTCGAGCTTCAGATGAAAATGTAGTTCTCAGGCAGAAAGGAACTGCAGTAAAAGTAGTTGTACTACTAGTTTGTCCTATGATTAATAGCAAGACTTGCTTAGAAGTTAGTCTTTGATTTCCTCTGTTTAATTGTAGCCCTAAGTGAAATGGGTTTTTGATTTATAGAAAATGCAAAATTGGGTACAGAAAGTTTTAAATTACAGTAACAGTAAAAAAAATTCCCACAATAATCATCCCATATTGTTTCAATTCAAAAGAGCTAAGGCTTGATTTGTGTGGGAAAGAACCCATAGCAGCCAAGCTCCACATTTGAATCTGGGGAGAGGGGAGGATCAATTACCCTCTTTTGAGAGTACAAAAATATGCCTGAACTTCACTATGTAATACTTATATCATATATTCCCTCTCTGGAAGGGTGTGTGTTGATTAAATAATTTAGAATAGTTCTTTTCTTACAAGGATACCATGTAAAAGCAAGTAGAAAAAATGTGTTCAAACATACAAGAACATCAGTTTAAAATGCAAAAGCTTTAGGAACAGCAGTGGCTTGTAATCATGATGGAAAACGGAACTATTCTGTTTTATAATATTTGCAATATGCAGAATGGTTCAATAAACTATGAAACTTCTAACAGCCGTAGTTCAATAACAGTAGCTTTAATAATAGTAGTTTAATTCCTAAGCTACTTTCTGGAAGTTGTGCATGGCTCATCTCACTTTTGCTGCACCATATTTGTGTTGACTTTTTCTTTCATTAGACCTCAGTGCCTATGTGTGTTTACAGCACTAATCCTAGACGTTGAAATTCTGGAGAGTTAAAATATAGTCAGTATCACTGAAGCTATTCCAGAGTAAATGACTTTGCTTTAACAGATGAGACCAAATTCTGCTCTATTTACAGTGTAAATGCTGAAAAACACTGATCTGAATTATGCAAGTTTGCATGCGAGTTCCTGAGAATAGGAGTTTGGGCCCTTTATATTTGTTTTTTTGTCTACCACAACACAGTTAAAAATAATTCTGAAAATAATAATGCAGTTGTTATTCTGTTGGTCAGCTTGGTGGTTTTTAAAATCCTTCTTCACAGTCTCCCCTCCCATACAGTTTTATTTGGAACACACTGAGTTTACAGTTTGAATATAAAGTGCTGCTTCTATTCCATTTGATTTGGCATGACCGAGATGTAAAATCTAAACATAAAGCATAGTATTGATCCACTTATAAGCATTTTCAAATTGTACTGCACTTCTTGGATAATTTATTGTTGTAGGATTTTAAAGTCAGGTGAGCTCTGCATTTGTGCTATAGCCTGACAGTTTAATCAAGATACAAATTTAGAAACAAATCAGCGCTGTCTTTTATATAGTGCCTCTAAATCCATGGTAATTTGTACCAGACCTTGGTAACAGGAAAGGATCGCCGTTTCATGCTACCAATACCAGTGGGTGTTGCTCCCCAGCTGCATCTTATAAGAGAAGATGCAAGAGAAATTAAAGGATCCCCACATGCATTTTTCTGTAACGTACCTTTTGCAGAGTACGAGGCTGATGGAAAATTCCCTTGAATTCAGCGTGCGAGCCGGCTGTAAATAGTGCCATATGTTCTGCACGCTTTAACTCCTACCTTTTGAGAGCACTGGGCAGTCTTTAACTCAGCTTCCTTTACTCCGTCGTTTTGAAACATTTAGAAAACGTAAAAGCTTGTGCTCTGCGAGCTCAGAACAGGGAGGGGAGAACTCAAGTGCTGCTGGTGCCTACCCTGGCTGCCTCAGGATTCTCCCAGAGGCCTGTTTCGGGGAGCTCTGCCGTGCCAGGATGTCCCTTGCAGCGTGAGCTCGTCCCTGCACGCTCAGCTCCGGCGTATCCGAGCTATAGGCTGAGGCTGTGTGCGCTGGCAGCACAGATGGAGTGTGCTCTCATTAGGACTGTTTGTTGCCTGTTGGAACACACAGCATATTTCTACCGTGGCATCAACAGTTTCTAAGAACTGAGGTCAAAATAAACAGGTTGCAGTTGGATTCAGGAACAGTCTGGGAAACAACTTAAAATTCCCTGCTTTAGGCATAACCATATTCCTAGATAGGTGGGTAAAAAGGCATTCTCATAGCAAGGGCTCATCTGAATTGGTGCTTAGTGTATGCAAACCAGTGCGGAGTTGCAGGGGCACGGCCAGTAAATTTTCCACAGACATTGGCACAGGTATGCAAAATCGACCTTATTTTAAATAAATGAGCAAATTTAAGCGCAGCATTCCTGCACTGTTTCTCCCAGTGTTTGCAGTGCTTGAGCAAAGTGAAAGCAATGTCCTCATGCCCATATGGAAGGTGCCTGTTTTTGCCAGGCCTGAGCCTCCTGTGCAGGTGCAGATGTTGCTGAAGGCCCCGGCATGTGCGGGCTCTGTGCAGCAGCAAAGCTGGGCCGCTGGCAGACAGCCTCTGGCAAGCCTCCTGGAAGCTGCTTTGAGCTGCTACTGCCCCAAACTCCCCACCCTTTCCCTGGGGATTAGTGCTTCCTCAGCAGAACCCACACCTGAGCTGCCTTCTTGCAAACCCACAGGTCCAGCTCTGGCCCCTGGAAGGGCGTCGCTCGCTGCAGAGCTGCTGCAGCACGCCCAAGCTCTGAGCCCGTGGAGTCAGCGTGGAGAGCCCTCATCTCCAGCAGCCAGGTGGAGCAGACTGCTGGGAAAAGGGAGACTGTGTGTGTGACAGCGAGATTCACCAGTGCCCCTTCCACCGTGGGTAAGTATCTACAGCATCAGCCCATACACACACTCATGCTCCAGGTGACAGCCTGGCCCCACAGGCATGAGTGAGTTTTAGCCAGTGAATACAGGGTTTAATTTGTAGTGTTTAAAAAGCCAGCAAAATTTTATTTAGCAGGACAAATACTTGTGATGATTTTGGCTCGAGAGGGGATGTAAAATACATTTGCTTCCTGACAGAATCAGCAACAGTCACTTGTAAGGGTTTACTCATATTTGTCTGGTCACAGTTCATTTGCAGCCAAAGGAACTATCCTGTTTGTTGAGCTGCAAGCACACAAAGGCGTAGCAATCTGCTAGATGTTAGAAAATGTTCTCATGGGATTTGGGGCTTTTTGGGTGGGGATTTGGGGCTTTTTGGGTGGGGAGGGTTAAATCTAACTCTAGTTTCAGTGATTAAAATTTTTAAAAAAGAGTAACTTTTTCTTTTTCAGAAATGAAACATTACTGAGCTGTATGGTATAACAGTAAATGGCTAATACAGATATGTGTAGTGGAGCAGTGAAAAGAGGTGTCAAAAGAATTATGAAAATTTTGAAGACTGATATGGAAAGATGTGTATAATTCTCAAAAAGAAAGGGTAAAAAAGAAAGCCTTCCCGTATTCTTTGCTGCTTACTGCAGTTTGCTGCTGTTGCCATTCTTACTTCCCATGTCATGAGGTGCTCAGTGGTCTGTATTACAACCACAGGAATAATATTATCATCCTTTCCGCAGTGACAGGGAAGCAGCACTCCTCGAGTACCTTGTTTATGGGATGATCTTACTGTCTCCATGAGGTTTTCTTGGTTTTTGCTGCTGTTCTCTGTATGCCTCTACACACACAGTTTGTGTGTAACAATGTGCCTTTCCATCCTTGACCCTGGCAGGTCTTGTGCAGCCTCATTCATCCTGACCCACCACCTCTTCCCTGCTCACAGACAGCTGCTGAGTCTCAAGCTCTTCACTGACTGTGAATGCAGTTGGGAACACTCTCCTCCCCCCCACTTTTAAGTTGGCTCTCAAAGCCCATCGCAGATGGTCTGTACCTCATACATAATAAAGATTTTTTTTTTTTCCTTCTGAGGCGGGTTTCTGTGAATGTGAGAGGCAGACAGTCTGGCAAGCTTAGACCTGTGTTTTTATATTTTTTTTTCTAAGTGAGCCTTGAGGGATTTGTTTGCCATAATTTGAAACCCCTTAATAGCTTATGGAGCTCAGTAATATCTTGGTTCCAGAGACTGGAACCTGATTTGTCCATTTGATGTTTTCTAAGGGGAAATTATACACATTGGCAAATTGGAGTTAGGGCCCAGCTAGACAAGACAAAGAAATTAAGCAGAAGCATTCCAGGAACTAAAACAGTTGCTTTAGGAAGGTGGTCTTCTAATAAGAGTATGGTAGGTTTGTGCTAACAGTGTGTGTGTGTTGCTTAGGGGTCAAATATTATAGCTGTGTATTTCAAACTACTTGCAAGTCTTGTTTCAGTGAGTTCCCTCTGTCCTATTTTCAGACTTGAGCAGTAAAGTCTGTACCAAATTGTCCCCAGGACTTCATGTAAGAGCCTAAGGAGCGTTTTCAAACATCAGATAATTTGGGTTCTAGGTAGCTCAACACCACTGCTTCTTAGTTCCCTTGTGTATGGTTGTATTGGTGGTGTTGTGCTCAGCATTCCAGTAGCCATAAAAACAGGTCCATGTGTGGAAATCTGCTTTGTGGGCCAGGCTGCATGTGGGCTCTGGGTTTCTGTTCTGCATGGGAGCTGCCATAGGACTCTTCCTGATCTCTGCACTATGCTTTGGGATATGCTGAAAATGTAGAACATATGCTGGAGGAAAGTAATGGAGATACATTTATACCAACAATTTCAGCAGTGGTTTTGACCCCAGTGAGAAAAGATATGTCAAGGTGAGATATGGAATTGTATTTTTTAAGAGATAAGGGAACAATGTCCTAAACTAAATTGGATTTTGTTCATGATGAGGAAAACATTTTTAACAGGTATTTCACTCCTCTGTTGTGCATGTTAAGTGCTGTTTTTGTCTCTCTGTGTGTTTGTGTGTGTGTTGTTACTCATTGTATAGGAACAATTAAGTTCAAAACCAACCCGTGAACTGTAGAGTATTTGCTAAATTACTTTGGGGTTAATTGTCTGAAGCTCTTGGCTCTTAGAGGGAAAAAAAGTCCCACGGATGTCAGATAAGACACTTTTCCAGGGCCTGAAGGGTGTCAAGAGTAAGGGTCTCTGAGAAGTGAACAGTGCAAATAAAATCTTTTGAGAAGAGATGAGCTCCAGAGAGCATTCCAGTTAGGCAGCAATGGTCAGCAGCACAGGGTGGGCATAGGTTCATCCTTCAGAGTGGTAGGACCTTGGTAGGAGCTGAGACCAGGTGGCTTAAGGGTTTCTTCAGTTAGGTTATGAAAGCTTCCAAGCATGGAGACTGCACAGCCTCTCTGTGCAGCCCCTTCCACTGCTTGGCTGACTTCATGGCAGAAAGGTTTTCCATTGTTTCTGACCTGAACCTTTTGTATTTCAAATTCTGTCACTTGTCCCTTGTTCTCCCAGCACACCCCACTGTGAATAACCTGGCTCTGGCTTCTCCCAGCCTCCTGTTGGGTGTGGAGAGGCCGTCACCAAAGCCTACTCAGGTCCCTTAGCCCCTGCTCACAGGGCTGATGGTCATAGTGGGGGTCCTGCTCATTCTGTCTACACTGCAGTATCCCTCAGCAGGCTGAGGAGTGGCACAGGAGCCTCTCAGGACACTGCTGGGGCTGACCCATGCTGTCCTGTGGGATGCTGGCACCAGGACAGGCAGGGTGGCTCCCCGTGAGCCACATCACTCTTGTCCAGCCCCCTTTAGGGGTGTGGGTATTTTTGCTGACCATCAGCTGGAAGCAGTGCCAGGAGCTGATGCTGTTGGCTGGCCTTGGCCTTCACAGCAGATTCCTGGGTTAATAGTGTGGCATTACTAATTTCAGGTATTAATATAGAAAAATATTAGCTTGGATTAGAAAAGCATGTCATAGTTTAAATGCTATGTTAAAGAAGATGTTAAAGCACTAGAAAGTTTGTTTGCAGAGTGGTTTTTGAGCTGAAGAGATACAGGTTTTAAGCATAAAACAAAACGGTTAGAGATACACTTAGTATTAAAAATTGTTAGGTGTCATGTGATTGCATAACTGCAGAACCCGAGGCTTTAAGAACAATACTGAGTATCATGAAATTGTGATTTTAGAATAAAGCAACATCGATAAGATCAAGAGTCTGCTGCTTTTGTAAAGCAAATGTTCATCTAAGAGGGGTTTTTTCAAATAGTGAACCACGCCTGTAAAGTTCTGAAATGATAGCTGCTATTATGTGCTCATCTGCTTGGCACAGTAATTAAAGTATACTTTAATGCTCTGAGACACGTGTTTAGAGGTATGGATTGAAATTAATCACCCTGCCCCTATAGAAATTGCTTGCTGAGTCCAACAGCATATGTGTTGCTATAGAAAGCTGTGAGTTTGTGTCTTGTACATGGGTACAGTTACATTTAGTACTTCATATGTTGTATTAAATATAAATACAAAAATACATTTAATTTTATTAAAGGTACGGAGCAGAGTTATTTACATATTTATCCAGTGTGGCACAAGCATTTTTACAGGTACAACTTGCACTGTAATAACCTCTGAGAGTGGAATTGTCAAGCTGCTCAAATACTGTTCAAGGAGTCTGCAAGCATTGTGTGAGCAGGGCAAGAGGAATTCCTGCCTGTGAGGTGTGGCTCACCCAGGGCCAGGCTGGCACATCCACTACAGGTCCCTCATGGAGCACCAGGTGCAGGATGGGCTTGTGCTGAGCTGAGCTGTGTGGAGGAGGCCCTTGGCTGCTGAGAGAGAGTGATAATTCTGCAGCCACTGATGAGTTTTATCTTAGATTTAAGCTTGCAATGTCAATTCCATCTCCGGCTTCCTGGACATAGGACATAGTTGTCCTGAGGAAGTCTCCAGTGTGAGTTTACAAGCTGTGCAATTACCAAGTGAGGTGCCACCTCAGTCTATAGCATGGTCTCTCTGCCTGCCAGCAAAACATGGTGATAGATATTCCACAAGATGCTTGAGAGGCCGTGATGTCACCCCTACACCAGCCAATTCTCCGGGTCAGGTGTGCTCTGTTACTTTACAGGCTGTGGGACATGTAAGTCAAAGAGCAGGTGTGGGTCCTTCCCTGAGGGTGGTGTCCAGCTCAGAGCACTGCTTCTGTCCCCTTTCCCAGTGGGGGAACTTCTCTGCTTCCCCAGCCTGTTAGGGAGCAGCTGGAGAGCTGCTGCTTCTCCTGGTGGCACAGTGCAGTGTCCCAACAAGGAGCACTGCCTGTGCAGTGCCAACGTGAAGTTCGTGGATGGAGAGAGAGGAGCAGCGGGTTGAGGACACAAAAGGAACAAAATCGTTGTCTGGGGGATTGTTTGAGAATTGCTGCACCTGCAAACTTAAAATGTGTGCACAAAAAAAATGTCTTGTTCCTCCCTGCTTAAAACTCTGACATAGGACCCAGTTAAAAAAAATGGTTGTTTTTGCAAAATTCTGACTTCTGTACTCTCACTGGTCCATGTACCTCTTTTGGTGTTCAAGATCTAAATGCAGTGTGCAAGCAGCCTCTTACAGCTAATATTGTTATCCTGCCATAGAGTTACAAAAGGAGAGAAAAGAAAACCCTTACAGACATTTACTGCTTCAGTTGATATATATTTGCCTCTTTCTGGGTAGTGAAAGTTGTTATTTTTATTATTTTTGCAGCATATCAGCCTGGATGTAGTCACCCTGTCAGGAGAGTAACATTTACAGCAGAAATTATTTTAACACTGGAAAAGCTCTTACTCATCTGAACCATCATTCAAAATGCATGATTAAAGTCACCAAGCACAAGTTTTCCATCCCACTGTCTGCAGGACTCCTGCAGGTCTTCTGAAGCTTAAGGTAAGATTCAAAATAAAGAACAAACAGCTTAGTTGCAAAGTAGAAGCTGGTGCAAAACATGAAGGTATGATTCTAGGGCAAAGAGGATTCTGTTTGTGCATTGCCCCTGTCTATAGGAGCAAAGGCATTGTTAGAAAATGTCAATGCAATATTTGTTTAAATAATCAAAGCAGAAAGAACAATAAGCCCAAGTTTACTACCAGAATTAAATATATATAAGTGTATATATGTATATATAAAGCAATTGCTTAGTATTAAAAAAAAAATGACAGGACGTGTTGTTTTCTTTATTCTTTTGAAAATATGTGTCAAAGTACAGAAGTGTTTAACTATGAAAAATAAGTGTTAATGTAAGCAGGGAAAGTAGGACCAACTGAGTAGGAAAATGTATTTTGTCTTGCTTAGCTCCTGAGAAATAGCTGCAATATTTGCACTGTGTACAGTTTGTGCCATTGCTTATCCTTAGTTTGATTTGTGTTCTATAGTGGTGTCCATTATCTTACATTCAGTGAATTAAACCCTTCCAGTGTACTTCCTTATTCCTGTGTCAATGCAGTACAGGCAGCTGGGGTGTCATCAGGATCCCTTCTCCTTGACCATAATCATAGGATTTTATATAAAGAGCATTTTCCAGAAGCTATCAGTATGTTCTCCTATACATGAATTTTTTTCTCTGGATTGCTTTAGGTCACATATATAACTAAAACACATTCCAGAAACCTTGTTGGGCACAGTTGTTAATGTTGCAGGTGTTCACATCCAGGGCAATATAAAATGCTGCTTCTGACAAATGACAAATAATGGAATGCTCACTTCATAGCCATAGGAGTGTGGCCTGGGCCTACAAATAGACATTACTTTTCATTTGTTTAGAGACAGACAAGTTTATAATTAAGACAGTAATGGGCATAAGCATTCTTGCAGCCTTTGTAGCTCATCTTTCTTGTAAGCATCAAAGAGAATATTTGTGGTAGAACACGCAGTAATAAGTGTGGGGGAACCAACAGCATGCAGATTCATTTGTTTATTTCTTTATTGAATCTGGTTATCCCCTCTCCTCCCATCGCCTGTGCCTCTGCAATAAAGGCAAAGCATGCCTATTTTCTCTCTTTGCTATCACTCCAAATGCTGTAGATAAGAATGATAGCTGGACACAAGTACCACACTGTGCACCCCAGAACACCAGAGGTATTAATGAACACAGGCAGAGACTTGTGTAACCATTACATCAGCGTCCTATTTCTGGAAATGACTACTGTAAATTACCATTTGGCTGAGGAATCCATCATGCTGATCTGGAGCCTGCATGGCCCAACTGTGGATTACATCAAGCGCATGAAAAAGCTGCCCAGGAATCCTGGCACAGAATGGTATTATTTTGTTTTGCATAAAAACCTGAGTGTTCATGCATACATGTGTATAAATATGTAAAGTGGTTTGGATTGCCTGTGTCTGGGGGCAGAGCCCTGTATGTGGCAGACCTTTTAACTTCAGGGGTTGTACATGTTTTATGTCAGCTCTGAGGCAGTTGGGATGAGCTGAAATGTCAGTCTTGAGGGGCCACTGGTGTGTGAGAGTTGCCACAACACAGTTTCTCTAAGGGCCCTTAGAAAACCTGTGATTTGATTCCTCTCACTTGGTCCAAACCAGCTTGTGTATATTGGCTGTGAAACTCATTTATCTTTGCAACACCTGGGACACCAGTTTGGGGCTGTGTATCTGGTGATAAGGTACTTGGGGGTCAGGAGTTTTGAGGCCTTTAATAATTACCTAGAAGGATGACTTCTACTGAGGAAATGTTACCAGTTTGATGATTTTTGTCTTAGTTTATATCTTTAGTTAGTGCCAGCAGTGTTAGAAACCTGAGATTTGTGTGTCCATACATTTTATGCTGAATTTAAAACACAAATATCTCATCATATGAATCTCCTTTTTAAAAATGGAGAGAAATAAAAAACATCAGTCTGGTTAAGAGGTGGTTGTTCTTCTTAAGAAAACAGTGAGTTATTACTGCTATCTCTGACGTATCTAAGTCTAGAAATTCATGTATCTCTTTAGGACTAGACCTCAGAATAAATGGCAAGATCAGAAACTAAATTAAAATCTTCTAAAACTCGATCCTCATGTATTTTTAAGGAAATGGTCTATTCCAAGAACTCTAATGTATAAAATCTTGTTAAAATTAAAGTCTCTGAAGGCTGAAGTTCATTTTTTGAGGAAGAAACCCAGTTAACAATAAAATCAGGTAATGGCCAATGATATTGTCACAAATAGTTAAAATAAATTTGTATTCAGAACATTATCAGTGTATACAATAAATAATACCTGAGAGGAAAGGCTGACCCCATCCTTGTTAAACTGCTTGAAAGTTAATTTGGATGTGTTCAGGTGAAGAAAGAGGTTTGGTTGTGTGGGATTTTTTTTTTCCTCTCAGATGCAGTTTTCTTTGTAATTCCACAAGAAATTGAATAATTTGGGCATGTCAGACCCACCTGTGAAAAGCAGATGCCCCTGTACACAAGTGATCTTGGCTCAGCTGGTGAGCAATGAATACAGTGAATGGACAGTGCAGTTGCTCCAATATTAAATTGCTCTTGCAAGCCTTTCAAGCTGGATTTCTTTCCAGCCCACAGGAAATGACTGATAATCCTTTTTTCTTTTTTTTTTTTTCCCCCAGAGAAAGAATGTGCTGGGGTAGAAATACAGTAGGTAACATAAAGATTAGTACATATCCTAAAGTTAGATAATTGTAAAGGTATTGACTTTCTCCAACTGAAATGGGAGTAGTAAAACAAGGGAAGTTAATTGTGGGAGAACCTGGTTGCCTCTTACTGTCATTGTTATCTGCTCCTTAAAATACTGCCAAACTTAAAATGTTTGGGGTGAACTTTCAGTGCTGAGTATATTATTCAGATTTGCTGCCATAGGCAAGTTCAGTCATAACAGTTCACTTTTCCTGAGCAGAGGGCAGCCTTTCCTTTGGCATCTTTTAAATCCTGAGAACTTTGTGCTTTAACTATAACCTTTTTCTTCTCTAAAGAAAATCTTCATTTTTTGTGCAGTCAGCTGGCTGATTCAATCTCCAGCTGAAAAATGATCACGAGATGAGTGTATGTTCCTTAGAATTCAGTCCTGTTTCTGATGGGTTTTAAAAAGAGCCGACAGCTTTAGTTAAACACAGCAGTGGTTTTCAGTATGTGGCTCTTTGTCTCTGTACAGGATTCCTGTGCAGGAGGTCCTGTGAGAAAAAGCTCTATCAAACACTGGAAAAAAAAAGAAATTTTATTTTAAGATTTTAAGGAACAAAAAGATCTCACAAGAAACAGCATAAGAAGGTGCTTAAACTTTCTGGGTAACCAGGAGAAAGTTAGAACAGGAGTAATGTTAATTTAGAGTATTTTAGGCAAATCATGATCTTTCTTGAAGATTTTGGTATAAGTCATGTTCTTAATTTTTCTTAAATAGCGTAATTTTTTAAAATTACCAAACAGGTTACCAAGTACTTTCGTAGTCTCGTAATATTATTTTGCAATTTCCAATAACTTGCTTATATTAGCAATCAGTTAAACCAAATTTTTAAATAAACAATGATTAGGATATGTGAATACTTATCCCTGGAAGCTCCATACCCAA
Source organism: Hylia prasina (assembly GCA_013397195.1). NCBI lineage: Eukaryota > Metazoa > Chordata > Aves > Passeriformes > Sylviidae > Hylia > Hylia prasina. The sequence goes on along the minus strand of VYXD01004345.1, from coordinate 541,074 downwards.
CTAAAGCAAAATGTGAGACAGATAGATATTGAATAAGTTGATATGCCTGTATTTAAAGCACCCAGAGGCATCATTTCTCTGTAGGTGATGAAATGAGATGGGTGGGTTTCCCCACCTACTTTACTAACCTGCTCTGGATGGAAGGGGGTTTCTGGGAATGCCTGTATCCTCATCAGGTATGGTGAGTGCCCACTCCTGGGCATCCCATGGCCAGCAGGGTGAAGTCCCAGGAGATGCCCCACAGACCCACATTGCTTGGAACTGGAACCAGCACCTGTTAAACTGCCTGGGAAAAGGTGTGCTGCTTTTAACAGGACAATTTAAGGACGCTTCTGGTCAGTCTTTAATTTTTTCTTTACATTGAACCACAGGATCACAGAACCATGGAATGGGTTGAGTTGGAAAGGACCTTAAAGACCATCCAGTTCCATGGGTAGGGACACCTTCCACTATCCCAGGTTCCTCCAAGCCCCATCCAACCTGGCCTTGGGCACTTCCAGGGATGGGGCAGCCTGTGCCAGGTCCTCACCACCCTCACAGAGAAGAATTTCTTCTCAATATCTCATCTGACCCTGCCCTCTGTCAGTGTGAAGCCATTCCCCCTTTTCCTGTCACTTCTCTGTCTTCAGCTGGCCTGAGATGGGGGACATTGGCTTTTAAGAAACTCAGTTCAGATGCTGAGTAAAACCCCACTAGTTCTGAGGTCATTGTCTCTCTTGTCTCACATTTTCAAAGACTTCAGGCACTTCCAGCTTCACAAATCACAGAGTTTAGGGCTCCTGAGCTGGTTGATGTAATCAGGACATGCATCTATAAAACTGCTTTCGTACAACCTGGATTCAAGCAATTACCTGGCCTCTCTGCTCTTTTTTTTTTAATTATAGTTATTTTTTAATTTCAGTATAACTGGACAAGGAAGTAGTGTGTCCACAAAATTCATATTTAGTAGACTGGCTACAATAGACAGTCATTAAAAATGGCATGAAAGACTAAATCATTTTATGTGTATGTAGATTTAATTGTAATGGCTATGCCATGTATTATTCTCAGACTCTGGAATGAAGCACAGGGACTGACATAACTTGCTCTGAGTATTCCTTGGATTGAAAATTCTTGCTGTTTGGATTGTGTCATGAAATGGTTGGCATCCCAACAGTCATGACAAGTGTATATGTTGGCAAGGAATTAAAAATGGTGGTGCCTCTGAAGTTTAGCAGGAGGTTTCCTGCCTGGGGATGACAGGCAGTTGTAGCTGTTAAAAATGCCATTCCCTTGTCTGCATTGCAGCTCATTTCTGAAACAAAGCAAGCTTGGGCACATGTTCTACTTTGTAGTAGGAACTGCTACATTTGGTTTTCTTTGACTCTTCTCTGACACTGGAGTCTTCATGTGCCCACTTCTCTTTTTTGTTGTTGTTTTGTTAATAAATCAAATCTGACTACAAGATCTTTCTGCCTCTAAACCACAGTAAGGGCTGCTTGAAAAAGCGTGAGCCTCCCAAATTTTTTACCCTCAAGAGGAAATAACTGATTTTTTTGTTTGTCTTTGATCCAGTCTCATCAATGCAATTTTCCTTCTTCAAACAATTGAGCCTGCAGTTCATTATAGTGCAAGACCGGAACCCTTCTATTACCTTATTTTTAGCAACAATTAAATCAAGCCTTAAAATTGCATTTGCAAAAAGAAAGGCCTGCACCGGTCCCAAATCTTAGAACTCAGCTCTTGAAATTTGCTCTCACTGAGGCTTCCAAGAGGGGCAGCAGCAGACTGAATCCCAGCACTGGGCTCTCCTGGATGGCAGTGTCATTTGGTGGTGTGGCTTCATGGCATTTGTGGCCAAATGAAGCGTACGGTGACCCAGCAGAAATTTAAATTCTGACATCCTCATTTGCAGAATTTCCACTTGCTCTGATAAAGCACTTTAAAAGAGTTTTTACTCTGAAGTGTAGCCCTGTTGTGCTGGTGCCTCTTTGGGTGTGGCAGCCCCCTGGACCCGCCCTGTCCTGGGAATCCTTTCTGGCCTCCTCCAGCCCCAGGCTGAGGGTGCAGGGTCAGAGGGCACCAGGATGCCTCAGGCAGGTGCATCTGTGCTGGAGACTCAGTGGGGCTTCTCAGCCTGGGACAGTGAGGAGCTCCCACCTTCCAAGCCCCCTCCCAGCATCAAGGACACCCGGGGTGCTCTGCTCCTGTGGGGTTGAGCATCTTCCCACAGCACAGCCTCTGACTGTTTATCAGAGCTGATGTACATGATTAAAACATAACTTCTCTTCAGCTTATGGAGCTTTGAAACTCTTAGAGGCATGAATTAATGGAGAGAAGGTTGTGTCTGCTGCAGAGTCAAGGAGCTGTGCTGCAGAAGACAGAAGTTGCTCTGCCAGGTGATTTTTTAGGGTCAAGCATTGCCTCCAGAATTTTTCAAGCAAGAATGTTTTTCTGCAGTTGGGATTAATGACACCATCACTTCTTTGTAGGACACTTGCCGTTAGAGAATGTTGTAGTTTTCCTAAACATGGCTGTTAGAAGTCTAGGAAAAGACATTCACTACTAAGGCAGGATGGAGGTGAGGCGATCTGTAAGTGTCTGCCAAACTTGTGAGAGCAAATTCCTGTCACAGTGACTGTGGGAGCCCAACTGGAACTTAGAAAGAGGAACATCGTTTGAAACACTGATATTTGACTGTCATTGTACCCAACTGAGATATCCACATGTTATGGGTATTAAAGCTCTCTGAATACCCATATTAAAGTTTGCTGCAAAAATATGGAGCCCTCATGTTATTTACCTAGCATGGTGTGCATGGAAGCATGGTCAGCATCAGGCAGGCTGACATCCACAGAGAGAAAAGAAAATCTGGTTAACGGCACCTAGAAGTGGGCAGAGTAGCCCCCTGCAAGGAACCAGACCTCTCAGAATGCAAAACTGATGGACCAAGATTTCAGGCCCATGTGGAAGAGCTGTGTCCGTGCATGAGCCTGACAAAGGGGATAAAAATGACAAGATGAAGGTAGAGCTTTCTTATGCTTTCACCAGACAAAATGAAAGAGTGAAATAAAATTGCCAGGAATGAATACAGAAACCCTGAAACAGCTGGGAAAAATATTGGAGGAAAATGTACAGGAGGTAGCAGAGGGATACTTTTCTCTAAATCCCAAAAGCAAGAAGCAGGGAAGAGGATAGATGCTTGCATTGTGTGGTGGAAAATTCTGGCATGCACATGTACGTTAGAGACATAAAAGATCTCCTAATTAGAGACAGGATCATTTGTGGGACATGTGATTCCAGTTTACAGGAGGAATTGCTGAGAAAAAAGCATCTAACCCTAAAGGAATGAATCAAAGAACAAGAGCAGCTGAACTGTCCAGGAAAAGGCGCAAAACAACGGCCACTTGCAGGACACAGCAGAGTCCAGGAGAGAGGGAAGAGAGGGATGAACCTGTGAGCAATGCACAAAATAAAGTAAGATTTGGGGCTGGTGGGAAGGGAGCCACGAGGGATTGGTTCAGCAGTGGCTCTGTGTCTGGCTGAGCAGGCTCTCCCCTCCTCGGCAGGGATGCAGGAGGAGGGAGAAGGGAACCACGGGGCAGTGACAGGGCATCGGTGAGGTGGACAAAACAACAGGCTGTTCTGGAGCTCAGCATGTCTGAAGGAAAATGGAATCAAAGAGCCAGCCTTTAAGGGTCTCTGGGTTAGCAATCTGCAGTTAGTCACCCAATGTTTGCATGGAAAGCACAACTGTCAAAAGGAAAGTTGGGGTGATCCATTTGCATTTCCGAGAGAGGAGAAGGAGGAAGATAAGGTTTGAAAGAGGCACCAGGAAGTCAATCTGTCTGAGCGTGACCTGAATGTTACCCCAGTTTTTTGTGTTTCTCTACGCCATTCTCTAAAGAAAAGCCAATTATATTTCAGAAGAATAGGGGCCTCTCATGTTGTTATTCATCATGTGGCACATGAAACACCAACACTAACTCCGAAACTGTGAGTTAACCTTGTCCTTTCATCACGTATGGTCATCTCATCACTGGGCTGGTGACTGCTCAAAGCTGCCTGAAAGTGGTTGAGCCCCAGACAACTAAACTTTTATACATCAGTACAAAAGCAGCAAAGAAGATGAGAAGGAAAACTGATTGTCCCTAGGGACACAGCGCAGTGGTTTGGGTAGTCCTGCTTAGAAAGTCACTTGTGGCTTTTATAATGAGGAACTTAAGGTTTGAATTTTCAGACTTATTAGCTGTACATTTGTTTGTTTTTTGTTAACTTAATATACTACGTGCCACATTTTCCTTGGGGTATTGAGTCAAGTGATGGATTCATCCAGTTTAGCTCTAAATGCACGGGCTCTCTTTTTCATAAAACTTTGAAGAGATTTGGGTCTCAAATTTCATGAAGGATTTTATTTTATGCCTGTATATTTTGGTACAGCAGCTAATGTTTTCTGTCCCGTTTCCTTTCTGACAATATGTGCTTCTGGCTAATGTAGAGAGGGAATGTAGTTTTTGTTTGTTCTCTTTCTTGACCCGTGAGAATTAGAGTTGTCTTCTTATATGAGCAGACAGAGTTAAACCACTTTAGTCTGCAAAAGAATCACTGCAAGTTTCCAATCCCCTCGCTCTCTGCTTCAATGGAAAGAAAAACAGGTTTTAAAAAGTCTGAGAAAGATATGGCTATTAAGCTAATCCAGTATACTTCATCTAGCTGCTAAAAATCTTGACTCTTAACAGTGATTAAATATAATTGCATCAGTAAAGGTGGTGTAAAAAAACCCCTGGCTTTCATTAGAAGCTATCTTAGGAAACCATGATTCCTTGACTTAAAAAGTTACATGTAACATCGCTGGTTTATTTTGGGAGTGCTTTGAAGGTTTCTTAAACACAGGGTTATGTAGAAAGAATAAATAAACCCCAGCAGAACAAATACACAGTTCTGAAGTATTCTTCTGTATTTCAATGTATATCTGCAGTGCATGCTATTTATTAAAAAAGAAAATTGGGCATAAAACTGAAAAATTAGTGGATAAATATTTAACCATCTTAAAGATCTGATCAAATAGTAAAAATATTTGGAAGAAAAAAAAACAAATTAGCAAACCATCACCTATGTGCCGGATAAAATTGTCATAGGATGGAATGGAAGGACTCGTAGTAATTTAAATTAAACTAAATCCTCTTTTTTTTGCTATTCTTTAGTTTGGAAGGGAATATGTTCACTATTTTAAGAGCTGAAAAACAATGTTACTAAACTTTCTTCCCTTATTTTCATAAATTTAAAATCTGAGCTTTGTCAGAGCCTTAACACTGCACAATCTTTATAAAGAACTTAAAATCTCTCCAGGTTATGTGATCTGAAAAAGCTCTTCCTAGACAGTGAGATGTTAAAAAATTCAGCAGTTTGGGTATAATGCAAAACACCACATGCTGCTCTGTATCCTTGGGCTGAACTGGATATTTGCACTTTCGTGTTTGTTTTGTAGATTGTGAAAAATCATGTAAGCTGAAAGAGGACTGTAAAACCTCCTACACTGAAATACTGAAAAATACAAAATAATCTAGCTCTTACATAGCTTTGCTGATGTTAAATGTTACTGCAAGTATTTATTGCAAGAGCCTGAGTTACTGCAAAGACAAAAGTACAACAGTGAGCCTTGTTTGCTTAGAGAAATCATATACTCCCAATGTGTTCCAGGGGAATAATCATCCCTTTTTTTTGTGGGTATTCAGGTGAAGTGATAATTCTGAAGCAGAAAATGCTATTGATAATGTTTCTGCTGGGATACTCAGTAAAAATGTATTTAGCTGTTTCCATAAATAGAGTTTAAGCAAAGTTTAAGTCCAGATTGTGACTGGTCTGTGTTGAGATGCTGAAAAAAAGCTGATGTGTCTTCTCCACATACTTTCTGCTTTTAAGTTATTAGAGATATTAAAACCATAAAAATATGTTAATAGTTTAATATTAGGGCATTTACTGAAATATTCAAAACATAGGCATATATAAGTAGACATGCACTATACAAAAAAAGATAGTGTGGATGATGAAAAACTAATCCCTTGTGAATTCATTATTTCTATTCTGTTTAACTATTTGCCTCTTATTTTGAGAATCCCAATATGGAAAAATATTTTTATAATTTGTGTTTGGCATTTTGGTCCTCGTGCAGTTTTGATTCACAAGTTAAAATCCTGTTTCCATGGAAATCAGCTGAATTTTTGATAAGCTTTGAATTTCTCCCACAAATTAAGGCAACTGGGGAACATCATCTGGGCTGATTCTGTCCTTAATGTCAACCAATGTATTTTCCCTTTTATTCCATATGAATGGGAGCTGTATTTTGATGATGATTTAAGTCAAAATTCCCAAATGTTACTGCAACAAATTCTCTTTTATCAAGAGAAATGAGGGCATTTGATGGCATCAAGTTACTTTTTGTGTGACAGCCATCCACGACTTCCTCCGCAGGAGCAGCAGATCTGCCCCTGCCCCACACCATAAACACCAGCAATCAGTGTAGTTTTTCTCTGATTACTTTCAGAACAGCTGAAATAAAAATGAACACTGTTTTTTAGGAAGTCCCATTTAAAAAAAAAAAAAAAGCCTATAAGTTTGATATATAGGTTAGGTTAAACTTATTTTATTAGAATAGTCAGAAGAAGTGACTGTCCCATGTCTGTCCCAGGCCCTCGGATGGGAGGGTGGCAGTGAAAGCAGACTCTTCTCTGCACTGGAAATGCCAGGTGATGGACTTGAGCAATATTCACATTCTGAGTGTATTTCTGGCTTTCCTAATCTTTGATCCTGCCATTGAATCCGCGGGGGTGCAAAAATCCACCCACACGGATCCGATGTCAAAATCCTGGCCTTAATTATTTATGGTTTGGTTTGGACAAATTACTGTTCTCTGTGCAATAACCACAGTTATTGCCAGAAATACAGGACAATCTAAAACATGTATATATATATTATGTAGGTATGAACATTTTTTTTTTAATAAAGGTCATACCTTTATTAATGTATTTTGACTCTTAACTGAAATTCTCATTTCTGAGTCTTGCCCTGTGCTGCTTTTCACCTGACCAGGCTGGCCTAGATCCATGGCAATTGGTTCTCAGAAAAAATGAGTTTATAATCTGTTTATAATCTGAAAGCCAGCCTAGAATGAAAAGAACATCCAGCTTTATACACTTTGCACTAAGATCCTACTGATGTGTTAAACTGGAGATGGACTATATTAGTTTTCTGCACTAAAGACCCACCCCCTTTTTTAACTGTCTTTGGGTTCTGTTCATGATTCCAACCATATCAAGTTAGATCATTTTCATCTGCATATAAGCAGAAGATGAATCTCTTAGGAAGAAAACCCCTTTAAACAGGAACAGTAAATCTAAAATCAGAATTTTACAGCAAAATCAGACATGCCAGAGCCACTGCAGCGCTTGGCAATGCCAGCCAGCACCATTCTTTAATAAAGTAAGGAAAACTTTGTGAGTTTTATATGTTTCCCAAAGTCTTTCTTTCCTTCTTTTCATCTTACTTTTTCCTGAATTTGTAGGAAATTTAATTGTAAGTTAACGCTGATATAATTACTGACATAATGCTTACAAATAGGTTACCAGCAGTTGAGCATTGCTTTAACTTTGGATTTTTGTCTTTTGTTTTTTCCTTACTAGAACTGTACATAAAAATATGCTCTTTTCAAAAGTTCATGGGTAGGACATGGCAGGCCTGGTCATTTCACTTCTTGCATGTTCTCAGTTGGAAGTCAACTGAAAATCAGCAGAAGCTCCCAGGTAATTCCTGTGCCTGCTTAGGATTGTTTAAAACTGAGTTTTGTTTGAAGTTAAAAATCTGTACCCCATTTTTCAATGAGGTGCCAGCCAGGTGCTCTAAAACATGTTCTTAATTATTTGCTTTTGATCTGATGAGAGAGTAGCACTAGTTTCGATTTTCAAATTCATCTGTGCTTTTGGATCCAAGATACCAGTGGAAAGTGTTATGGATATGGATTGCAGTCCCACTCTCAGTGTCTGAAGCAGTTCCTAGAGTCACAGGAAATATTTGTTTTGCACATGTTATTATTGAGGAAAACCCAATGTCAAGAAAAGTATTCCAGAATGGGAAAATACTTTCTAGTAAAAATCAGGTTTGTGTGAGTGGCCTATCTGAAAATGCTAGAACCTCACAAAGCACAGTGTATCTGTCTCACCAGAAGTAGTACACTTGCTTTTCACTAAAGAATGTTTGCATTTTTCACACATTAAATACAGCATTAGTGTTTTTCCAGATTATTAAATAATGCAAAAGCCCTTTTCCATTGGGTACATTTTGTATTTCCAAGTTGTGGTTGTGTCTGGTGCTTCTTCAAAAAAATGTTCTCAAGCTTTCAGAATTGCACGTTCCAGAGCTTTGGTTCTCTGCAGTTGGTGTTGGAATCAATTGTTTTCTAAGCTTGAACTAAACCTCTTGAGGGGCTCCTCTGTCTCCTCCTGATTGAGAGGAGTTGTAAGCTGAGGCTGAGGGTCCACTTAAGGCTTTTAGTGATGAGAAGCCAGTTTCACAACAGGGAAGAATTTTACATTTAATATATTTGTACTGTTTTGTTTAGGTTTTTTTTTTCCTTGCAGAATCACCAGATTCTATCATAGCTTGTATGGATATTANTTTTATTTTAGTTTTTGTGGTTTTTTCCTTTTTTTTTTTTTTTTTTTTTTTTTTTTTTTTTTTTTTTTTTTTATTGTGAGCCAAGGTTTAAAAATCACTGGTTATTCTGGAAATGACAGTGTTGAAGAGCTAATCTAGAAAACTTGTTGATAGCCCTTTCAAAGGTTTTGAAGTGTTAAGCTTTGAGCAGGAGATCCACCTATTAAACTGTCTCAGGCTGGGATACAAAAGCCCAAACTTACCACCTTTCAGTCTTTGACCTACTTCAATTTTTAAAAGGAATTGCTATAAATATCTACTTCCCAGTTAATACAAAGTGATATTTGATAGTTTCCCACAGTAAAAAATTGTCTGCACATATATATCCATATGGGAAGCATGGGGGATGTGATACAAACAAGAACTGTGTTTCATCTTTCAAGCTACAATTAGACTCTGGCTTTTCAAAATCTCCAGATTTTCTCTGTAAATTAATCTTCCAATGTCTTTTGTTGCTGTCTTTCAAGTTCTGTTGGCTTCCAGCTAGAAAGCTAATGATAAAGCATCAGAATTGCACCCTTTTAGAAGAAGAAAAGCAGGGTAGGCATCTGTAATAGTAGTGTAATGACACCAAATCTGCACGTACAGTTTAGAATTATTTGCCTAAATGCTCATTCATTGGCACACAAACCTTTTCTTCAGTGTTTTATCTACACATGATGTTTTGCAGCACCAGTCTGGCATCATTAGACATCTACCCTCCAGCATTTTAAAGATTTTTCCACAGAGCCATAAAATTGCACCTTCCTTGTTGAATCTAAAATCCAGCCCACCTGTAATAACAGAGCAGTGGAACAGTATGGATCCCTCCTGGATGTCTGCTTGCCTTCACACTGAAATAAAGGTCGTGTCCTAGTGTTATGCCTTCCTGTTTAAAATGAGTGGCTTGTAAATGTTTATCTCAGCTAGAAGTGAGAACGTGGTCTGTGTCTGTGCTCTCCAGTTCCTTGGAGAAGCCATACAGCGAAACAGCTGCATATCCCTTCACATCCTTCTCTTGCTGTTAAACATGCACATCTCTGGCTTCAGCTCTTTGCCAGGTTTCCCTCTGCTCAGGTTTGAGTTCCTGGGTTGAAGCCTGAAGTAGTGCTGTATGGATTCCTAGTGGGTTACATTGTTTTCTCCAGGAAAGAGCGAGCGAAGGGACCAGCCCAGCGCAGGACTGACAGTCCATGCACAGCATCATGCAGTGTAGAGTTTCTTTGGTTCTGCCAGTAGGTATTGCAATGAAAAATGTCTGGAGGCTAGCTGGGGCTACTTCTCTAGAGACAGGGCCAAAGCATACAGTATACTGGCTTTCATTTTGCTGTTTTTGGACAGTCAGGGCTGCTTTCCATTTCCTACAATGTTCCAATATAACCAAGTCACATGTGCTCAGTAATGGAGGCTTCTGAGACCTGGGGCTTCTGTAAAAAGGAAAAGAGCAAAGTAGTATTTATACAGTATAATATTTTGATTTGCTAATGGGCTGTGAGGTGGGTGTTATCATGAACTACTGTGCAGCAAGACAGGTTCCTAAAACACGTATCAGCTTACTCCATCTCCAAATCATTGCAGATAACACAGTGTTTAGTTTCTAATTAGACTTGTGTTGTGCTAATTCTCGTGAGCAATGCAAGTGATTGACGTGCTGCATTTTAGTGGCAAGTAGCAGAGCAGCTGAGTGGAGCTCAGTGATGAAGCCAGCATCCAGCTGCTGAGGAAAGCATGCTGCTCCCAGAGACTGATTTGCAGGATGAACACACGCTGATTGGAGTGGCCTTGCTCCGAGGGGAAGGAGGAAATAAAGGCACATAGGCTTCAATTAGACTAATGATATTCTAGTCCTAAAAGGATTAGGAAAGAAACTGAAAATAAAAGTCCAATGTGAAATAGTTCACAAATCATGTATTTACATTGGACAGTTTTTTGCACAGTTTCTTAGGAGAGGATGGACATTATTCTTTTTCTATGCCTCAGTGCCCTGTATTTAAAATACAGATGGTTCATCCTAAGTGCTGGTTTCTGTACATGTAAGTAATAAGTGTAACCTTCAAGGCCGAGCCTTGGGAACTGTTTCTTGGTGGAACATACCAGAGCAGCATAGGCATTTTATGTAACTAAAATTATTTCAGAATCATTTTTGCCAGCACTTTCCTTTGTGGCCAGCTCAAGTCAATATGTTTGGTAGTGCAGTTCCACTGTGGAAATAAAAATAGCAATATGGATTTGATATAGACAGTCTCATTGAGCTAGATTGGTTTACTGTAACGAACATCTCCTAGCTTAAACCCTCTAATCTGGTCCAAATCCCTTCAGTCAGATTCTTAATGTAAAGTTTGGCTTTTTCAAATCATCAGCATCATCATCATTGCATTCAGCACTAACAAAGACTGTGCCTGTGACTCTTGAATGCCATTCACGTAGCATTTGATTTTTTTGCAGCCTTTAAAGCCCCTGTGAGGCCAGGCAGGGCTGTTCCTCTGCTTTAGGGGCTTTTTGGGCCCCCCATACATGTGTTAAAGGAGAGGGGCTGGCTAAGGAGTGGCATTTTCTCAGGACAATCAAGCTGTGGCTTGCTGCAAATCCCATCTGCCCTCTCCACATGCAGCATTAGAGGCCCTTCCTGGAACAGGCTCCTCGGGGATTTACCTGCATAAGGTTGTCGGTACGGGCTCATTGGAAAGGCAGATGGGACACATGATGACAGACTTGGACCAGTTGCTTTTGGCAGAGAACAGACCTATGGAGCAGGATAGTGACTTCATGGGTCAGAATTTCTTTTTAAGTGGTATTCCTGGTGGATCTCATCCCCCAGTCAAATAGCAAATATTGTAGTACAAATAGCAGTGGTACGGTGCAGGGCTTGGATTTTCAGAATTGCCAGGTGGGCACTGCAGGCTGGGCTGCAAAGAGTGTGTTTGTGCAAACCATGGAACAAATAAAGGTGTTTGCTCCTGTCTGTGTGCTTCAGCCTGCCAGGGATCCTTTTTTGCAGGCTATGTAAAGAAAGGTCAGATTTTGCTTTGTCAGTTGACATCGTGGTGAATTAAATTAGACTTGAAAGCCACAACAATATCCCAGGTAATAAAACTTAATTTTGAAGTAAGAATGACACATTTATCTTCTGCTTGAGAAAGGAAGGTGTAGGGCAACCCAGACTTGTCATACTGTTTTGTCTCTCTCAGAAAATACAAAAAGAAGGCTCTGGACTTTGTGAGAGCTTTATGAAACTTGGTGGGAAAAACCATGTGGCATAAACGTTCACTTGACCCAATTACAGGCAACATGTTTTAAGTATATGAACTTGTAAAGTGCTGATGCTTTTTAATACTGAGTAAAAATGTTCTGCTACTTGCTGTGAAGATGAAACTTGTCTTGGACTTCACTGGCAGTGAAACCAGGCTTGCTACAGATCTTTGTTGCAGATTAGGCTGTTTACTCATATCTCAGTTATGTTTTTTCCAGTTTCTCTTCCTCCACTGCTCTGTTAAAGTAGTGCAGCTGCCTGGAGGGCCATAGGCATTGAAAAGGCTTGAAGCACTAAAGTTTGGGGTCCTTTTTCTTAGCCAAACAGTTTTTTATGTACCAAGTACAGTATTTTATGCTGCCCAAGGAAACAGATATCATTTGCTATACTTTAAAATGACACAAAAGCCATCCTGGGTCTCCTTGAAGCCAGTGAGAACATTCCACTTCCTTTCAGTGGGAATTTGCAAGCAACCCATGATGCAGTTTCTGTCAGAGCAGGAGAAAGCTGAGAATCCATAGTATCATGCAAATGTAAAATGAAAGAATTGATGCCATATCATTTGCACATTTCAGAGAGAAACTGTCTTGGTTTTGGAGGAAAAGTTCCATAAACTTGTTACTCAGGCACTCACACATCCAGGGAAATCCAGAGAAAGAGTCAAGAGAAAGAAGTGTTCAACTGCCCTCCAGCCTGGTAGTGTTTTGTTTGAGTGGTGTTAGAGCATGGGGAAGGAGTGACCCACCTCCTTGTCCTGGGTGTTCCCTTCAATCTGCAAGGTGAAGTGTCAGCTGCTCTTTGAATGTGTAATAATCACCAGTAAATCATAAAGTCTAGAATAGGTCTTGTGCAAAGCAGAGCTTGAAATGGAAGAACTCCAAGGAAGACACCTCTTTTTTTAAAGAGAGTTTTCCCCTGGGCTTTCCCTGCCACAAGCCAGCAGAAGTTTGGCTGCCCCAGAGCTGCTCACTGTGCCTGAGCAGCCCTGGAAAGGGGAGCCCAGCACTGGGCCATGTGTGAAGGGAAATGTATGGGTGAATGTACCTTCCAGAAACCTGCATCAGCAGCATGGCAGCAAAAAGAAAGGTCTTCTGTTCCCTTCACATGAGATCAGCCTTAAAATTCTCCAGAACAATGAGGCATCTCTGCAGCTGTGGAGAGCCTGGGGCCTTGTCAGGCATTCTTGCATTTCTCAGGTTATTCTTGTCACACCTTGATAGAGGTAAGACTAATTATTGGATCCTCAGCTTTAGATTCCCTGCAGTTACTCAGTGCACAGGGTTTACTTTATCATTTTCCACTCCAGTCTTACAGTTTACTATAGGGAGATTATATACTTGCAGCTACCGGCGGAATTTGCCCACCAGGAAAGGACATGGTTTGGAACTCCATGGGATGTTACTGGTGTGTAAATCATTTCATCTCATCCAAATAGTGGCCACTCCCTCCTTTTTCACAATATACCTTGCTTTAATATTGGAAAACAATGAGTGATTTTGGGTGATCAGGTTCAGCAATCTTCAGAGGGATCCAAAATCTTCAGAAATTGCTGTTAGGAAAGATTATATCTTCTAAAATCACATTGCCCCAAGTTTTGAAAATCTCAGGCTTGCATCAATATTCCTAAGAGACCCAAGCTCAGCAATATTTAATGAACAAATATCTTTATGGAAAGTACTGTACATGCACAGTAGATGCATTTTAGAACCTATTTGAAATGGATGTGTAGAGCCTTATGTTCACAGAAAGGCAAAATCCTAGCAAACAGAAGTGTTTGAAACTGGGAACAAGCCTGTCTTTTGCTTCTGGATCTGACTTTTAATCAGATCTCTGTGCTGTTGTCTGACCCGTGATGAGGTGATACATCAATCTGCCATGCAGTCATCAGGATTGTGAGGAGAGGAAAGGCAGAGACATGGAGAACCAGGGGTTAGAGGAGACTTAGACTCGTGCCTGATACAGCCCTTGGCAGTGTCTGGCTGATGGGGCTGCCTGGAGTTCTGAAAGATGAGCAGAATCAAGGAAAATACCAAAGAAGGAGAAATAAAGTATACTCTGGGCATTCTATAATGTTTCTGTTCTCACACAGCTCTATGTGAAGTTGCAGTATATGTGTACTTATGTTGATTTATCTTCATGTTAATGTCAGTTAACCAAATCTTCCACAAATGTAGAACACACATTTTCTTACTGGCCTTGAGAGAAAACAATTCTCTGGTGTTTATTCTGATGAATTTAGAGGAATTTCACAGGGCATTTCCCCAAATTCTCTGCTTGTACGAACTGGGGCAGCCTCACTTTACTCAGTGCAAGCTTATGGCAGTTTTTGTGGCAGGTGATACAGCCTTGATGACAAATCATTTGTCCCCAGTTCCTGAATAACCAAGAGATGGAAAGTTTTCATTACGTTTGGATTGTAGCTTTCCTGTAAAATGCACACTCCAGGTGAGCTGGGCTAAGCCAGTGAGGTGTCTGTGTATGCAGATGTTGTACCCCAGCTAAAACACATCTCTGGTTCAATTAAAGAAGGGGAGCAGGAGAAGGCTTGGCAAAGTAGCCACCAAATCCAGCAAAACTTCAAGTAGTGCCAGTAGTCTTGAGGGTGGTTCAGTTCAGGAGGTTCAAAACAATTGCTGAAGGAACAGTGCAAATATTTTCCATCCTTTCCTGTGAAATGGCATGGTTTGTTTGCTGTTGCTTGTTTACCTGTTCTGCCTGGTATGTTGCATTTATCAGTCAAATAGACTGTACGGGGTAATGGTACTTTAATGATGGTGTTTTGACTTTTGCTGTGTTTATTGTGTTTTCTGACTAAATTCATACTCAGATGGCTTTTTCTTCTGCCGTTCCAGCATATCTGTCTCAGGCTGCCCCTAAAAAGAAAAAGCAGTAATCTGGCAAAATGAACTCAGAACACACAGAAAGGAGCCACTGGAGACTAATCTGCAAGGAATTCAGGTATTTGCACTTTTATATGCTACCCCAGTAAGTGGTGCACACACGTGGTATGCTCCGCAGTTCTTGTTCTTGTTAACTCACAAAAAGTGGGTGAGAAAATGACATGAATAAACAAAAAGTCATGTGAAAGATGAAAGTTGTTTAGTCAGAATTCCCCCATGCAACTTAAAGATGGAGCCAGGTTTGAAAAGGTAGAGTTGCAGCTCCAAGTTGAACACACGTTGATGCTGCTGTCCATCACATCTGTCAGCCAGGTCAGATTTTACCATCTGTTACTGCCCAGAGCACTGGTGGACATCTGAGAAGTGATGGAGAAAGAGGATCCTTCTCTGACATGCACTGGAGCAGAGTGAAACAGCCCCTTCTCTGCTGATGGGCTCAGGCACTCTGACTCTCCCAGTGACCTCAGGAATTAGGTGCTGGGCAAGGCCTACAGTGAGGAAGAAATTAATTTTGGTTCCTGGAGATGCCAGAGCTCCTGTGTCACTTGCCAGGCCTCAAGGATCTTTGTGGGCTTTAGGTTGTGTATATGCCCTGTATACAGCTGAAAGAAAAGAAGGCTTTTACAGTTCTTCTCAGTGCAGAAATGAGAATTTCTAGTTGGAAAGCAAGAACAATCTAGAGCAATGTTGTCATTTTCTAGGTAATAGGAAAATAGATGTTTGTTTTATGAATGCATATAGGAGAAAGTAGCACAGCTCTGTTGAGCCTGTGTTCCATGTCTGTGAAGCAGGGAGAATGCTTGTGTGATTCCTTTTCCATGCTCTTTGTGAGCAGGTGAAGACAGACATGCTATGGATGTGCAAAGTGACAACTTAATGGCAGCACATGATTCCATGCATGTTTGTATGATGATGTAAGTGCAGAGGTTGGCTGTGCACAGCTTCATAGCTGATTAATTGGGGGAAGCAAATGAGCTGCTAATAGGAGTAAAGGTAAGAGTTGTGCTTGCAGAGTGCACCAATACCAAGGTGCATTCAGAGAAAACAATTTATTTGTACAGTTATTGCAGTCTTAGGTTATCTCATTGCAATGATCAAGCTGTTATAAATAACTATTGTTCATAATTAAACAAATCCACAAAAGCAGAAGTATCTCCTAAAGTTATGTATCTGATATATGAAAAATCACTCTTGTTGAATGTTATATAAATGTGACTGTCTGAAAAGCAGACACAAATAAATAGCAAAGTCACTGTGGGTATTGTTTTAATTCCTGAACTACACACTCTTATCAGCTTCCAGATATTTATTCACATTGGTATTTTTATGTGTGTGCATTCCTGTGGTTTTGGCAGTGTGTTCATAGACAGTGTTGATGTGCTTTTTCAGATTCTGCTACCAAACTGCCTCTGGAACTTCAGGCAGTTTGCTTCATCTGAGAGAAGCTCAGATATCTTATATGGAAAATTGATTGTAAATCCCAGAGTACCAGGTTTTGCTGCACATAATGCAGATGTAACACAGGGGGCCAGTGAATGATGGTATGGTATTTAGTATTATTAGTACTTTTCCTTTCAGTATTTTTTCCTTTTTTTTCTTTTTTTCTTAATGCTTTTTTGCAAACATTTCATGTTTTTAACACTAGCCTGATACACTATTTTCTCAACAAATTACAGGTATAACAAAGCTCCTTACAAGTGTTTGAGAGATACAGCTTTTAATTTGGTTCTGTTTGCACAGAAAGAGATCTTCCATTTCACAAATTTTGTGTAATTTTGGGGCCTGAGAGTTGGAATCAGTATTTTATCACAGTCAGTATTTCTAGAAGATGATGGTGCTTTAAAAGGAACTTCTCCTAATTACAAAACTTTGCAAAACTCTCAAAACCCTGGCCTTTCTCATTCTAAAACACTCTGCATTGAGCACAGGAAGAATTAGGATTATTTAACTAATAGAGAATGTGATGTTTGCTGGGTCTGGTACCAAGGCAATGGTTCCAAACAGTGCAAGGAGAGTCTGTTCTGTGTTTTGAGGGGTGACCATGATGTCAGGGTGCTGTTATGCTCGTGGGGAAGTTTGGATGCCTTTATTTCAAAACTGTGCCTTTGCACCTACTACACAGCCCAGACAGGAGCAGTTCCTGATGCAAAATGAAGACCAGGGAGGAGTGGTTGGTTGAATGTCAGCTGTAAAATCTAAATGCAATGATGACACCGAGGAGAGGAAAAAAGAAGGACAGCCTTAATTTTTAAAGTTCCTGAACTTGTGATCTCTCAGTTTGGTTTCTTTGATAATGTTCAAAAACATGATACGTTGGGGGTTTTTTTTCCCCCTTTTACTTTTTTTTTCTGGAGGGAGGGCATTCATTGGACCTAAGTAGCTTTTATTGAACAATGATGTGGGGAGAGAAGAGAGTTTCAGATGTGAATTAAGTCTGAGTTATAGTGACTCACAACTGATAACAAAACACCCAAGAAGAGACGTTGTAGCCCTGGTTCATGCCTGTGATGTTTTGGTTTCTCTGAAACTCTTTCCCAGAGACTGTTCTGTCAACAAGAGACATGTTTTCCCAACTGTAACCTATGTTTGCATTCCTTTCCCTAGGAGGGACTTCTTCTTGATGTCCCTCTGACTTGACCAATGTAGTTGAAGGTGTTTGTCTTTTTTCCACCCATTGGGTTGTTCTTTGTAGAACAGCATAAAAGGAAAGAAATAACTGGAAATAAAAGCGTCATTGTCAGCCTTCTGAGTCGGAGTCCGTGTCGTTGTGATCTTGAACAGCGTCAAAAGGTGAGACAGGATGAGATGAAATGAGACAAGCCATGAAAGAAGGGACAGATTTATGACTTATTGGCCTACAGATGGGATGAGAAGATATGAGTGGAGAATGAGATCATCAGGCAGAAGTCTTCTAGGGGAAAAGGAGGGGGTTCACAAGACACATCCCAGTAGCCTCCTGTGCATGGTGGGAGGATTGATTTAAGCCATGGGAAAATCAGTGTTAAAAAAGATGGGTTAGATCCCAAACCTCAGAGGGGCTAGATGTTTCTCTCCCTACACTTAGAAAAGCAAAGACACAACAGTTAAGATGACCCTGAGCCTGCAACAGTATATGCAGACCACACACACCAAGGGTAGTCACACCTAGTAAAATCACACCAGCCTGCTTTCAGTGTTGGTAATGCAGGGCTCTTTTCAGCAGTTTGAGAAAACTGTTGTATTGCTTAGAATAAAGACAGGAGGCAAAATTTTTGCCTCCAATCTAAACATTTCAACAGTTTTCTTAAAACATTAAGATTTGCTTTTCATCCCTGAAACTGAAAGCATGTTTCTAAGTAACTACATCTTTCATGCTAGGCTGCAGCCAAGGCACTGCATGTGTATTATAATTGGTGGAACTGATTGTGAAGTGTGTTTGGGTGAAATTTCAGTTGGCAAAATTATAATCCATTTCAAGACTCAGTATCTTAAAATTCTCACCTAAAAGATGAAAATAAGACCTTGGCTGCTCACAAAGGCCTGTACAAATCTCTGAATTTGCTGTGCTACTGTAGCCATGGCCCCTGCCCCTTTTCTAATTTTATTCTTGCAACCTCTGCAGAGAGATGAGGAGAATCTGTTTGGAGAAATGCACTGAATTCTGCACTTTAGCTGAATCTGTAGAATCAGTTGGCAGCCTCTTGAAAAAGACTTTTCTGGTGGAATTTCTTCTTGCATCTGATTCTGATAGGAGTGGGGAAGAGGCAAATATGTGTTTCTCACAGATTCAATCATTTTTGCTCCATGATTTAGCTTAGGATACTAAGGACTCATCTGTGCATGTGGACAGGTTGAATTAAAAGTTATTAAACTTGGTAACAGGTTGGTAGAATTTGAGGTGATCAGTAGAGCAGTTTTGATTTGGCTGGATGTATGAAATTTACTTTGGAATATAAAAGTGGACTGCATTAAAAATTCACAAAACCTCTATTATTCTTCAACTACATCTGGAGCTATTTAATTTTTAGTTAGAGACTGAAAAAATTGGTAGCTCTTTCTTTAGAATGGTAAGGTTAAAAAATTGTGAAACTTTTTTGCTCAATTTGAACCAATGGGCTGAAACAGGATTCGGTTAAGCCTCAGTGTGTAATACTGTGCATTTTATTTAATTATTGCTGATCATTTGCTCCCCAGCAGTGTGCATGGAGTCAGAGTTCCCTTCAGGAGGGGCTGGAACATCTGAGCTCAGTGCTGGGACTCATCCTGCAGCAGGAGGACTGTCCAGCTGCTCAGACTGGCACCTGTCCTCAGCCCTGTCCAATCCCAAATGCCTAAGGAAGTGTGTAAGGACAAGGAAATTGTAGATCATATTTCAGCTAAGTGATCTCTTGGTGCTCCCCCACCCCAGAGAAACATGCAGCCAGGCATAGTTTCTTTCTCATTAGCAACTGAAGTGGATTTCTGTTCTGTAAACTTGACCGACCTCCCTCCGAGCCTTGCAGCCTCCCTCGCAAGGAGTCCTACAGCATAACACACCTGTTGTGAGGAGCCACTTGGGTTTTTTGTTTGTTTTGAAACCACCTCATGCTAGCTGGAGATGAAAGGGTGCCTTATAGAATCTGACAGTGAAACTGGAAAAGGCTTTTTAAGATTGTATTTTTGAAATGTAATTCGCGTTTAGGCATTAGGTTAGTGTGGTGGATATAGCACAGTTAAGTAATCCAGGACCAGGTTGCCTTGTGAGTAAAATAACTATAACCTAAAAAGGTCTTCAAGAGAAGTTAAGTCTTAGCAGCCATATCAGTTTAAGCATGGGCATGTTTGGTAATAGCAGAAAAACTCCTGGTGGGTTCCAATTAATGAATAATTTGAGCATGCATTTAACTCCTCTGTGCATTTCAGACTGAGTTGTGCTGGGGTTACCTCTCTGTTTGTAAAATTTCATCTTGTATAACACATATGGTGAGGGGTTTTTTGTTTGCTGGATAAACACCATATGCTTTTGACTTTGCTATCCTGTGTTGGATAGTGTTAGTTTTGTGGAGAGCCCTGATTCTAATTGGGAGTTTGTTGAGATCAACGTGTTCTAGGATGTTTCTGCTTGCCAGTGATAAGAGGGATGAATGATAGAGAGAAGTAATGGGAAGAGAGAGGTAAAGGTGCATGAGGAACCCTGAAATCTAAAGAAGATAGTAAGAACAGGGATCATCAGTCTGTTACATGTTGAGACACAAGATCTCCTTGGGATGGGCTAATAAGTACTTCAGTAACTTCAGGTGCCTGAGCCACTGTGTCTGCAGACATGGTTTCTCCTTCTTAGCACCTTCCATGAAATAAGAACACAGGAAGAGCTTCAAATGGAAAACAGTGGAAAGACAAAAGTGTTAAAATTGCAATTTGCTCACCAGATTTTGTAGACTAATAAGATTATTCCTGCAGAACTAAATGACCAGCCAAACAAACATACAAAATCCTAATAATTGAGAGACTAATTTTAACTAAATTGCAGTAGGGTCTGCTGTCTGTGGGAGTTTTTCCTTACTGGAATGCATTTTGAGAAGGTTTCTTAATGCAAATGGACTTTGCAAATCTTAGTCCACTGAAATTGAACTGTCTTCAAATCTTCTCTTTTGGCAAAATATAATAAGTATAATGCATGACCTGACATTACATGACATTACATAACATAACAGTGGTATTTCTAAATTAGTAGAGTTCCAGGTTAAAATTCAAGGCAAGCTGTGTATAATAAAATATTTGATCCATTTATATCCTAAATTCCTTAGGAAAAGATAAAGCTTGGGAGAAGACAAAATACCTTATTTTTATATGACTTAGGGGGTACTGAAAGATTAGGGTCACAATGTCAAAAATTCTGAAGATATTTAGAGTGTAAGACAGAAGACTGGACTTTGAAAAATGCTTAGCTGTGTTGGCCCTGAGCTATTCCAAATATCTGATCATAAGAATTGGAGCAGGAAGAGGTTGATGCTGTGCTCCTTGAAAACCTGTCACCAGTGGTGTCAGTAGCAGTGGAAAATAGAGAAGCTGTTTTGAAAACCTCTTTCACTGCAGGAAATAAATGTGGATGCTGACATTTAACCCAGTGTCTAAGCAAAACATCTTTCTGAGGTTTTGTAGTTATTCTTGATGGACAGAGGGTAAAGGGGAAGGAAACAGAATGACTGAAAAGTCACCATTAAGATGGAGAGGAATGAGGACAGCAGGATAGCAGGTGTAGGAAGAAAATGCCATAGAGAGTACATTGATGGCAGTGAAAGATGCAACCCATCAAAAGCCATATCACAAGTAGCTTGAGATGCTGGAAGCAGTAAAAAATGGGAATTATTTTTCCCACAGTTGTTGCTGTTGAGCAGAAATTGGAAGGAAACTCTGAGGGTCAATAGATTGAGAAAATCATCCTGCCCATCATCACAGGAAACCATAAACCTCAGCGCTGTGGGACAGGAGTGACCTGCAGTGACCAGCTTTGCTGCCTTAGGAACATCCCCATTAGCTGTATTTTTCAGATAAGGTGAGAAATCAGTTAATATCTGAATTGAATTGGGAAAATACTGGTTTTAATCAAACTGAATGCAGCCTAAGCAAAAAGCCTGAATATAAACTTCTAAAGTCAGTGACTTTATACATCTTCCAGAGGCCATATTTGTCAATACACCCTATTTTTGGACTGATACAGTAGAAGTGTCTTAACACAGAATACTGAAGTATTTCTGTCTGTTCATTTTCTTTCTTGAAGCTGTTTGCTGCATTTCAGACAGGTTAAAATGGAGTGTTTTTCTGACTCTTGGGACTGACATTCAGCTTGCCTATTATGTCTTATTAAAGGCTCTGTCAGGTTTGAAAATCAGAAATGTTCAAATAAAAACAGTGTCTGGAGAGAGAGGCACAATATGCTTTCTTTCCAGCCTGTTAATAAGTGAGGGGTGGGAGGTAAAGTCGGGTTCACTACAGGACTGGGGGCTACTTTAGTCCTTTCTTTAACTGAAAAGAGGAAAAAATGTTCATTTGTTAGAGAACAGCCTGTGTTTGTAAGCACTCAAAATACTGAGTGATTTGCTGCTGTTAATGACAGACACTGCGTGCATTTAATGTCCTTGGACGAGAATTTGCAGTAATTCTGTTTCCCTTTGTGGAGATAATTAAGGCACACAACAGCTGTCTGGCAAACATTAGCGCTCTGCTACCTGGTCCCAGGGGAGCAGAGGCAAAGCAGGAGTGATTTGACCAAGTGATTGGCAGGACTGGGGTGAGAATCAACCCTTAACCAAGCCCTGCAGCGAGGATGAACACGTAGCCTTGTGCTTACAACATCTACAGTTGCTGCACAAATCATGGAATTGTTTAAGTTGGAAAAGACCTCTAGGATCATCGAGCCCAGCCATCAAATGCAGAGGAGAAAGTAGTTCTGTGTGTAGAGACAAAGGATACAGCTGTGCTAAATGCTCTACAAATACATATTAAGAGGAATCCTCATCATGACACTGCTCATAGATAGATTTGTCTATCTAAAGGAGGAGGAATCTTCTGAAAATTTCTTTTTAGTAGTAAATCAAGGTAAGTTCTGCAAGATTTAGACACGTGTCTTTTCTTCTCAAATCAAAACTGTGTATTAATTAAAGGGGACACCTTTTAATTAATATTCCCAATATGCGGTGTATATTGCATTATTTCACAGAATTATTTCGCTTAGAAGCACAAGCTTCCCTAAGCCTCCTGGTTTGTGCAGTATCCTCCTTATCTATAAATAAACAATTTATGACCTTTGTACTCTAGAAGCCTAGTAAAGACCCTGGCAGGACATCACAGAACCTCTTAATATAACTTTCAGCTATTTGTGGGAGTCTGCCTCCGTGTCACTGAGAAACAGAGTTGGAGGTGACAGTTCAGATTTTGCCTCCTCCTTCCGGAAGCCATTTCAGTCATGCAGCCAGTTATGCATCTTACTGTGCATTTATAGCTTAAGGAGTCATTTCCACTTGGAAATGGTCCTGGGCACAGCGAAGATGGACATAGAGTGCAGGCAAAGGTACAGCTCTGCTACTGCTTTAAGGTACTGAGATTAAATGTATGTTTACCAGGTTTCTGTTTCAGTGAAAATTGCAATAATAAACGTGATTATGTACGGTTCAGTAAAGATGCAATTTAGAATGTTAAAATATTTATGTTAGCTCTCAAATGCCACCTTAAGTAGGTGTTATATTAAAATTGCATATTAAAACAAAATACAGATTTCCCTTCCCTACTTAATGTCAGTTACTTCATTTCAATTACTCAAAATATTTTGCAGTTGTTTTTAGCTTCCTGTTTTCTCTGCTTACATACATAAACTTACAAGTTTAATGAATTTATGCTTAGATCCTTCAATATTTAAACTTCTATCTGCTTTGATAATTAAAATAAAGAGCAAAATAAAATTTGAAAGTGTGGAATGCAGACATAGTTTTTCCACATGGCCAGAACATTTTCAGGTGTTCATAAATGTCACGCTGTTCTGGTGTGTCATATGAATATTTGAAGCAAATACATGTTCAGCTATAGGAAGGCTTTCTTAGGTCTTTTTTTTGGGTGTCAGACCTCCAGTAAGCTGTTTAACCTGAGGGTTCCTCCAGTGACACTTGCTGAAACAGTATTTGTTGGAGTGCATGTGGCAAAGCAGCCACTCAATTCCAGGTGTCTGAAAAATGCAGCAATGTTTCAGGTGAAAGCAGGTTAATCCACTAGCAAAGGTGGTGATCTCTTTGTAAAATGAAATTCTGTGTATTTTAGACAGAAGTTCTGATTTTTAAGGTTATACCTGCATTAGTGGTATGTATTAGTTCATGTATTGTTTAGTTTCATATTTCACCTACATCCTTGTAGCCAGGTGCAGAGCTGTTTGTGTCTGGTGAGTGTCTACTCTGAAGATATTTTTATCAACAATTGCACAAAGGAAATTGAAACTAAAGACTTCCCCATAGATTTTGTGGCTCATCCACTGTTTTGTTGTTGAATTAATGAATGTTCAGTGCAAAACTACAAATGGAAAATGAGCAGCCATTGAAAGGGAAATTCAGATGTGTTTTATGAATCTTTTGTTTTTCTTGCTTCCCTGTGGTTGCACCAACACTGTACTTTAGGGAGAGTGAGAGAAAATCCCAAGGGCAGCTGGCAGATCCAGGACAGAGGTTTGGTTTAGTCACTGGTCTCTGTGCAAGTGGACTTCTCTTTCCATCCTTCCCTGCTGCTGGACCTAAAAATGGATTTTGGAGTGCCAGAACTTGTGACCTGAGTTATGTGGGTATATGTTGCAAGAATTAGTGCCAGTGGAACGCAGGGTTGATAAATGCTACTATTATTTTACAATTAGGTATTAAATGTTAACTGTATTGCCCTCTCAGGACAACACACTGCACTTCAGGAAAGAAACACATAACATGATTTGAAGAAAATGAGAAACAGAATGTCTCCAGGATAGTCAAGGGAGAGATTAAACTGGAATTCAGATGAAGTCTTTTGTAGGTACATACACTAGTGAGGAATTATCAAAATGGGAGAGCCAAAGGGGGGTGCTTAGCTTGCCCTTTTTTCCCCCAGTGAAATCTGGGAAGTAAAATTTCAAATGTCATGTGAATATTGAACCCTATTTTGGTTTGCTTTTAGTTTATTGGAAAACAATAAATTATAAAAAAATAATAAAAATTATTCCAAGGCTTCTTTTTTGTCCTGCTGTTGTTGGACAAGGGTTCTTTCAGCAATGTCAAACTAGTTGACTTATGAGAGGAAAAAGTGCTGTGAAATAGTGATAAATAAACAAAACCAGAAAGGTTTTTTATGTGTTTGTTCCCCACTAACTTTTTACTGTGCTGATACTCTCCATGATTATTTATAATTGTATGAAAACTGTGTCTGTCTGCACGAATATGAGAAGACACGCTTGGTTTATCTGTGCATATGAAGAAAAGGAACTGCATAAAATATTTTTCATTCCTCTTGTTAATTCTTGATTGAAATCCATTGAGCATTGTTATTCTTTTGCTGGTAATGCACAGACAAAAGAGCAGACTGTCACCAAAGACAGTTCCTTAATTCATATTTCAGAGGATAAAAACGAAGAACATGTTATTTATTTTATGGATATGTATGTGCATAGTTAAATGTATATCAATTATAATGGGCCAAGGAAAGCATAAAGGAATCCTTAGTGCACAGATGGAATGAGAAGGAGAGAACCAGAATGGAGCTGGCTTTGAGATTTGAGGCAAAGGAAGGCATTTCATGTGCAAAGGAACAGGCTTCTATTGGATTCCCAGTACTGGGGGCATAAAACTTTAATTTCCTTATAGAAGCAGAGCAGTTTGAAGTGATAGGTTTGACAGTGGAAGCTGAATATTGGTTTTCTTTTTAATTTATTATTTATAATTTAAGAAGTTGTTATAATTTATTATGTTTTATTTTACCTGGTCTTTAAAACTACTAGTTATTATTTAAAATAATAGAATAAGGCTTAGAATACGGATTTACACAAATACATATATATCCATTGTAAAAGAAAAATCTATGAAACAAAGAAAATAGATTTAGATCAGTTCCATTTGACATTGCATATGTAAGAAGACCTGGGAGCCTAATTTGTATTGATGACAATAGAAATAATTTTGGTGAGGGAAATGTTATGACCCACCCCTGAAGGCTGAGTAACTGAGGTTCTTGTTATTAGATCCCTTGGGGTGGATTGGAGTGAATGACACTGTGTTTTTAGAGAGATGGAGAGATAGACAGCAGGTTTCTTTTAGAACCATTTGGTTGCAATGGAAAGGAGGTATGTAGCTGTTTTGGTTAGTATCTACAGAAAAAAAAGTAATATAAAAGTATGAGGACGTCACTTAAGAAAACATATAAGGAAAAGAAAGAAGAAGGGTAAGAGTAAACAGTGGAAATTTATCACCACCATGGATCCAGTGACAAGAGTTGATTGTTGCAATTTCAGTGTCTGTTGGTTGAGGGAGGGTCTCAGTCTGGATCCATGACACACAAAGTGCAGTGGGTTCATGTCCAGGGAATGCCCAGTACCTCCCCTGGGGGCATGGGAAGTGTTACACTGTCTGATACAGCACTGTGGACCACGAACAGTTCCCTGGTGGAAGGCCCTAAAATAAATCTGGGGGCATTTCAGGGATCTTTGATGGTTTATGACCCCCTCTAAGACATGACCCTGCCTCTCAGGTCAGTGCAGTTGAGCTGGTTATGCCCCGCCATCAGAAGGGATGAAAACTCTGAGGCCTCCATGTGAATGTCCTCCTCAGGGTTGGGTGGGGTTTTACACCTGAGCCCTTGTGTAAGGGATGACATTGCCATGATCAAAAGCACTGCTCCACCTCACAGGATCTGCTTCTTATCAACCTCTTCCCTTATCTGGGTGAAAACCAGCTTTGCTAAACAAAGGCAGGTTTCTCGTGGTCACCTTCTGGTGGTGGGTGCTCCTCTGCCCCTGGGTGATGCTTCTGCAGACCAGAGGTTTCCCCACCACACACCCTGAAGCTCTGGCTGAGGGGCTCAGCAAAGCACCTGCTGCTTTGGCAAATGGCCCATCGTTGTTTGAGTCATTAACCCTTACCGTTTCAGCCTCTCATATGAAAGAATGTCTGTAAAGCAGTTCCTAGAAAATGTCATTAGCAAGATTAAAGACTACTCCTCCCTTAAAGATTAAATCACAGTAAAGCACCCCCTGGAGTGTTTTGCTCTTCATAGCCAGACCATGAGTGTCATCACAACTTGTCACAGCACAGACAAGGGCTCTCCTCATCTCCCTGTGCATGGGGCAAGCCTGCTTAGGCACACAGGCATCCTGGGGTATGATCCTTCATTCTGTGCATTCCTGTGCAGTGCTTTGAGGAGTAGCAAGGGTTGTGCCTGTTCAGTGTCTGCCGTCACAGGTGCTCACTAAAAGCTGCATCATGAATTATATCTGAGAAACTTTCCCCCTGGCTTGCTCCCTTTGACTTGGGGGATAGAATCAGGTGAATTTTGAATGGTTTTAATATATTTTAAGCTGTGTCAGAACATTTTTTTTTCTGGTGTTTTGGTGAGTACTTGCCCTAGCTTGCCCTAAGACTATTTTATTAATACCACTTTTTGTCATTAGAATTTCAAGAATATAAGAAAAGTTATATTTCGTTGCCATAGTGTTACAGAATCATAGAATACTTTAGGTTGGAGAAGACCTCTCATACCAAATCCAACCATTAACCAAACACTGCCAAGGTGACCACTAAAACATGTCCCCATCTACACACCTTTTAAATTCCTCAAGGGATGGTGACTCCACCACTACCCCAAGCAGCGTGTTCCAATGCTCCACATGAAGAAATGAAAAATTTCTTCTTTCCATGAAAAAAATTTTCCTGTTATCCAACCTAAACCTCCCCTGGCACAACTTGATGCTGTTTCTTCTTGTCCTGTCACTTGTTACTTGAGAGAAGAGACCAACCCCTACCTAGCTACTAGCAAGCCCCATAAAAACTCCTTTAATCCTTAAAGAATAATGAGCTTCACCTTGGGCAAGGTGAAAGAACATGTGAATAATGCAGCAGCTGCTGCAGGCTGATAATAAGTTAAAAAGCTGGTACTTGCTTACCAAAATGGAAGCCCATCTCATCTTGGAATCAGTACATTGGGAAGTTTAAGAAGCAATAAAGCACAATTCAGATTCCATTATGGGTGTGCTTTCCTTCTGAATTAAAAGATATTTTGCCAGTGACAATTTTCAGGTTGGGTACTTGTGATACAAGACCTGAGGACGACAGGAAAGACCATGATTATAATGTGTCCTGCTTAGTAAGAGCAGTTATGGTTGCTTGAAGGTAAAACCACCTTCTCAGCAACTTTCTAGCAGAGGAAGATGGTGTGTTCTTACTTTTGTTAGCAGGATGCTTGCAGTAATTTCAGATATAGCCAACATTATTGCATCCAAAATGGGATTTTACAGCTAAATGATGTAATCTCGAGTGCTCTGAAAAACTCTGGTACGGCCTTTGAACAGTTCTGAGGGGAAATTTGGGATTGTTCCCCGATAACAAAGCATAGTGTAAGAGGTGGATGATTTTTTTCCCACCAGTTAGTCTCTTGCATTCAATGCAAAAGGATTTTTTTGCATCATATAATTTGTTGGACCTTATTTATGGCAGCTGAGAACAGAATCAGTGTTGAAAGCACCAAGGTGTAAGTTACACAACTGTTGTAGAGCCCACCAGAATATTGTCTTCTGTCTCTGACATTACCATGCAGGGACAGATTCATTATTCCAGTATCAGCTCATATGGACTCTGGTTTTGGTAAAAATAATGATCAGATTATTAATGTATAAAATCATTTAAAATTTTATAAAATCAATGTCATGGAGATGGGTACTTTAGGGTTGCTTCATTGCATTCTGACATGGTTCAGCTACAACAAGCTGAAGATGTTTGCTTTTAATCACATATTGCAGTCAGTATGAAGGTGCATGAGCTATGCTGTTCATAAATACAAGTATGGCATTCTTTCATAAGTCTTTTAAATGGTCACAGTGGAAATGTTGAGAATCATAAATAGAAAATTTTCCAGGTTTTTTTTAAGCAATGATCATATTTTGAACAGCATGCTACTAAAAATGGGCTCCAGACTTACTCTTGGACATCATCTGAACAGCAAGTGTTACCAGTTAGAAGATTTCATAGATGAGACCTTATTTTAAAATTGCCTTCACTTAGGTCCATCGTGTGTGGAATCATTTGGTACTGGCTTCTCATGAGCGGGGTGTTGTCTTTAACAGCTCACTGGGATTTTCAAATACATCAGTGCTGAAGTTGGACAAGTGCTTGTGTTCCTTGAGGCATGGAGAATAAAAGTAATTCTGAACAAAATTCTGTTCTTTATTTCAGTTGCACTGATAACATGCAAATCAGCAACTGTTAACCATTGGCTGTTCCAGATATGATGTCAAGGCCAACAAGGGAGACTTGATGCAGTGTGACTCAAAACCAGAAGTATTTTGGTAAGTCACATAACATGCATTAAGAAGTTGAGAAAGTGATCATTCGTGGTAACAGATATGTTTTCTGCTCTTTGTACCTAAAGTGTACTTTCAAGAAACATTGCTAAAGAGCACAGTAGACTGTTCACATTTTGGAAAGTGTTTCTTCCTTCAGAGGCCTAGAAGACCAAACCTCCATACAAGGAAGGCTTAGAACATCCTGCCACAGCCTAAACTTGTGGAAAACTGCACAGTGCCTCAGCGTGGCATAACTGGTTTTGGTCAAGTATAACACAGTGCTCTTCTTGTCAGTGCAACTTCTACCTTCTTTCAGAGTTATTCATTCACCTATTTCAGTTAGAACATCTTTCTTGGCAAGCCTGCATTACCCCAGCACATCAAGAGGAATATTCTCATGTTCAAACAACACTGAAGAATATCATCTGCTTGAGGAGTTTTGCATTGCTTTCCAAAATATGTATTGATTGCAGCAGAATTTAAATAAAACATGTCCCAAAACAAAAGATAATTCTTGTGTATTCACTGTGTAAATATGGTTTACGGGGTTTTAATCTCTTTCTTGAACCCATGAAAGCTTGGTTTTTAAAGTGGTAACCATATGACTGTAATACTATGAGTTCTTTAATGTACTGATGCTATCATTCTGCATGCATGGTTCTTTTATACCTAGAGGACCCTTTAGTGGTGCTAATACAGCTAACAAAATTGCCTGACTTTATTAAAGTCTGCCAATGTGTTTACTTGGGGCTGAGAAGTCACACATTTTCCCTTCTCTCTAGTAGCAGTCAGCTCTGATGTGTATTTTTGCTTTCTTACATTAACACGTGTGTTACAGAGTATCAGTGCAGGTGATTTAAAAAAAAAAAAAAAGGCTGCATAGCTCTTTGGTGTTACTGGAAAGTAAATACAGGTGTGTACCCTACTCCATATGAACGTGTGGATATCATCTAAAGGTAAATTGCATATGCATCTAAAAGAAAATTTCTGAAGGGAAAATTATCTTATATTGTCGTGGGCTCCTCTCCCATTTTTATTAATGTCCCAGATTTGAGAAACAACTGCAGGAGGAGGGAGGCAGGACCCTTCTGCACTGGGGCTGTAGTGCAGCCACATCCATAGGGCTCTTGCTGCCACCCCTGCCTCTGCTGCCCTCACATCTGCCCACAGCTGGACCAGAAGCTGTATCCTTACTGTGATACCTGTGTGTGAAATAGAGCACACACTTTTTGAAGGAGTAACTTGTATAAATTCTTATTTTTCCACTCATAGAACTCTTGTATATACCTCTCCATCCCTATTTTTCGACCCAGAGTTTATCTTCTATTCAAGAAATGCTTTTCTGTATCCCGATTTTGCCCAAGTAATAAGTAGATACTAAATGACATTCCCTCAATCATTGTATCTTGCTGCTGACATCTACATAAGGAACAGATAATGTCCAGTGTTGCGCCACTGTCAAGGCATGGAAGAGTCTTCCTTCACTTTCTGGCCTTCCTGATGTTGTTCCAGTGAAACTGTTCCAAATCTAGTTGACATTATATGTCCTCTGGACTGGTATACACATACTGTTCCCTGCCTGTATGTGTTTGATCTGTTTAATTAGAGCCATGGAAGACATCTTCTATACCTCAAAATAATAATTCTTGGCACTACAACTGGAGGAACAGGCATCCACCATAATGTGGGATATGACAAGAACAGCAGAGGCCAGCTGAAGGAGAGATTCCCAGAATCTTGGTGTAGTTCTCATGGTACTTGCATGAGAAAAAGCATCTGCAAAATGGCTCCAAGTGCATTTGTCTTCTGCAAGTGCAGAGCCTGGGACAGAATTGGAAACAGCTGTAACCCCTGCCTCAAAGAGGAACAGTGCAAATCCATTTCTATAGGGATTCTATCCCAGCCAAGTTAATTGGGCAACTCTTGATCTTAGGTATTAGTATTTTATTATCATGATTTTCTTCTGACAACCACACATGAGCATTTACATTAGAAGTGCCTCAAAAAAGGTCATAGTTACTTAAATAAATAACATTGGTATTTTGAAAATGAGCAATTAAGTTATGAAAGAAGCCTCTTTTCATATAGCTGCTGGCTTTGATCCTTCTCTGTGTTATTTAAGACCTAAGGCTCCAGAGTTAATTCCTGGTGTCAGATACAGAGTGGAGCTCTGCTGTGGTGAAATGTTGTGTGACCTCCTGTACCAGGGACAGGGCAGGCTGCAGTCTGATAACAGTAGGTCCTGCTCTTCCCTTGGGTGGAATTCCTTGCTTGTCTTTGCAGCCTCTCTGTCCTCTCACTCCCGTCCTTTCCTGCACCATCCCTTTGGCACTGGTTTCCTCTGGTTCCTGCCACAAAAGTGTGTGGTCACTGCAAAACCTGTGCCTTCTGCAGCGTCTGATTTCTGTCTCATTGGCTTTTCCAAGGCTCTCAAAACATTTGCTTCCTCCCCTCCACCTCCTCATCTGTATCTCTGAAAACTGCCCGCACAAAACACTTGACTGGATTTAGGTGCCACCATGTGTCACCACAGACAGGGGAGTGGTCAGCATGTGTCAGGTGATTTAAAAGCCAAGTGGAAATCTGCAAGTGGGAATGTCCCTCTGTATTGCAGTTTATCAGAAAGGGATTCCAGGAGTTAAAAAAGAATTCCTGTGAATTCAGAATTATGTTCATTTTTTTTAAAAAAACATGAGTTAGTGTTTACTGTAAAGTTCTTTTTTGACTACAGAGTGAACAAGGAAAGAAACAAAATATTTGAGTTCTCTCTGTAAGGCAGCTACTTTCTCTGTGCCTTTTTCTTTTTTCTGTTTAATTCCCAATACCTCAGAGACACAGTTTCCTCCTTTAGCAGGGACTGTGACCTTGAAAATAGCTGGCTCCAAAGTAAACACAGAGAAAAACCACTTCAATTGTTTCAAATATGTGGTAAGTAACCAAAACCATGTCCATGCTAAAGCTGAAATTCACAGTCCATTAGAGCTGCAGGGGCTTTTGCTTCCCTGAGCCTTCGTGTGTTCATGCTGCACACTGGCCTCTGTCTCCAAAGACACTGGTAAACCTTGCAGTGCCATTTGTAAGCAATTTGTCACTACCTTCACCACTCTTGCAGAATGTTTAGAGGGGACATTTTCTCTTTGGCTGAGTGGCAACCCAGCACCTATGGAAGTGGTGATCCCAGGCTGCTTCTGATGGGTGGGACATCACAGCTGCATGGGCCAGCTGGCAGAGTTGGTGATTTATTGAACAGAGAGCTTGTTTTGTCACTTTTGCTTCTAGCTGTGGGCCTCCATTCTCTGGTCCAGCTGCAGGAGGAGGGAGGCAGGACCCTTCTGCACTGGGGCTGTAGTGCAGCCACATCCATAGGGCTCTTGCTGCCACCCCTGCCTCTGCTGCCCTCACATCTGCCCACAGCTGGACCAGAGCTTGCAGTTCCTACAGAAGCGTTTTCCAGGAACAGGAATTACCATCAGACAGATTTAGTGGGGCAGTGAACCGAGTCCCAGCCTGATCCAGTAACAAGGCTGGTGTCCGTGTGTTAAAGCAGCTGTGAACAGCTGTGCTCTGCATTTCACTGAGGAGCCCTTGGTATTGTGTAACCAGTAAGGACAGAAGGACAGGAGAAAGGATATTCAAGTCTGCAAATTAAATCTCTTTGACAAGCAAGTATTGCAAAGGAGTATTTTCAGAGTCTGGCCAATGCCCTTGCATGGAAAATTGGTCAGGTCTTACAAACCCTTCTCCCTGGGCAGAATTGTCTCCTGACCT
The DNA here is from genome assembly GCA_013397195.1 of Hylia prasina. Classification (NCBI taxonomy): domain Eukaryota; kingdom Metazoa; phylum Chordata; class Aves; order Passeriformes; family Sylviidae; genus Hylia; species Hylia prasina. The sequence continues at coordinate 508,478 of VYXD01004345.1, read as the reverse complement.
TGCTTAGGAGAGTTAAAACTGGTACAGATCCAAGCGTAACAGTCCATTTGGTCTCTCACAAACAGGCACCAAGCAGTACTTGTGCAGACTGTCACAAAACACAGGTATTCCCTTTGCTTTACATCTTGCAGAGGGGATCTTTCTATCTCTAACTATACCAGCTGTATCAGTGTGGTGTAGCAAACGTATAGTCACTTGAATATTTTCCTCTGAATACAATCTAAAAGCCTTCATTTATTTAGAAAAAATATGTATTACAGTGTTTTGAAGCCTCAGAATTAGACTTTGATTAGCATTGACAGCTTGATCCTTTAGTGTAGGGGAAAGAGGAATAGTTGAAAAAGGAGCAGGGAGAAATGGCAAAAGAACATTTTTTGTACTTTTGCATCTAAGATGCAGCAGGGTTTGGGAAGGTTTTCTTAATCCGTTGTGTTAGCCTGATCCACAGGGAACTCATTTTGAAATTAAATATACCAAAGCATTTATGACTTACAAGGTGGGGGGAAATCCTTAAAAAATATCTTGTGTTTGATCTATTTGTTGCTATGAAAATATTGACAAAAAGCAAAAGAATGGCCTTCATTTAGCTTATTATTGTTGGCTTGTTTTAATGCTTTCTTATTAAAGGCAAACTCCCATTAAGATGTGAGATTAACTCTTTCACAGAGTTGCATAGGAATAAAAGATGGAAATTTTGAACATCAAACTGTAATCTATTCTAAAGTAGGCAATTCCTACTCAAAAATGCATAGTGTAGCTGAGAGGGATGATTTTAAAAGTAAAAAATATATATGGAATAAATTGTGCAGAATTTATGCTGCAAAATATTTTCAAAAAGCAGCTTCTGTGTCAAATCAGAAATATGGTGTTAATGATTGCAGAAAATAAATACTTTGTGGGGGGGGAAGAGAGCATGAAGTGTTTAGCTACAGACCCATCACAAGGGTTCCTGGGACCTCAGCTTCTTCCTCTCACAGAAAGCCCTCCATTTATGGAATGTGCTTTCCCTGGGAGTCAGCAAGCCCTCTGGGAGCCTGTTTCGAAGGACAAGTGCTCCCAATTCTGAAATGGACAAAGCAATGAAGAACCTGGAGTTGGTGCAGCACAGCAGCTGCTGATCCAGCCAGGCTGTGCCACTATCAATTACCCTGGGAGCCCAGGGCCGGGTTTGGGGACAGTCACTGTCACACAAATAAGAACTAGGTCGAGGTCCGTGCCAGAATTGCACCTTAGAATGTACCCAGAGCGGGGCCCAGGGCACTGCCTGGATGTGGCAGCACAAGAGTTCAGGTCTAGGGCCCAGCCTCCTGCTCTGCCACTCGTGCTACCTGTGCTCATTAGTTTGAAGGACTCTTGGGTAGCTAGAAACTCATTAATGCTGGCAGGAGAATGATTACCTAGCTCTGGGTTAGTAATGCAATGCCTCATGTTGCAGAACAGCCAGACCTGGAGCTTAAGCTCTCTGTTGTCACTTCAGAGAGACAGATGTTACTACTGCCAGCCCAGAATTCCTAAAAGAAAATGCTAATTTAAACTACTTACTCCGTTAAATTCCCGTTGAATTAGCATTAGTAATGAAAGTAGTTGCATTGTTATCGCTGTAGTATCTGAGGAGGCTGTTGGCCAGAATGTCATATGAACAGGAATGTCTGCTGGGATATTTAATTTCGTCTCCCGTGACAATGTGGGATTGTTCTCTTTTGTACATTTTCTGTTAACTCTTAGTGGTCTGGGTGATGTGTTTGTATAGCAGGAGTCCCTCCAAGCCAGCACAAAGTGCACAGTAGTGAAGTCCCTGTCTGAAGAATGGCAGCGTGCAGGGAAAACAGAGTTAGCATTCCACTGCAATGAAACGAGATGTTCACATTTTCCTTCCCAGAATTTCCCACCAGGCTCTGGTTATATCAGCAGCCAATACATCTCCAGGTCTCTGTAACTAAGAGAGAACTTCAGGATTGTTACTCACCTGATCCTGCAGAGACATCCCTCCTCAGAGGCTGCTTGCTCAGATGTGCACAGGGTCCCTTGTGAGCCTCTCTCACAGCACATTTCACCTGCTCTCAGGTGTCTTGGTGCAGAGCTCTCAGCATTTAATGCTGTATCCTTGCAATACATTATGCATCATTGTGCTTTTATTGGAGCGCAATTAGGAGACACAGGTTTGGATTGGTTTGCCATGGGGACAGAGAATAAAGTTAGATGTGTAGGAGGTATTGGTAATAAAGCTTATAAAAGGCAGCAAGCTTGTGCTTGGAGTTGTGAACCAGAAATACCACCTTCCCCACAAAATTCCTTGGGTGTGTAGGATTCTCTCTTTTACCTTTGGCTTCTTTTGTGTTGTATCATTCTGTGTCTTTGGAGTTGTGGGGTAGATTTATTTGTCTCAGGAACCAGCAGTATTTAAAATATAGGGGGACATTGCTTTATTAAAGGAATTCTTTCAATTGTCATGGCAATTGGTCTTACATAAATGATGAAGAAAGAAGGAATGTATGTAAAGTAATACATTAGGTCATAACGGTGAATCCAGTGTTTCTTAAACTAACAAGGAAACATTCTGGGGTTTGTTGCTGTAGTTCACTTTATCCAGGAGATTTTTTACTTTAGTATTCTCCAGGTTTGCAATCAAAACCTGCAGCCCTCTTATATTCACAGCTGTATCAGTCTCACTTTCTCTTGTCTGTGTAACTATTAAGTTCCTCCATTAGGATATCTATTAGTCAAAAACAGACATAGAACTATATAATAAAAAAACCAGATGTGATACCTCGTGATTCTTCCCCAAATATTTTATTGCTCCTCCTTTCCCAAACTTCCCTCAGTCAGATAGGCAGAAATGGCAGCATAGTAGGAATGCTGCTGTGCCCCCGAGGTGATCTCCCTGACCATTTTATACAAATGGCTACTTTTCTTACAGCTTTGCTCAGTTAAAGGATAATTGGAGACTTGGGGAGGCAGGGGATATTATTCTAGCACTAGAATAATTGTGATTTCCAGCATTTCCAAGTGACTCAGGAGTAATTCACCAAAGTGGAACCCCAGGTAACAAAAGTGTACTGACAAAATTTAGGATGTTTTTTCTCTTTCTGTAGGGATTTAAGAGTAGAATCAAAATTCTTTACTGCTCAAAAATTTCTCTGTGCTTAAGGAAAAAAGCATGTCAAAGGAATGTGCCATAAGTAACATGCTTAGTATTTTATTCCCATTCCCTGATTTTCAGTATGATTTCTAAACCTTTTTCCCAATGTTTCTGGGCTGGTTTTTAATCCTTATTCTCATCTGTCTGTAATCATTTTACTTTACCTTTCTCCTTTTCTGCTTACAGTCCTTTTCTTTAGATTCCTTCATGACACCTCTCTTAGGTAAGTCAAAAATGTTACAAATGTGCTGCTGCCACCCCTCCCTACTGTATTTAAATTGAAGTGGAACTGGAGGGTGTGTAGACTTCTACTTTTCCAATGTCAGCAGGTGAAATTTAGTATACTCTTCCCAGGAGCTCATGCAAACATTTTTTTCTTAATCTTTGTCTTGCTTTGTTTAAGTTTGCAGCTGCTGGATTCCGCTTTGAGTTTCAAGTTCAAAGGCATCCAGACAGTCTTTGTGAAATATCACAGAAACCACTGAACTTCACCTGGGTTTGCAAGGAAATTTTGTCAAGCCACAAGTTTCCCACACTTCCAGTGTAAAGCCTTGTGTTAATTCAGAGCTTTTTTCTCCCAGCTCAGATTAGAGTTACCTTAACTCTGAAGGATCACAACCTATAGGGAACTTCTTCCTAAGAAGATCTGCTTTCAAGTTTGTAACAAAACTCAGAATTCTTTCCATGATTTTGGGAGTTTGTAAAAAAACAAAGGACAGCTGTAATCCAGGTTGATTTTAAATCTCACAGCTTTAGAGATAGGTTACTGGGAAACATGTCATATGTCAACTGCAGGCTAAATTCTTCCCTTTTCTGAGACCATTTTACCCTGCTGTCCCTGGGGGCTCAGAGTATTTTTCTTTTAACGTGTTCAGGCTTTCTGCCATTTCTTCCAAGACATAAAGTTTCAAAATACACTTCTTCTGACTGCTTTTCCAGGTAGCTGGTTCACTCTGCCACCTGCACTCTGGGAAGGGTCACTTAGCCTTGGCTTTTGAGGGCCAGCCCTTCCCATTTGGTCGCCTCTTCCTGGTCCTTTGAATATCAAGTAGTGACATCACACTGGAACACGAGTGGAATAGAGGGAACAGAAATGCTTTTGCCTAAACTCTTCTAGCCTCAGTGTACCTGTGTAATCCCATGTATTTAGTGTGCCTTTGTACAGAATGTCTCTCTCTTACCTGTTTTGTTGGTTTCAAGTCCCTCACATTACAAGTCCCTCAAACTCAGAGCTCTGTGAAAATTAATAATGATGATTTTTTTTAATTATATATAATTCCAGGGTGTTGGGGTTTTTTTTTACATTTATCAGCTGTTCCAAATACACTAGAAGCTCAGCTGCTTTGCTTATTCTGTGTCATTAAAAAAAAAGCAAGCAAAATCCCCTCAGCCCTTTCTAACACATAGTTTTACTGTGTTAGAAAGTGGTAGGTTTTGGTTTTTGTTTTTTAGATGGTTTGTGTTTTCTTCTCTCAGGAAACAGTGTGAAATATCTAAATCTCTAAACCAGTACCTAAATCTAAATCTCTTAACTGGTACCTAAATCTAAATCTCTAAACCAGTACCCAAATCTTTAATGAGTGGCATATGCTTTGTAGTTTTTCCTGAAGATTTGCATATTTGTTTCTTAAGATCTGTCAGGTGCTAATACTTTTACAAGGAGGCTGGTGGACGCACACTTGAAGAAAAAATGTGCTTGTTAATTCTTGGTTCTTTTTGCTTTTATCAGCTGTGGTGTTACTTTGTCCAGCTTTAGCTGTCCCTGGCTTATTACACACAAGACAGTGAAATTTGAATCAGAAGTCACTTGCAGAGATGGAGGTATAGGCTCCATTCCTTAAGTGTTCATTTGCTGGTTATGTTGCAAGCGCTTTCAGAGCTGTGCAGAAGACTGTGAAGTTCCTGGGGCTGTAATAGAAAACATTGGTGTCTTGACTTTCAAGGGAAGAATGTGGTTAAGATTACAGTGACTGAGTCAGTGTCAATGGGTGGTCCTGAGTCCATGTGGCTCCCAGAAAAGAGGCTGTGCTCAGATGGGTGATGAGCTGCACTCGCCGCAGTGAAATGGCTGGGAAAGGGCTGCCCTGGACTGTATTTTTGCCTGTTCAGTGGCCATATGCTGTCAGGTGGCTCCTCAGTGCTGCTTGGCTTTAAATTTGCTATAAAATAAGATAAAGGGTTTGCTTAAAAGCTGGGCCATCATAGAGCTGAGTGTCCCTTGGGTCACTGCCTTTCCCTCGGCGCGTTCCCATTGTCCCGTTCAATGAGACAGTTACAAAATGTCTGCCTCACTCCCACCGCCATTTTGTAGCCTGATTGTTGGATAATTAAGACTGTGAGGAGTGGAAAATAAACAGCATGGCGTGGGGGGGATTTCAAAAGGAGCACCAAATCTGCATGTTTTGTTTAGGCGTTTAATTGTTGCCGACTGGCTGCGTTTAAACAAGTGACTTTGCAGTGTCTGGAAGAAAACAGGCTCCCAAATTTGAGGAGCTGACCTTGGGTAGATGCCATCAACTGTTCTTTTCTCTTGGCACGAACGTGCTGCTGGCAGGGTCTCGCTGTAGCTGCAGTCGCTCACCCAGCTCTGAGTCACAACCTGCTCACACTGTACTGGGCCACCAAATTATGGCCCTGTTGTGGTTTAACCCCAGGTGGCAGCTCAGCCCTGCTCCCTCCCCTGCCACGGGTCTGGGTAGAGAATTGCAGGGGTAAAAGTGAGAAAACTCGTGGGATGAGATAAAGACTAAAAGATAAAGCAAAAGTGTGTGCCCAAGCAAAAACAAGGGATTCATTCCCCACTTCCCTTGGACAGGCCGGTGCTCAGCCATCCCAGGAAAGCTGGGCTCCATCACAGGTCACAGTGACTTGGGAAGACAAACTCCATCCCTCCAAATATCCCCTCCTTCCTCCTCCTCCTCCCCCCACCTTTGCATACTGACATGATGCTCTATGGTCGGGGATGTCCCTGTGGCCAGCTGGGGTCAGCTGTCCTGGATGTGTGTCCTCCCAGTGCCTTGTGCCCCCCGGCCCTCACTGGTGAGGTGGGAGAGGAGCACAAAAGGCCTTGGCTCTGTGCATGCCTAAACTAAATAATAACTAAAACATCCCTGTGTTATCAGCACTGTTCCAGCACAAATCGAAAACACAGCCACTACTGGGAAGAAATTTAACTTTACCCCAGCCAAATCCAGCACAGCCATTTATTCCAAATATAATTTGCAGTCCCTTCAATAACTAAGATTTGATCAAGAAAATATAGGATATTTTAAAATAAGAACCTTCAAAATAGCTGTAATTAAGCTTCTCCCATAGAGCAACACATAACATTATTCAGGAAAAAAAAGGCAGCAGAGTAAGCTACAAATATGCTGAAAGCAAACTAAAAATGTGTGACAGAAATTGAAGGGACACTGTGTAGTTGTTCCTGTGGTCCTAGGGATGCAGTACTGGCCATGTGAGGAACAAAGTTAGTGGCATTTACTCTGTTTCTCTATGAAATGCTCTGGTTTGTGTGTGTAACATGGGCAAGGGGGATGGGGAAGGGCACTTTACATTCACAGGAGGGTGCAAATTCAAAGCTGTTTAAAATTCTGCCATATCTTAATGATAATAGTTAATCCCAGTATCAGAACAGTACTTCTATTTTTAAAATGCAATCAATCAATCATTTTAATACGTTGCACCCTTAGTGCACCTAAACACCTCAGAAAATGATGTGTACAGCAGTAAAAATAAAGCATCTGAAATTCCTCCTGTAGAGTCATTCTTGCTTTCTTTCTTACTCATGCAAGCACAGTAAAAGCTCAATGCTGCAAGAAATATCTGGAATTACATAACAAAGAGTAAATCCTCCAAACAAGACTGATTAGCAGGCAGAAACTGCTGTCATGAACCGAGCAAGGAGGGACAGAGAAACTGCCCTGCCTGACTAAAGTTCTCTCTAAAATTACAGGATGTGCTGTTTTATTCTTGGGGTTTGGTTTTGGCTTTCGAGGTGGGAGTTGCTCATTGCCTTTTAAGAGGATTGCAATGAAAATTGTTCCTTTCTGTTTACTTCTCAGGAAGATGTCCCATGTCTACCGTGCTTTTTCAAAAAGCTGTTCCTGTAGAGGTGATTGAGGTTGTAGGTAATTCAAGTTCAGTTTCTGTCTCTGCTGCAGTGATTCACACAAAAGCACAAGAGAGTCTTGTACATCTGTTCCTCATCTGCAAAATAAGGATTAATGCTTCCTTATCATTAGTGTTTATAAATGACTTTGAAGTTCCTCCAGTGTGCTGCAAATATACCTGTTACTGTTGTTGGTGATAAAAATGGGAAATACATAACTCAGACATGTTAACAGCATATTAATTCAGAGGATTTTTAACACGACTTGAATATAAAAGTATCAGCACCATATTCCAGCAAATAACCAGCTGCAGTGAGAGCATACCTTTACATCTCCTCTGTTTTCACTTCCACGTGGGTTTTCTCATGAATGAGGTTTTTTGTGAGTTGCTTATTTTCTGAGACTGACCCTCAATCTTGTACTGATCAAAGGCTTTGCTTTTATACATAGGATCATCCAGAAACAGTATTTTCAGTCATGAAACTGGTAGGACCACTACCTTGGGCCAAGAAGTCATGAATTAATTTCAACCATTCTTGTTGCCCCAAGATAAATAAAGGGGGAAGTTTTGAAAGAGATTTTTGGTCTCAATTGAACAGTAGCCTCCACAAAAAGATATTCATATAACAAAAAATAACTCAATGAAAGCAAGTTTAGTTGAGGTAAAATTGGAGCCAAAAGCACAGATGATCTGGATACAGATCATAGGTTACAGAGTTAAGACATCTGGATTTCTATTCAGTTCTCTGAAGGTGTAACTAGGAGTTAATAAGGTTTGCTTTCCTCTTCCAGAAGAGCTTTTTTTATGTGGTGTCTGAAATCTGGCTTCCTTAGGGGATTAATATCTGTTTTTCCAATAATTCAAAATAACTGCCTTGAAAGTACAAGGCAGCTTATGATAGTCCTTCCTAACCTTATGCATTCATAGCAGCAGTACAGTAATTTCTGATTTGCAGATGTGAGTGAATCCTTCCTAGGGACAGCTGTCCCAGCAAGCAGGATATTTGAGCCAAGACTTCTTTAAATCATTTGCCTTGATATCTTAGTCAGTATCTGAAAGGATTTTTTTTAAATAGCAGTAAAAAGGGCTTGTATTTTGTGTTTGTCTGGTCCACTAGGTCTCCTCCCATTATGTGTTTGATTTTGATGTTGATATACATGCTTTTGTAAATTATTGCGGATTTTTATGACAGATATAAGTATATATGGGGTTAGTTCACTATTCTTATATGGCACAAATGAAAGATCCTCTTTCTAACCAGGGTTTGTGGTTAGTGCATGTTGAATTCATCCTGATGTTCCATGCATTGCTTGATTGAGTGGTTGAGGACAGGGTGCCACAGCAGGGAATTAACAAATATCTGATTCTCTTCTGACCCTTTTCTGAAAAGGAGATGTTGGATATAGGAAGGGCATGGCACTGCAAAAATTTGTTGTATTTCAGTATTTGAAGCACCATTTGTGCAAAATACACCATAGATAGATAGATAGATACAACACAATTGTTTTAAGCTCCAAAACACATTAAGAACCTCCATGCAAAATCTCATATTCTTTCATTAAATTCTTGAGATTCTTTTTTCTAATTTTTTTATTATTATTTTGAAATAAGGCCTTTCTCCTCTGCACATAGATTGCAAGTTTTTGCAAGTAGTTCTCAAGCACTGAGTTTGCCCAGTATTTGGATGCCCCTAAGGCAGTAGGGATACAAGCTAGTGCCAGATGAATGAGTTTTCATTCCTTTACCACAGTTAATGGCAAAGGTTCAGAAGTTGTCATACCACCTTTTTAAACAAAATTGTAAAACTTTCAGTGCCCATGTTTCCAGAAGCAGAAAGGCTTGCTAACATTCAGCATCAGCTGTATTGGGCTTCCTGGGGTGCTGACTTTTTACTTGGCTCTTTTGTGTCTGATTATTGCTTCTTGACATTACTTTACCAGAGCCATTCATTTAAAAGATCTAAGGGAGAAAACCTCAAACAAATGACAGTATTTTAAGGTCCTTACCATTGTTTCCCTTTGATATTAGACACCTGTTTTCATGTAGCAAGAAGGGTTCTTTTGCTTCTAATTTATTAGGTCACAGTTGTGATAACATGAATAGATCTACTTAAGATTTAGTCTGGTATCCTGCTACAGCTATAGACCTTTAAAAATTACGTTGCACACCATACTTGTCTTTATATCTAGACTGATCATTTTGGGGGGACAGCCCTTCCTGAGAGCACATGTTATGAGAGAAGATAGAAATGAGTTATTTATGTATTCCCACATGCCTTATTAAAGCAGTCCTATGTATTGTGTTCCCATGTTACTCTAGATGTTGCAAAATACTTAGTCTGCTTACTTCATCAGTTACCATGCAGTGTGGATAGCTGAAGTCATGACAATCCTGTTCATCTTTTCAATTCTAATGCCTGGTAGTAGGTTATGTTTATGTTAGAAAGATCACAGCTTTTCTTACATGAATTACCAAGTACACGAATGCTGTGATTGTTATTCAGAGCCCAGATGATTCATTAGTGATAGAAAGTGGTGTTCCTTTCTTAAAGGAATGGGGGCTGTTCATTTGGAATGTTCAGTGTCACAGTTGTCTTTCCAATGACAATGATTTGGGGTTTGGTTTTGTTTTCAGCAACTAAGGATCATTCTAGCAAAAAATATTGGCAGTCCACAACAGGGCACTCTTCATCCAATATCTAGATTAGAAAGTGTTCTGAGATTATCATACCCCCATGTATGATTTCCCCTTCTTAGAGGAAAAATTACTACCCTATAGACTTGGTATGTTTCAGGGTATCATCCACAATATATTTAACAGTGTGTGGCTTTTTTGTTTGCTTTTGTAAAGGTGCTTTCTATGCACTGTTGATGCTGCAAGACATAGAAATTAGGAGACTTGTATATTACCACTTCCACAGCACGATAAAAGATTGGGGTAAATGTGTGTTTGCCAGCAGAACTGGTATCCAAAATTTATGCGTGTATAATATATGGAAATACAAGGAAAATATTTAAAATACATGGGAATAGTTAATGTAGGGNTGGGGGGGGGGTTATTTTCTTATTGTACTTGCTTGTGTATGTATTTTACAGGCTCTGACTTTCTGGCCACAATAGAGCAGACAGAATTACTTGATGCTGAGAACCTTGTTAATTTTATGGCCCATTTTCACATGGAGATCAGCTTTTATTTCCCCTCTCAGTCTTTATTCTTGATTCAGTTGTTAGTAAGGTTTACTGAGCAAAAACACTGGGTGTATTATGGGAAGAAATCTAATCAATGCAGCACCAAGGGACAGTCCTTCAGAGTCCTCCCTATGGCTGTGAGCCAGACTAGAGGTTACTACGAGGTTACTCTGTCTGACTTTAACCAAAATACCCATCTACTTCTGAAAAGGCTGCCGGCCGCCCCAACGTGTGTAACAGAAGCCTCATTAATATGAGCTCCCAATATATATATACACCTGTTGTACCAGCCCCCAGCACAGAGCCTGTGTTTCCTATTTTAAACACTTTGCATGTCTGTCTGCATTCCCTGCTGTCTGCAGTTGCTGTGCTGTGGTACTGCGGGGCAGCTCGCAGGCGGTACCTCCGGGGAATGCAGGAGGCTAAAGAAAGTGGTGGCAGATGTCAGTGGACCCTGCCAAATGCTATTTTTCAACTTAGATTTTCTGAAAGATTCACTGGCTAATCCAGACTTTGTGATACAGAAGTATCCTCATTAGTCATGGCTTTAAGTGTGCATTTCTTTAACGCCTGCTCCTTTTTCAGGTGTTGAGGCAGAGAATTGCATTGACATATGTGTAGGAAGTCTTTATTTGTTTTGCAAGAGTCTCCTTCCTAGCAAACCCCAGCCCTCCTGTATGCAGAGTTTAACTCTTCTTAGAGTTGAATTATTAGAAAGATACAGAACTTCCTTAGGGCTTTTACCTGTTTTGGCTCTGACTTCTAATAAATCATTTGACAGCAAAATGACTCTAAGATAAACTTTTCCCCTTTGATGAAATATTTGTTCAGCACATTCTACAATATAGTTTATGTCAAGAGTTATATGTCTTCCTTGTTAAGGACAAAAAAAGAAGGATGAAAACCATTATCAGACACCACTGCTGATTCAGCAGAGGCACAAAAAACTTCACATATCCAGTACACCATTTATTTTCTGGCCACCTCACTTGGTTTTCCTGACAAACATTGGGAACTGTCTGCCAGTACTTATTCTAGCCCATGTCATGTTTTGTGTAAAAGGGCAGTAAGCTCTTAAGGAAAGTATGCTGTTCCCCCAAGCAGGTCCTGAGGAGCCTCAGGTGCTCTTACCTGCACACAGGTGGTTTCCAGGGAACACCCTCCCAGTAGTGGTGTGGATCCTGTTACACTACGAGTGGACTGAAATATCTGCAAACAGTCACATCTGCTGTTGCATTCAGTTTTCATCATTTTTCTCACGAGGCCTCGTTGATAATGTCTGCATTTTGGGTTTGTTTCTAAAAGTTTTCTGTGGAAAATTCTGGCAGGGTATGAATCCCAGCACCAGGTATTGATGGCTAAGAGGAGGCTGCAGTTCTAGTGGCAATGAGCTGCAGTGAATCGGAGACTCTGAAGGAACTCCATTAGCTCTGCTTCAGTTTCAGCACTTCTCTGTCTGCAGTGATGTTCTTCATGCCCATACCATGTTGCAGCATTTGATTGTGAATTGTAGCCTGAGAAGCATGTGGTAGTTTCAATATGCATGTATGTTAAACAAAACTTCGAGAGAAACAGTCTCCTCAATTAAAAATCCTAAGAATGTAAGAATTCTGGGCCAGAGAGGGGTCTGTCTGACCTACTGTGTTGTTTCCAGCAGTGATCAGTAGTCTGTGCTTGAAAAAATGCAAGTGCTAAGTATATAGAATAAATAGGCAGAAGTGTTGTGGTTGATGAACTCAGTCACTGGATGTGGAAAATCCTCCTGGACTGTAGGTGCAACAGGTTAGAGAATTCTTAGGCAAAAGCCTGGATTTGTATGGTTGGGTCCACAATCACATATTGGGCATAGGGACTGGCACAGCACAAACACCAGACAAGTCTGGGACTAAGCCCAGGGGTTGCAGCCATTTGCAAACAATCTGTTTGTAAGGGCATTCATCTTCAGTGACAGTTAAGTACAAGAGTGTTCAAATGCACTTAATTACTAACTTTCTCTTAATAACTTTAGTAACCTGCTTCTTTCAATAATGGATTTGATTTGCCTGGGTTGTTTTCATTATTTCAGCATAAACCCCATTTCTTTGGTTTTTGTAGGTGTTGGACTCGATGATCCTTGTGGGTCCCTTCCAACTCAGCATATTATGTGATTCTGTGTTTCGAGGACTTGGATTGTAGAAGTTATTTTCTATTGTTAGCTGAAGTGGCATCACATCACAAAAAATTGCATTTTGCACAGAAGTGTTTTAGTAAAGCTGCAGTCAGGTTGTAGATCTTATGGGGACAGGAAATAACTGTAGTTATTACACATAGAATGTCTTTTGTAAATATGAAGTATTCCAGAAAAGGTTAATAGCCATCACTTCCCTAAAATGGGATCAGTGGTGGGATCATTTCATGGAGATCCTACTTCAGTGGGGTTCCACTCAGTCATGTTGTTGGGATGGGGGGGGTTAATCAATCAGAAAACTAATTTCTCCTTTCCTCCCACAAGGGAAACACCTTGCATTGCTCTACAGTAAACTGGGGCTTTTCCATTTTAGCAGACACCAAGTGTCAGTTCTATAGCATTTGGTGTTCATTGCTGCTCTACTGTCATGATATGCAAGAGTACAGTTTCAACAATCATGAGTTAAAACAGCAATCCTGTTGTATTGCAGGCTGCCATGGTAAAGGGTGGCTTATGCCATTGGCCTTCCAAAGTACACACCCAGGTTAAGATAAAGCAAGTACACTGATTTCCATTCATAGCTGAGGTTATCATTAGCCCCCTTTTTTGGTGCGCTGCATTAGTGAGGAGCCACCAGATCTGGTGGTTCTGGGCCAAAACTTGTTGTAGACTAAAGCATAACTGTCTCAGTGTGCAGATACTGAGCACAAAGGAAAATCCACACTCTCTTCTAGACCAGCATTATCATTAGTACTCTGATTCTCAGACTGGGTCACTTGGCTGCTTTGAAGACCGTGGTTAACATGCTCCTGCTGTTCACTTCTTTCTGCTTTTACTCACAGTGTTAAAATATAGTTCTTGCTACAGAAGATGGTGTTTGTTGTTTGGGAACAATATCCCTGATGTTCACTAATGTCCCCATTCAGACTAATACATAAACATATCTTTGAGTTCCATATTTCAGTAAGCCCTTGAAGGCTCTGGAGCGCAGGCATTGTGCATTTCAGGATGAATGTTTAATATGATGTTTCTTGTTGTGCATTCTCATGTTTCAACAGAAATATATCTGGCAACTGTTGTTCTTCTGTAGCCAGTCTAAGAGAGAGGGCTTTCTTATTAACTCTCTGGAGAAGAAATTTAATAAGACCCAGTCATGAAAACACTGACACGACTGAATAAAGTCCTTCATGTCTAAACATCTGCAGGATTGTAGCCTACTGTAATAATGGAATAGTCTGAAAACCGTGTCTATAAAATCTCAATGTGGCACTGTATCAACACATACTCTTTATACAGCCTGAAGGCTGTCAAGTTTGAAGAGTTTCTTTATCTGTACCATTTCTATCCCATCTTGTGTCTGGATTTTTTCTGCCTCTAGGTTCCCATTGGCCATATGTCTGACTGAAGCTAAAGATTTTTTTCGTGTAATACAGTGTACAGTACCTATATTTTATTTTAAGGAAAAATATACACATGCATTTTTCTTCTTTATTAATAAACGGAGTGACAATTTAAAATAAATTCTTTCAGCTGTTCAGAATGGTACACAGATGTACTGGTACATTTCAGAGTGAATTAAATAGAGAGCAAAGCATTACATCACCTAAGAGCTGAGGAAGAGGAGGTGGTGTCTGACCACTAAAGCAAAACAAAGCAGTGGCTTTGAGAAAGATAAACCAGACCATTACCTCTCCTTGTAGATTGTGTGGAGAGCTCTGATGCCTTACTGCCTTTCATTCCAAGGCCACATATCATCTCACAGTGGGTAACCCAATCCTAATTTTTAGGATGCTTAATTCTTTATAGGACTTTGCTCTCAGATTTGGCAGTGAAGAGAATATTCACTTGCATTTAGATCTAATTTAGGTGCATGTGTAGGTAATTGTTATTCCTAAGCTGCTGCTATGGAGAGAGAAAAGAGAGGCTTCTAAGAGGTTGGTTCAGGGTGTGTATGTTAGAGATGTACTGCAGATTTCTCTCTGAAGGACCCTGTCTGTATCTGGACACTCTGTATGATCCAGTCACCTTAACTGAGACAATAAAAGTGAGCTGTATCATCTCCCTGTCTCTGCCTTTCTGTTCTGTAAACAAAGGCAGTATTTTCTCTCCTGAGGTTGGGGGGTAACATTCAAAAGGAGTTGTGAAGCACATGGATCTTGTGGTGGTCAAAGACTGAGAAATGCCAAAATGGAAGGTGTCTTTCATTGGAGGAAGGAAATGTTCCAAGAAGATTGATTTGGAATGGACGTTACATATATACAAATTTTGAGGATGTTGTGGTGAAAAGTAACCTTTCTTCATGAAACAGCAGCAGAAATAGCTGAAAAAAAGTAGAAGCAGTAAGAAGTGAATAGATTTAGCATGTGTTGAGAGAGAGAACAATCACAGCATCACTACTTTGGAATGACCCAGAGTAATTTCTGTGGAGTGTGCAAGGGATGAGGCCCAGGTAATTGCACTGTGAGTTCAGACAGCACCCAAGGGGAGAGTTCCAGAGGTGGGACAGGGATGGAACCCACAACCTTGGTGCTATCAGCACCATGCCCTTGAGCCCATTTCAGTCTCACTTGTGAGAGGGTTGACATTTGCTGAATATTTGTTCCATTACAGGTGGCGTTCCTGCACAGTTTAAGTGGATATAATTGTTGAGAGGGCTAATGTTTACTGAATACTTATTCCACTAAATTTGGTGTTTCTGTCTAGCTTTTGTGGATATAGTTGTGACAGGGTCACCATTTTTATAATATCTGTGCCATCAGAATTGCTTATTATGGACTTTGAGTGTTATTATAGACTTTGAGTGTTATCTCACCCTAATCCACACTGAGGGGATCTGTGAATCTCAGCTCCTCTCCCCTTCTCATAGTGGGGACATGACAGAAGGTTTTTTTATGGTCCCTGTAGTTCTGTTACCATCACAATGCAAGAAACCAGGAATTGTTATTTCACCATACTGTATGTATTTTTATATGAGGTAATGGTTTCTGTACTTGACTGTGATTACAAAGCACATATCAAGATATTACTGACACAAATGCATTATCAAAAATGTTAGTGTCCCTGGCTACTGAGACTAAACTGCTGAAAACTACATTTTAGGAGTGATTTATACCTGATGTATTGATGTCCATGACTAGCCAATTAATCCACAATCAGTCTTTCTACTAGTGATTGGCATAGTAACTTTAAAGGTGTGAAAACAAGGATAATATTATGGGGTAAAGGTTGAAATATTTTTATCTGGTAACTTTGCTTTAAACTCACTTGGCTGTGAAAGTAGAGGAGACTTTTGTTGCTCAAAGCTTTCAAGGTTTGCAGCTATTAAATTGACTGGTCTCAGGAATCTTGTCATAGTGCTTTCCTGAGGGTAAAGTCATCCCTCTACAAAGTGCCATTCATGCCCTACTTACCCTCAATTAAGACTTCCAAAATAAGTTTGCAATGGGACACTGGCCTTCTGAAACATTCCTGACATGCAGAAAAGGCTTTGGAGAGGTGTTTTTAATATCTGTGTTTCTGCCCCTCACTTTTTGTCATAAGGATAAAACATTTTTTTCTTTCTTTCTCTCTCTCTAGAAACAGAAAGAATGACTTACTGGGGAACCAAGTTAGAAACGAAAGAAGTGAAGACTGGTCATCTCTGCAGAGGAAATTACAAGGTATGCATAGTAATCACACTGGAGATTCATTTCTTGCTGGTGCTTAGGTCTTCACGGTACATTACTTGTGGCAATAAAGTTTAAAAATAGTCCTCAGAAACCTTGAAAAAGATGTTTGGAAAAGAACTTTTTTCTTCTGTGTGATTGCCACAGTAAGCAAAGCAAATATTTATATGGTTATAAATATTTTTGAGATGTATCTTTTAACTCATTACTATTCTGAATTGTAGCTGTGTTTCTGCAGGTAAATGGCAATCACATTCAATGAATTTTTTTTTTTGGCTGAGGCCAGTAAAAACAGCCCTTCTCCCAACACTAAACTGAAATCCCTCCAGATACTATCAGTGGTCATTCTTGAGACTTAAAGTGCTTGTTTCACGGAGTCATTTAAATCCTTGTATGCTTGGTTGAACAGTGTTACCATTTTCTCTTGCTCATTTATTACCATCACAAGGAGATGCACTTATTACCTGTTTTGCACTGCATTTGAAGAATGTGTCCTTTTACATTTGTCATCCTGAAAATTTGTAACTCAAGGGATGCAAAATCAGCACTACTAACATCTCCTGCCTCTCAAATATTTTCATAAAGTGAATGCTTAATATTTATCCAGTGACTGCTCAGAGACCAGCACGAGGCTATATGCCACTTAAGTCCTGAGGTTAAATGTTACTTCAGTGATGCATAAAATTTGTATTGACCATCTGCCCAGCACTGAGTTGAACCCATTAATGAATAAGCCTCACAGCATCACTGTGAGATAGGGAATTATGATCTCCACTTAACAAGTGATAAAACTGAGCCCCAAAGGGCTTATGTAACCACTTCAACTCCTACAGGAAGTGTATAATAGAACCAGTAAGGAAGCCCAGCTCACCTGACCTGCCATCCTTCCTATTTGGACACCCCTGCACTTGGTATCCTTTTCACCATGTTGTTATCAACATCTATACACTCTCTATGCACAGTTTCAACCATCAAATTCTCTTGCAAAGAAACTTACAACACAGCTGATGTGACCTGTGAATCCTTCTGGTCCATAAAGAACAACATGAGACACAAGGCACAAAGGCAGCACAAACAGCACCAGATGGCCTTCGTAACTGGAGCAAGTCAGCACAAAGTGACAACAGGGAGAGCTGTTGTTGTGACCTCCCTTTCTATTTTTTTGCATAATGTTGAGAGGAAGACTATGCAGATCTTTCTGTAGTACAGAGAGGAGCTGCTGGTAGAGGGCAATCAGTGCTTTGCCTTTTGTAATCTTGCTCAACATCTCTTTGATTTCTTTAGTAAATGTCAGGTCACATGCTTGCATTCAAAGCTGAAATATAAATCATCTTCTCAAGTGACAGAAACTGTCATTTTTCCTTGCAAAGTATTTTTCTAACTATGTCTTATGTAACTGTTACAGTTGTTGACATTTTTCTTAAAAGCCCTGTTGGTTTGACACTCAGGATTCAGTATAAAGCTACAGACTTGGGTAGAGAATTCTTCTGCCTTTGCTTGTATCTCTTTCCTTTCCCATGAGCTGAAGAAAGAAATATTATGCAACTCTGAGTCATGGTGTAGAAAGGTGTTGTATTTTTAATATGATTAGAATTTTAAAAGAAGGAGAAAGATAAACATTAGCATAGGTGAAACCAAGAGTTAATATGCTTCAATTATAGAAAGTGGCTATTAAATTTTGATGGGATGCTATGACTGATACTTCAAATAAAATGTTGATGTGGCAAAGTGGGGACTGTCGATAATGAGTTGAATACTAGAAAAAGGCTGTTGATTTTTATGGAAAATATATATATAAAAAATACATGAAAGATGTATCCTCAACCAAAGATATTCTTGTAGAGATATCCATCGGAAAAAATCAGAGTATAGACTTCTCATGTGTGTCTTAGCTTGTGTCTACAAGAATACAGCCCTATATAACTGTGTCCTGACATAGATATGGGCTGAAAGTACTTGCCCACATGAGATGTTTTACTGTGCCCAGCTTAAGGATGATACTGATTCCTGCCCAGCTTAAGGGTGATACTCTAGCCTTATTAATCTGCTTTCCCTCTTCTCTTTCATGCCTGCAGAAAAAAACTACTGATACATCTTCCTGACAGGTCTTTCTCAGAAGAAACAGCTGCAGAATGTGGAATCAGATGTGTGAAATTCCTCTTGGTGAGGCCTTTGACCTTCAACTTCTGCTGGATCCAGCTGAGTCATCAAAGAGAGAAGTTTTGCAGGTATTTCATGTCTTCACCTGTATTAATCTCACCTTAATGAGAAGCAAATTATAATGGAATAATAAGTTCAAGAAACACTTGTGCTCCTTCTGAGGGAATGCTACAAGGGTGATCTGGAATGCCAGGAGTTTGGTCTTGAGTGGGCCCATTAATGCTACTGCATCCCAGTCCAATTTTAGTTAAATTTTAAGAAAGCTAGAGACCTTTATGGTAAATGCAGGGTACTTTAAGACACATTTTGGACTCTGAAGTTACGCTAGATGTCTGTACTGACATAGTTTTCATCTCTCAAAACCAGCATCTGAATTGTTTGGTTAAGTATCCTGTGGCTGTCAAAGAATATTGCTGAATCTAGAAAGGGAAGTTAGGTCTTAATCTAAACATCTCTGCTTTATAATGAGATACTATCTAATAGCCTTCACACCAAACAGTTCAACTCAATACAGACATGAGCTAGAAAGGGGCACTTGTCCCTGTTAAGAAAAGGAGTGAAAAGTGCCCTCCTCATTCCCATGAGTGATGGCCAGGCTCCTCACTGAGTTTAAAGCAGCCTACCATGGCGTGTGTGACTTCTTGTCATCATAACTTTGGGGTTTGTCAAAGCCAGAAGCAGGAGGTGGTCCCTGTGAAACAGGTGCCCTGTGTCAGTCTAGGTACTTAAATGATCTTAGCACTAAGATTCTCAAAGCTGGTTCGTGGACATTACAAACTTGTTCTCCTCAGCATAAAGAGGAGCAACACAATATTTTACAGGTGTGGAAGTGAAGCACAGCTGTGAATACTTTAAGATGTATAACCTCAACAGATAGGGGTGGATCTTTAAAAGCCTTCAGTGTGGGTCAGATTGTAACATTTTCAAGGACCCAAGTTGCAGTTTGCCTTTGAAAAGTCTGATGAGTTATTTTACCATCTAAAGAAGCCAGAAGAACTGAGTTCTGAAAACTTCACCCAAGTATTTGCTCAAGATTATGAAAGAAATATGTTGTCCAGTTGGTAAAGTAATCCAGTTCACTCAGATTTCTGCATACCCAAAGGTCCTTCCTCTCTCCCACCTTGCTCACTTTCCTGTTCCAAAGATTTTTTTTCTGAGTACTTGGAAGGCAATTCAGCTCTTCTGTGCTAATTAAATCTTTCTTTCTCTTACTGCCAGCTGTAACAGAGGGAAAATCCCAACAGGACTGTCAGAGAGTCCTGTTGTGCTCATAAGACCATAGTGGGTCTGGAACCCCGAAGTCTCCAAAGGCTTACTGGATAATCTCTTTTTAAGACCTCTGTTGGTACCAGTTATCTCAAATAGCAAACAACTGTCAAGTCTCAGGAATCTGCAACAGTAGGTCTCCCCAGTCATTAGATAAAACAACTTGGAGAAAGCTCTGGGGAGACCTTAGAGCCCTTTCCAGTGCCAAAGGGTCTCCAAGAGAGCTGGAGAGGGACTTTGGATAAGGGCCTGGAGTGACAGGACAATGGGGAATGGCTTCCCACTGCCAGACAGTAGGTTTAGATTGGACATTGGGAAGAAATTCTTCCCTGTGAGGGTGGTGAGGCCCTGGCACAAGTTGCTCAGAGAAGCTGTGGCTGCCCCATCCCTGGAAGTGCCCAAGCTCAGGTTGGGCAGAGCTTGAAGTGACCCAAAATAGTGGAAGGTGTCCCTGCCCATGGCAGGAACTTTGAGGTCCCTTCCAACCCAAATCATTCTGTGATTCCATGATTCAATACCCCAGAAGATCTGCAAAGAAAAGGAGGATGACTGAAATTTATGGCTGGAGCAAGAAGTCAGAGGGACCATGTCCAATTATTTGTTTTAAGAAGTTTTTTAAAGGAAAAATATTTTTCACTGACAGTTTTTGTTGAGAGCTCAGTATTTGCAAGGCCTAGAGGAACATATTTTGATTTTCTGCTGGAAGACTGCAGTCTTTGGCCCCCTCAATATTAAGAACATTGGAGCCTTGGTTTCCTGTTGATGTTTCTAAATTGAACTTTAATCAGTCTTGAAAAAGGACTTTAATAACCTGAATTATGGCCCCCAGTGCTAGATCTTTGATAGCAGTGAGCCTAGCAGTACTGATTTTCTCATGCTCAGCATTTTTTCTGATATTTTTTGCCACTTGTTAGGAATATGTATTTTAAGAAAACCTCAGTTTAGGAAGTGCCTTTTCCCAGCAATTTTTCTGGGTTTAAGTGGAACATTTTTACATCATACACATATATTTTTCCTCATTTTGAAGCAAATGATTTTTTTTTAGGAACCTCTGGATTCCAGTGTCTGAAAATGGAAATTTTGTTCCCTCTCCAAGTATGATGCAGCATTTGTCAGTTGCATCAGATGGGGAAGAGCCAAGAAAGCAGCATAGATAGTCAACCAGTTTTATTTTTTCACGTTGATGTTTTTCTGTGAGGAGGCAAATGTGCTTTTTGACTCAATATAGCTTTTTAATTCCTGGCTTGCCTGTTCAGAAGAACTTAAGTTGGTTTTAATAAAACAAATTGGAGAGATTAGAGAATTTGGAGTCTTTCTGAGAGAACAGCAAATACCTGAAAGGGGCTGCCTTCATTTTTTGGCCAAGAAATCTGATGGGGAGTGCAAAGTAACACCCCATAGCTGAAAACAGGATTTTCCTTTAATGCTCTTTGTGCATTGTGGTTTTATTTGCTGCAGAAAAGGTTCTGTACAGTGCTGATTCTCCAAAGCAGATGGCAAACAATGATTAACCAGTTCCTTCCAACTGCTCACTCATGAGCAGACACCAAGTTGAACCAGTTATTCATATTGAATTAAGCTTAAAAAATAATCATGTAGTTATGAGCATAAATGTTCTCATCTAAATGGAAACTTTCTCAGAATAGTGCACTTGGGGCTGGATGGGTATCTTCAAGCATATTTCTAGTAGCAGAGGGTATGAAAAAGTAAATGATGGTAGAATATGATTATAGTTCTTAATGTAATTTAAAATTATTCCATTGTAAGTGAAATAGTGATGCACAAGGGCAGCACCTCTGATCCACAAGCATTTGCAAGCCTGCCCTACGCAGCAGTAAGTGTCTTGTGTGGCTGCTGAGTCTTACTATCCTGTCTAAAGCTTCTTTTAAGATTTGAGTGGAAGCACTGCTCTAACAGTAGTATCAAGGATTTTAGACTTATGGCATTAAGAGCTAATGGGAAGCATATTTGCTGTACATTCACATTCCTAAGCTGTTCTACTCATGGCACTTCAAGGCCAAGTGAGGCCTAGGATAGGTGAAATTAAAAAAAAATTAGATAAAACCTTTAAATATTGAGAAATGGTATAAATACCATTTATACCATCAGCAAGATCATAATGAAACAGGTTGAGGCAGCTGTGTAGGAGGCAGCTCTGCAGAAAAGGATCTGGGGGTCCTGATGCAGAGGTTGGCACACCCCAGCCGTGTGCCAGCTGCATCTGGGACTGCGGGAGCAAAACACGGCTCAGAGCAGTGATCCTCCCTCTCCACAGCACTGCCTTGGAATCACAGAATGGTTTGGGAGGGTTGGGAGGGTTAAGTGGAAGGTGTTCTGCCCGTGGCAGGGGTTGGAATGAGATGAGATGTAAAGCTCAGAGCCCCATCCAACCGGGCCTTGGGCACTTCCAGGGATGGGGCAGCCACAGCTTTTCTGGGCAATCTGTGCCAGGGCCTCACCAACCTCACAGGGAACAATTTCTTCCCAATATCCCATCTAACCCTGTCCTCTGTCCGTTTGAAGCCATTCCCCCTTGTCCTATCACTTCAGGCCATCATAAATAGTCTTTCCCTGTCTTTCCTGTGGGCTCCCTTCAGGTACTGGGACAATTAGGTCACCCCAGATCTTCTCTTCTCCAGGCTGAGCAATCCCAATTCTCTCAGCCTTTCTCCACAGCAGAGCTGCTCCATCCCTCTGATCAATGATGTGTCCAGTTTGGGAGCACCCTTGTGCAAGAGAGACACCAGCACTGTGTGACCTCACGTGCACTGACCCAGGCACTGACCCAGGCTGCTCAGAGCTGGGCCACGTCCCCAGCCAGGCTCCCAGAGAAGCTGGGAGAGCTGGGTCTGTCCAGGCAGGGAAGGGCATGACAGAGGGGAGACCTGCAGTGCTGCCAGCAGCTGCCTGATCACAGGAGCCTGGCTCTTCTCAGGCTGGCAGCCACAAGTTGGAACAAAGGAAATTCCAGTCAGATACAAGGAAAATCTTTTAACCAAAGAGTGGGCAAAGGCTGGAACAGGTGTCCAGAGAGGTTCCATCCTTAGAGGTGAGATATGATTCAATTTGGTGTGTGCCTCAGCAACCTGCTTTGAACAGGAGGTTGGACTGGATGCTTTCAGGGGCCCCTTCCAACATGGATTATTCTGTTGTTCTTTGATTCTTTCACAACAAGGACTAAAAAAAATATTGCAGACTTGGACCACTGAAAAGACCAAAAAGGAGCAACTTAAGTTCCTTAAGTGGAATTAATAATAGTGTACATCTGCTCATTCACCTTCTGGCATCAAAGAGTCAGGGTTTATGTAATGAATAGTTACCTCAGCATTTTTCTGTATGGCTCTGCCTAAAGGGAAATCACAGCTTTGCTACATGATAACAAAATTCTTACTGACTTCAGGAGACTCTGAATTTTGCCAGCTTGAATGAGCATCACTGGAGGGTTCTTTCAAGTCAGATAATGGTTGTAATGTGGAGAGAACTTCAGAGAATAGTTCTGAGTTTTTCTGAAAGTGTATTTCACAGCATCAGACTTTTTTAGCATATACTCATTAAGTTATGCTAGTTTTGGAAACAAACAAACAAAAGGTATTTCTCTCAGCTTTGTACCTGTGTTCCTGGAAGCACAAGTATTTAACTGAGTTGCTGACAAAAAAAGAGGGAAAATTGCACAGAAGAAAAGCTTCCCTATGACCACCAAGTAAGAAAGTATTTCCAAGCTTTGGCCAGCTCTGACATTTGGACAGTTCATCCTACAGAGAAAGACCATGTAAAAAATCTGAACTTCATTATATGAGCTTGCTTACACCCTGAAAAAGCCTGTTTTTTACAGCCAGGATAAAACCTACAAACTGCAGTATAAACATAGTCAGCCCTGGTAGGGCATATGACCCTTTACTGCATTTCTCACAAGGGGGAAGGGGTCTGACATTGCTTAGGCTGACTTTATGCAATGGCACTTGGCAGCCAGAGCATGTAGAGCCCTGGTACTGTTATGTTTGGATGATAAAAAATGTCCAGGATAAGTTTCCTCTTCTTATCTAACCAGCCTGTTCTACTTCATGTTGTTTATGCTAGTGATTACAGCATTTTTAATTGTCTGGATTATGTGTGAGTACAGATAATGATAAATTCACACTGGGGTCTACACTTGGCCCTTAAAAATTTTTTGCAACTCTGAGGAAAAGTTACTGTTAATAAACAACCATTTTGGAAACCAAGGTGCCTGTTCAACAGCCCAACCTTAATCCTTGCATGGACTCACTGTTTTGGTTGAGTGCAGGTGTATGTGTAATTACAAATTTTAAATGGTCCACAAATATTTAAGAACAAAAATACTGCCTGTGCAGCAGAGGTTAATTTCTGGAAAATAATGGCTACAGAACCATTTGGTAATTTTCTACCCTGCCCTTCCAAAAGAACAATCTGGATCTAAGGAGTGTCTGTCACATGTTATTGCCAATTCCAGTGTTTGGCATTTGTGGTGATTTTATACTAATATTAATAAAATATTTATGGTTTTCTTCCTCATATGTTTGAGCCTTCAGAACTTGTTTTCTTGGCATTTTTTTCTCTGTAGCCATGAGGGATTTTTACCTATTTGTAGAGAATCTGATACAATACATTTATCCAGTAGCTGGAGCATTGAAAACAAGAAGCATAAATCTTGTAGTTCTGAGGACTGGTAATACTGCTTTTAGGATTTGGGAAGACATTTTTTTTAATGGAACACTTAAATGCTTGTATGTGAATCCATTACATGACATACACCATGGTTAGCAACAGCTTTTGTGTGTCATGGCTCAGGTTCCCATACACTCCTGGCAGTTTATACATATTCATGAGATCCATGACATTTTCCTGCATCTGCTCTTATCACAGATTTTGTTTCAAAGCAGCACTTCATTCATGTAGTACACTGACACGTTTTACATATAATTGCTTTTCATCTGGTTGCATGATTATTTTGTGACACCTAGTGGATAAATTGATAGTGGTGCTGAGTTAAATTGCCTCTGCTTTTTTTATTCTCCTGATAAAAGTTCTGGCCTGGAAACTCAATTCACATCACAAACACATACACTCTCTTGCTATCTAACATTTTTCTTTTTTTTCCCCCTTTTTAACTTTGCTCATGGAATAATTTGCTCATGAGCAAGTGAACTAATATCCAACACCAGTCTTGAGGAGATTCCAAGAGTCCCAAAATAATACAAGGTAGTAAATGTTTGAAAATGTCACGGTATTTTTTAGTCAGGCTCCCTACCTGTGAAGTCTGGGATCTTCACACAACAACTTTTTTTACTGTATCAATTTTTTTTGAGGTGTACTTCAAGCATGCAGTTCCCTTGGGAACGAAATGTGCACTACATAAAGTTGTAAAAGGTTGCAAAGAAGTACTTTTTACCCTATGAGAACTCTTAGAAATATCTGTTCCTTTAGTGTTCTTAGAGCATGAAATCTGATAAATAATTAAAATATTCTATACACACAAACATATTTTCAGAATATTTACATCAAGAGTCTAGAAATGCCTTAAATGCATGACCTACTTTCACAACTAAGATATGTCTTGTGAAGTATATCTTAATTTACATGTCATGGATTCCATGGCTAAAGCTTATTTCTGCTACAGGAAAATACTGAAATACTGTCCAATGTGTTTGCTACAAATGCTGTAAGATAGAGAAACAGGTACTTTTATATGGCTCTTATCTTCTGTATTGATATGGGGAAGGGAATCAATTATTTCAGTTGCACCAAGTCTGCTTGCTGTATTTCTCAGCTGATACTAGTAATGTGCATGTTTCTGTCTTTAGAGAAGGTATAATCTACTCCTGGCACAACAGATCTTAAATTCTGAAGTCTGTCATCCCTGAGCAGGTGCAGAACAATAGCTTGTGTGATAGCCAAGATAGAATTTAGTAGATTTTAAATAGGAGCTAAAAGGAACTGTGAGGCAGATGAATTTGGAGCTAAGAGGTTATGTATTTTTCATATGTGGGGAATTGGAATGGAGTTGTGCACAGGACATGAAGAAATCGATTCTAAGGACCATCTACAAGATTTTAGGTTTCAGCTTCTTAGTCTTCAGAGAAAATGTGTTGCATATTTTGACTCCCAAGAGGCTTCACAGTCAGAAAATGTAATACTGAACCGTGTTTTTAATGCTAACTGACAAGACACTCTTTCCCTGTGCCTTTCCTGGCAGCTCCTTGTAACAGTTCTCTTGTGACTTCCGTTTATGTAAAATTAGGGCCTGTAGCAACAGCATCATGAATAATGGACACGGGGAGTCGAACACACCGCGGAGCTCTGGCAAAGATCTGCTCGCTCTGCACCACCACTTCAGCCCACTCATGAATGTTTAACCAGTGAAAGCTTTAGTCTCAGGTACCTGTATCAATACTAGAGTCCATCTATGGAGAGCCCCAGTCACCTGAGGAAAGAGGAGGTTGTGTGGAGCTGAGCACAGGCAGTGCTGTGTGTCTGAGCCCCGAGCACCAAGCCTGGAATTCATGAGGGATTCTCTTGTGCCTGCAAGTGCCATGTCAGCAGGCACTGCCCACTCACCCCAAGGCTCCAAAAGCTTTCACCCCCTCAGCACACAGACACAGGTGGGCAGAAGGGCCCTTGTGTGAAAATGGCAATTTTCAGTGGTTCCCCCTTGCTTTTTCAGGGTGTAAAGCTGGGCTGGGTGAGTGTGTGCATAAGCCTCTTGGCACTGTCCTTGGAATGCTCCGATGGAAAATAACTGGTCAGAGCAGAGGCAAAGTCATTGTGACAAAGCACAAGTGGGTGCTTCTGAAATCATAACACAAGACAGCATCCCATCCCAGGCTGACAACAAAGCTGTTGCAGTGCACAGGGATCTGTGCTGGTGACCAAAGGAAAACAGTCACTAAAAGGATTCAGGGAACTCGATAACTGGCAGTGTTGCTAGTGGCAAAGTCTTGGAGGTCCCCTGACACGGACACAAAAAGGCCTAACGGGGTCAGGGACAACACTTGCTCTTGCAAATGGGCTTGTCTGATCAGGTCTATAGCCTCACACCCTCCCCAGGCCCCAAAAGTAACCAGAAACAAACTGCAGCAATGCCTGTACAAATGATTTCTCCATGTTAATGCGTGTGGACTTCCAGGCCTCTGCTGGCTTACTGTCAGGTTGAACCAAGCCCACTGGCTCAACCCTAAATGCAGTCCAGACTCCAGAACACTGTTCTGCAATAGAAATGCATTTTAGCCTTTTAACAATATTTTAAAACAAACATACTGCATAGAACAGTGATTTCATGCCAGCTTCCCATACAATGTTATCTGCAATTTCAAATGCTGAAGGCTCTAAAGTGATCATCACAAATGGAACAGTTTGTAAAGGGTGGATTTTGCTTGTCTGCCATCATTCTTCATGAGCACTCAAGTAATTTTATCCTGTTTGTAGTGATGGCAAATGTAAGGGTGCATTGATGCAAATACAGAATTTTAGGCTAAATCCATGTAACAGTAGCCTGTTGGAGGCTTTGACCTACTCCTGGCTCCCAGACCACTGATTCATTCACTCATACTTAGCTGCTTGATCTCACTAAGGGCTAAAATTTAAAATGAAGGAGGCCTTATGGGAGAAAGGCCAGAAGCCATTTTTCTACCAACTATAATTATTGGCATGGCTGCATTCTGCAAAGTGAATTTTAGTTTCTTGTTGAGGCTTACCCTGACAGGCATTCCCTCTTGATGTTTAATTAAGTTAGGATTTGCACCTGCTAGTTTATTGCATAACTTTTTAAAGAAAAACAATTTTCAAGGACCCTGAATCCATTTCAGAGTGAAAATTCAGTTTTCTCAAAAAGGAATTAGTGGATTGAGATTGGGAATGTCATTTTTTTAAGAAGAGTGACTCTATTCAAAGGAACTGAAAAAAATAGCACTTTCTCAGTGACATCACATAGGTTAGGTGTGACACTGTATGAATTGCACATACTAAAAAGCCAAATCCACTTGACTTAAAATTCAGATGGCTTATTTAAGATTCTCTGTGTAGTAAAGGTGTTTTACATCCAGAAAGAATTTAAAATATCACTCAAATAATTGCCTGTGAGATGGCTGAGTATTTAACTGGAGAGACTGGAAGTCTGTGATTCTGACTGTTCTCTGCATCACTGACTATGCCCAGTTTTTATTTTCACAGGGCTTTAGAGGGAGTGGGAAAGGTGCAGTTTTAGAAAGCTGGACATCACATATCAAGTCAAACATGAGGGTGATCAGTTTAAGTGTCCAGTTTTGTGTTCAGAGATGTTGATGCAAATCCAGGTGATGTCAGCTCAGCTCTTTCAAATATAAGGTCCACTGATCAACATCCTAAAATTAGTGAATATTTTAGGGGGTTGTTATTAACATTTCATTTTTGTGTGATCTGCATGAATACAATCCTCCTAGGAGTGCAAATAACTGAGGAATGTTTAGGAAATACTGTAAGAGAAGTGTTCTATGCCCCTTTTACTCTTGCTATCTCTGTCTGCCAAGAGAAAATAAACCTGACACATTCTCTTTGCTCTTTGTCTAATAAAAACCAATCCCTAATTTATCACAGCTTCATCTCCCCTTGCTGGATTCATTTCCCAGATAATCCAGCCCTTGCACTTTTGATTTTACACATGGTAAAATAGCAAGAGTATGTGTAACGCTTGTTTTTCATAAGGTGTACCTCACCTGATGGATTTGTCATTTCCACACAGATTTCACCTCCTCTGACTCTGGACTTGCCCTGATTTCTGAGCATTAGGATCTGGTGGTCCTCATCTCTGCCATGGAGAGCTCAGGGATACAGTGGGGGCAAGCACAGCAGCTCAGCTGGGAAACCAGGAGATGGAAAGGTTATGCCAGGAAAACGGGAGATTGATCTTTAAGTCCTACAAAACTAATAGCTTGTAATACACTGAACAGTTCTGTGGTGTCTTTCACAGCTTATTTTTTAAAAAATATATTTCCTTCAATGTTTGTTTGCTTAAGGTCACAACTGCAATATACAGAGCTGCCAGTGCTTAGCCCTGGTTTAATTTCTGTATTTGTGGAGGCTTCGAGACATCAAGTGTTTCATCATTCTCTGGAATACCAGCTTTTGTGGCTTTTTAGCATTCAGAGTAGTACATAACCAAAATGCAGAAATAAATGCAATAGAAAAAATAACACTGTTATCAGTGTAGGTACTGCAGTTTTCCTAAGCAGAAGACATGATCCCACCCCCAAGAAAAATGAGGTGTATTTTTGATGGAAAACGGTCTTTTCCCTAATGCAGTCCATTCTGAAGCATGTTTAACATCCCAGGCATTTCACAGAACAGGAGTATGAAATGCTGACATAACACCTGTAGAACATGGCTGTGGTGATGCAGAACACCTTTGGTGCACACCCAGCCCCAGCTCCATGGCTCTGCTGCTGGTCAGACCTCCCTACACCCAGTCAGGGAGTCAGAGCAGCTGACATTAAGCACATTCCCATTTTCTGATAACCATTGTCAAACTTTTCTGGAAGGTCATTTCTGTGGAGGAATTTCCTTGACTTTAGCATGGTCACCCACAAGAGTGAGGAAGTTCCTGTCCAGGTCCGGCTGGTAGGTTGACTTATTTAAGCTGATGTATTTAAATGTTTTTACATTTTGTTGCCTTTTTTTTTCCTCACATGAAATGTTCAGAAACATACAAAAATTACTGCAGAGCTCAGAGACATTTAGCCAGAGAGTTCTGACTCATTTCACAGCTGCTCCTTTTTCCCAAATACTTGCAAACAGTTTGATAATAACAATGGCTTCACTGAATATGTAAAACTGTTTATTATAAAGAGCCATATTGCACTGCCTGTGATGTTCTATGTAATAAAGAAAGGGTTGGCAAAATTTATACAACTGATTTTAACAGATAATTAAAATAGTTATTGGCCCCAAATTCTTTTTGATGTGTAAGCTTGCTACACATCCAAAAGTGTCATTTTGAACTTCTGTGTCTCATAATTTGTGCTATATTGGATAATCAGGGCCTCCTTCAAAGCCACTGAGGCCAAGTGAGGGTGTACTGTTGATCTCAGTAGTGTGTGAATTGCTCCCCTGCTTAAAAGAATGATGAATCTGAGGAAAAAGCTTCCCTGCAACACTGTGCCTATGGTTTGTACAAAGCAGGACAGCACACCTGACTGCTCCAGCACTGAGGAACACCATGGGTGAGCAAACCTCATGGCCAAAGTTTGTCCCCCTTTTGTGCTTTATCACAACAGACAGAGTGATAAATTTGCTCCCCTAGTTACAGCCTGGCCCCACTAATGCCCAGGTGAAATGGGAGCAAGCTGCTGGACACAGCAGCAAATGCTCTGCAGCTGACACAGACAGACACTTGTGCAGAGGAGGAGCCCTCCTGCACTGAACCCTAGAAAATCCTGTGCATCTCCTCTGAATGGAGGAGGCTGTGGAGGTCTGGTCTGTGAGTTTTTCCCACTGTGCCTGCCTGAAGTTCTGGCAGGATCTGTCTGTGTTACTAAGTTACAGGAAAGTTTCACAGCTGGGGAAAGAGCTGTTGTTTGCCATTTTAGAAGCAAAGTAATGAGTGAGATTGCAGTGCATGTATTTCACAGGAGTCACAACCTCTGTGTTTGTAGAGTGTTTTTTCTTTTGAAGTTTGCAAGCTATATGGAAGCAGTATGTTATTTTCATTATGTTTAGTTTAATATATATTTTAAAATACATTGTGTGGAGTTTATCATCATAAATCCAAGGAAAGTGAATCTTTCCCTCCTCTAATCAAGGCCTACCTGAAATCTCTAGGAAAGTTACCTGCCACAATATTGCTTTGCCACAGTCCTGCCAAGAAGAAGGGTGTGGCAGTGCTCCTGCTTGATCCAAGCCCTGCTGAATTTGGTCAGGAGGCTTCCCTTGGCTGCAGTGTCCACCCTGGCATATCCTCAGCCATTTCCCCCATAATGCTCTTCCCAAAAATGTTGGTGACATTTCTAACCGTGAATAAATAGTCTGTAGGAGCAGACTGGGGACTGTGCATCCCTTGGGAAGCCAGAAGACAATCATTGCAGGCAGAGAGATTGGAAACTGCTGGTCTGGCCTGCATCCAGACCCCAGACCTTGCTGGGAATGTCCCTGCCTGGGAGAGCCTCCAAGCCCTCTTCTTCCCTGGTAATCACAGTGCACTCCAAGAGCACACAGCCAGGGCATTTCCTTCTTCCTGGGAGCCAGGGAGGCTTAGCCTTTGTAAATAAATCCTCACGAGGTTTTGGGGGGAAGGTACCTTGAAACAGCAGAATGCTTGTTCTGCGCTGTCCCAGTCTGTTCATTAGTAAGGCTTTTAGTTATATAACAACCCTGCTTTAAAACTCTTTCCTGTAACATCACAGAAATAGCAGACTTGGCCCCCTGCCTTTTGAAAAGTGACTGCTGAGGTACTTATTAACAACAGTTCCAAGACATTTTTCAGTGAGAGTTGGAATATGGAAATGTCATATTTTTCCTAGTATTAAACAGTTGTTAAACTAGAAACATAACTCTTGCCAGATAGCTATTTCTTGTGCCTGTCATCTTCATAGAAGGAAAATGAACATGCATTTTTCTTTCATTAAGTATTTTAAAGTTCATCCTTGTTTGGTGATCTAGTCAATTAAAATAAGTTTATGGGCAGCTTGTGAGGGCAGAAGACTAATTAATTTTAGGTGTTTGATAAAGCACATTCTTTTCCATTTTTGCCTGCTAATGAGTATTACTAATACCCATAATAACAGATCTTATAGAAAATAGTGTTACACAGAGTTTATGGTACTTTACAAGTAATTATCTTAATATCATTATGAATTAACAAACCACTACTTTTGTGGGGAAATATACATTAGGCAGCATTGTATCAGCACAGCACCTAGAGAAAAGAATCTCTAATATCATTATCATAGAAAATAAGAGCATCCAATAGAAATGGTCAATTAACGTTCACCATTTTTTCAACAGAGATGAACATTTTCCAGTATCCCACCTAGTGTTGCCCCAAAAAGTGTAAGTGAAGTCTAGATATATTAAAGACAGGCAGTGTAAATCCATGGAACACACTCCAGAATGTTGCTTTTCTTTCAATCTATATTTCTGTCTCTTTGAGTCACTGAGATCAGCTGTAAGTGTAGGTTCTTCATCCAAAATTCTTTGTCATTGGAGTTGGATGGGTGTGTGGGGTAGTTTGGGCTTTTCACTACTGTGAATGCATCCTTCTAGAGCCAGACTGGTTCTTTGAACTGGTTTCACTGGACCATCCAGCATAAAGAGTTGCTGTTCTGAAAGGTTATGTTGTTTTTTATCCTTCCACTATGAAGTAGATGCTTATAAAAAGTCACACTTTGAAGTCACACAATACTCAGCTTTCCTGTAATTATATTATCTAACACTGTTCTATTGATATAAGCACAGGGTTTATTTTACACAGAAAACATTTTCTGAGAGGTGATTGTACAACACATCCAGCCTTGCTGAAACTGCACAGAAGTTTAGCTCCACTTCACATTCTTGACTCTTAGGAAAAATACTGAGATCTCTGATTACACACATAAAGAACTTGTTTATTTTAAAATATTTTATCTAAAAAACAGAGGTACAGGGTAAGGGTTTTTTCAGAGAATTATTGGGAGAGCAATTGACCATGCCTAAAAGCTGGCACTCAGAAAATTCTGAGATTTAAAACCCTTAAGTACATAGAGAAGGCTGTGAGGTTTTCTTCTGGAGAGCTTTGCAAAGGGGTCCTTTTACAGGGGTTGAGTGGCTTCTGGTACCAGTTTTGGGGAGTTTTGGCATTGATGAAATGTTGAAGTCTCTCAAGGTATTTCCTTAGTATGGTATTGAAAGAATATCACCCTTTTAGGTCTGCAAGGGCTTTGAGGTTCTAAGAGATGAAATACAGGCCTGGACAATGTTTCCTTCCTTGCAGTGATCTCAGCATGGTCAGAGTTACACCTGTCCTGTTTTGTCCAACAAGTGGCACCATGGCAGCTAGCAGCAACCAGTGACCTCTTTCTGTGTGGTCACAGCCCATTACAGTGAAATGAACTTTGACATTGATGGCATAACATTGACCTCTATAGATTAACACATTGATATCCAATTTGGTCAGATATCTGCCTTCTCCTTCCTTCTCTGCTTTGTTTGAAAGTGTTTGTTTCTTGAAGGTGAAGTACTTGATACCTCTCTCTGCCTGTCTCTACAATGCTTCTAACATTCAAGTCAATCTAATAAAAAAATACTCTCTTTTCACTATACTTTTCTCTTGCCTGTCTCTTTTGAGTCAGAGTCTCCCATGGGCCATGGTGTAATTGTGGTAGTAATAGGTGGATGAGAAAGCTGGTGCTGTGTGTCATTCTCCTGGAGAAAGAAGCTGCTCTCTGCTTTTGCACATGCTCTCACCCACCTTATAATTGTTTCAGTGTGCAGAGAAATGCAATTGAGATATGTGTGTTTTGTCTTGCTCCTCTCTTTTCAGATCCCCACATTAGTGATGCTGAAAGCCAGGGCAGATGGCTTCGTCCCCCTGCAGTGTGACCAACTTCCCTCAGGGTGGGATTTGCCAAGTGAAACAACTCTCCTTGATCCGTGTGGGGCTGATGGATGCAGCATTTATTATGTTCTTTAATTAACTAGCAAAAGGTTAATTCACTGATTAAGGTAGGGTGCTTGTTTTAAAAATTTGCTTATTTATTAAAGCAGTGTTTATATTAGAACACAGACTGATATTTCAGTTATTCACACTTATTTAGATCTGCCCTGAATGGGAAGTGTCACCAAACCAGGTGGCAGGGAATAACAACCCCCTCAAAATTGAGTGTAAGTATGAGGCTACAGAAGCTGATGCTGTAGTGGCAGTTCTGCTAATCCCCCTAACCAAGACCTGTGTGGTACAGTGGGGTGTGTTTAATTTGGTCATCAATTCAGAGCTGGGTTACTGCTCAGTTAGGAGTATTGCTGAGCAGGCCACAGTTCCTCACAGTCTTGACAAATTAATTGCTCAGTCTTTGGGGTTTATCTATGCAGAACTTGGGAAATTCACTTGGAGAACCTCAGCTCTTCCCCATTAGGATAATGGAGGAGTATCTGGAAGCATGTTAAACAATCCCTCTCAGTCAGCATCCATTCTAAGTCATAGTGATGCTTTTCCCAAAGTGACAAACGGGTTTGATAAGGTACAGTCATGTAGGAGCTGGAAGTACACAAGTACAGTTATTAAAAATGAATGCTGTATCTTGTTTCCCTTGTGTATCTTGTCACTGACATGACTTCACAAGTTCCAAATCTATTAAACATTTCAAACATGGAACTGGAGCTCATTAAGCAGAATGTTGACTGGTATATAGCAAACTGTTTCAAATTCAAGACTCTTAACATTTGTCTCCAGAGTTTTTTATCTTCTAGGTTGTCGCCAAGCAATCCAGCTGTCTGGGAAAACAGCCTGGGCTTCCTGTGATCAGAGTGTGACTGTCCTTTGGGGTGAGGTAGTAGGTTGTATAGTTTTAGGGCTATGCCCTGCCTTCACATAACTATACAATCTACTGTCTTTCCTGAAGTGGCTGTGATGTCAGCGCTGGATGTCTCCAAAAGACAACACAGATATTTTTCAACTGTACCATTCTCTGGGCTCTGTCTACGTGTTTGGTTCTTGTACATAAATGTCCTTAGAGTGTTTAGATTGCTGTATTTCCCATTCAGGCTCAAAAGCCATTTCCTTCTGGTGTTTTGGGAGGGCAGGTGGGGTGTGAATTCCAGGACACAAAGGTACAACCCAGTCCACAGTGGATTTGCTGTCTGGGACTGCCATGGGAGTGGCCACTTGGAAACAGCTGATCCATTTCTCCCTTGTTTTCTGGCATTTGTGTTCATATTAAACATAAAATGCTTTTAAACATAAAGTACTTTTGATTCAGCAGCTGTTTAAATCCATTTGGTATAGGCTGTTTGAGAAACTACAAAGGGATGACCGGACCAAACCCTATGAGGATGTCTTCCTGTCAGTCATGTTCTGCCCTGGAAGTGGTAAATTCTTGAACCCTAAGTAAGAGGTGTCTTCAGTCAGTTTTAGATGCTGATTTAATTCACTTTTTTATTAATATTGCTCGTTTGGGAGGGACAGTGTTTGCCACTGCAGTTCCCCTGTCTCTGGAGTCCCTCCACCAGTTCTCTCTGACTCCCAGGCAGAGCTGTGGGGAAGGGCTGAGAGGTCACACATGGCCTTTCTAAGGCCAAGGAATGTGTGGGCTGGGGAGTGATAAGGTAATTTACTTGCCAACAGTGAAATGTTCCCTTCAGAAGATGCACGTGATGCTCTAACAGGATGAGGTAGTAGGTTGTGTGGTTTCAGGGTAGTGATTTTGCCCCAATCAGGAGATAACTATACAACCTACTGCCTTCCCTGATAGGCAGCATAACATCATCAGTGTCTTAATTCACAGAGAAACAAGAGCTAAAATATGTTCCTAAGATACACTTCTGAGACCAGCAAAGTACGTCTAGATACAATGGTTGCTATCCTGTCCCTAATAGCTCTAAATTTGGATTTTAAGTGTAGATTTTTGATAACTGCCTGCAAAATAATGACCCTTTTTTAAGTCTTTATCATGAAAAATTGAATTAAAGAAGATTTATTTATTTCAAAGTTTACCTGCTCTCAATCTGTTTCATTTTTGGTTCATCTGAGTGGGATGAAGTTAATGGGGAAAATGATTCCAAAAATCCTGTGAACTTGCATTCAGGAAGTTTGTATTTCCTTGACATCTAAGTTTGAGTGCAACAAATTTTACTCACAATGCCCTGGTTTAGTTCAACCTTACCTCTCCCTCAGGAATCTTCCAGTGTTTTACAAATAGTACCAGGTTAAGTCACACAACATTCTTCAGCAGGTAAGGTTTACATTGCAAAGGAAAAGCTGTAACAATGAAAATCAAGAAAGAGAATTTAAAAACCAAAACCAGACCTCTATTTAGTCCCTCAGTTTCTCATAACAGGCTCATTTAATGACATTAAGTGCCCCCGAAAGAATTCTATTCTATCTAAAAAGCACAAATTGCATCTGAAAAATGATGGACAAAAAATGTTTGGTCATTAAAGATATTTTGAGAATATGAACTTTAGAGTCTTACAAGAAAAATCTGTGGAAGAAAGGGAATATAACAACAAGGTCCTGAGTTTGGTTGTAGGCATAGAAATTGTTCTCTCACATGCAAAATACACCCACAAATAGAAGTCCTGTAAACCTTAAGGTTACCTTGAGACCAGAGGTATCAGATTGGTTTTGCATAACCCTTAGGATATATTTTGATTATACAGCAGCCTGTTACTGTAGACTGGAGTCAAAATTGAAGGTAGTTATAATCCTGTGTTTCTGTCTGCTGTGCCACACAAAGGCAAGCTCACCTCCTCTGAGCTTTCCCCTCATCTCTGTAGCTGGGAGAGCTGTGACATGCATGGTGAAAGCACATGGAATAACTCTTGGTACAGTCAGCAGCAAAAGTAGGTATTTTATTGCCTCTCTAGTCCAAGAATGCCCCACGTTATCTGGAGTCAGGTGGTGTTTGAGGTCATTCAACACCTCGAAGCAGGGCCTTTTGTTCATACCTTTGCCAAAGGTTTGGAAGACTTTTTGACTTGGGTTCATGGAGACAGATGAAGGCTGTTGGTACAGGAGGAAAAGTTGGTACATGTCTGAACCACCCACAGGAGAACAGGCAATACTGTGGCTGGTTTTAATCTTCTCCATTCCTCTGGCTGTGCATCTCTTAATGCAGCACTGCAGGTCCTGAGCTCTTTCTTGCAGCCTCAGGGCTGCAGCGTGAACGTGACAGAAGCTGGGGTAGTGATTGCATTGTGTGTAGCCTAAAGCATCCTGCTGCTCTTCAGGGTGCACAACAGGCTGGGTAGCACAGTCTTGCATTCTGTAAATACAGAGAGAATGTTCTCTCTGGGACAGTGGGGTTAACAGAGGGAAAACGCTGTCCATGTTCTACAGCAGCCTGTTAGATCTGAACTCTGAAGTAGTTTTCAGATCTTCTGGGTCTGCCTGGGTCAGCATTTTGCTCTTAGTAATGAGCTGTGAGTTTTCAGATTCTAGTCACTCTGGCAATCCCATTAAAATAAAGGGCCAAAAATATCCACAGTGTTCTCCTCTCTAGGATCAACTGTAAATGCAAAACCATGTGCCTGTACTTGGCAGTGTGTGAGCCTGCAGATAATCAGGCCTGTCCTTAGCAGTGGCTGTCATTACAGCTAATGACACTCCACCAGAAACTTGAAAGCACAACTCAGAGGCATTGAGTATTTCCCAGAACTGCATACTGGAAATGTTTGTATCCAAATGTAAGCAGCAGCTGGGCCTGGTGGAATCACAAGGGAAGAACAGCTGGGATTTTTTAAGACTCCAGTCAGCATTACCACTTCTTGAGGTGTCATGCTGTTTGTTGCACACATCAGGTGTGAGGAAAGAGCTTAATCGTGAGTACACATAACATCTCATGAGGAATGTGTATCGTGGCATGTACTTTTATGTAGTGTGTGTCTGCTTAAACTCTCTTCAACTTAGTGTGCCAGCAAGTAGTCATTGATGAGAAGAAGCTTAATACATCTTGCTGGAACAAAGCCTGTACATTTGCTTATAACAGGCCAGGTAAAAATTGGTGGGTGTTGGGTTTTCTGTGAGGCCAGGATTTCAGTTATTAGCTTCCCTGGAGAAAGTGTGTGGTGTTTTGAAAGAAGGCACAGAGAAGACATTAAGCAGCTCTCTGACATTGAAGCCACCATTGAACTTTGGATCTCCACTGTGTGGATGTGTCAAGTGTTCTGCCTCTTCTACCTTTTCAAGGCTCTTACAGCTTTTTTGGGTTTTTAAACGTGAACAAACCTCCTTTTTCTCTGAAACCAGTTACCCAGTGTAAAAAATTTTACTTCATTTGGCAAAACACTAAAGCAATAGTAGACATTTACAGACAACCCCAATAACTACCTTAATGACATGCTGTCAGCCCAGCTGTGAAGATCCAGCCTTGTCCCCATGTGTGAGTGCCCTGGAGTGCAGCAGCACACCCTATCTTGCTAAACAGAGGGGCAGCTGTGGTTACAGGGAGAGAGCTGGTGCTTGTTGGGAAATTCAGGAAACCTGGCCTTGGGCTTGGAAAGGGTTCCCACACAGGGCCTGGTCCCAGCATTGTGCTCTTACTGGGAGGTAAACAGTAGTCTCACAGAATCACAGAATATCCTGAGTTGGGAGGGACCCACCAGGATCACTGAGTCCAACTCCTGGGCATGGCCAGGAGATCCCAACAATCCCACCCTGTGCATCCCTGAGAGCATTGTCCAAACTCTCCTGGAGCTCTGGCAGCCTTGGGGCCGTGACCATTCCCTGGGGAGCCTGTTCAGTGCCCGAAACCCTCTGGGGAAAGAACCTTTCTCTGATATCCAGTCTGACCTTGCTGTGACACAGCTCCAGCTGTCCCTGGGGTGTGTACCTGGGCACAGAGAGCAGAGCTCAGAGTTGTCCTTCAGGAGGAAGCTCCAGACTGCAGTGAGGTCCCCCCTAATCCCCTCTTCTCCAACTGAACTGATCAAGTGCCCTCAGCCACTCCTCATATGGCCCCTCCAGATCCTTCACCATCCTCGTGTCCCTCCTTTGGATTCTCTCTAAGAGCTTTGGGTCTTTCTTATTGTGGTGGCCAAAACTGCCCAGCCCTAAGAGCAGCACACTAACCTTGAATGACAGGAACATTAACAAAACATTTTAAAGTTATATTGGCATTGCTGTGAACCATGTGACTCATGGATGGTTATCCATGAAGGCATCCAGGTATTAACTTCCATTACAAAAACTGGGAGATGAGAGCCTGGGAAGTTGTCTATGAGGATCTGGCATTCAGTGATGTGCATGCTCAGATTTCACCAAAAAATCAGCTTAACCAAAAAATACAAAGGTATCAAAAAAATCCCTAGGCCAAAATATCCACTGGTTTTCAAAGAAATCTGTGTTCTTAAGTCACATGGACACTTTCAATTGTTCTACAGTTAAAAGCAATGAGCACCAGTCATGCTAAGCATTTGATGGTATAAAGACTTGTTTGGTTGTAGGATACTGTTCGTGCCTAGTCTCCAACACAAATCAAAACCCAACAAGGAACCAGGTTAAGAGAGTTGCAAATGAGTTCCCTGTTGTGTCTTATGTTCATGTTCCAGAGGTTCTTGCTCTGGGTCCAGCCCGCTTATACAAATGTAAACAATAATATTCCCATCCTCAAGGAGCCCCAGTGAGATTTTATAAAGCAAAGTGTGTTAAGAAGGTTTCTCAATCAGCTGAAAGTGAGCAGCTGTTTGCTCATTAATATCTGGTGTTAATTAACACTTGGAAGTGAGTAAGAAACACCTGATGTACTTTGAAGTAAAACAAATAAAGGTACCACTCTTAGACGGTTCTTAATGTAAACATCGAAACTGAAAATAAAATTGTTCCTGACACAGTAAATTGGCATTTCCTTTTTGTGATAAAAGGCAGTTTAACCCTTCCTTTACACAGTAAGACAGGTCCTTTGAGCATCTCACTTTTGCTGATGAAAATGTCTCACTTGTGGTGAAATTATGAAAACACATTTCACAGCACCCAGGGATCTGGGAGGTTTCAGTCCGGTCTCGGACTTTAGAGTCCTGTAGAAGTGTACGCTCTTCTCTCTGGCTTCAGCCTGGATTTGATACTGTTTCTCACATCTGGTAAAAAACTACCCTGCAAGCTTGACAAATGATAGTGTAGCAGTGACTATTTGAAAATCAGATGGGGAATCCCACAGGTCCTATTTTTGTTTAGGCTTGGCTTGCTGGCTCATTCCAATGACCTCCGCTGAGGTTTGGCATAGGATACTCATGGTTGCAACATACATTTTTCCTCCTTTTTATTCAACTTTTTCCTCCAAAATTTCAACATGGCCACAACTTTGGTTGTATTTTCTTTTTCTCTCCTCTTTTTTGCTTTTTACCATGGATAGACTAAAATGATTGATGGCCCAGGATTCAATGATTTACCTTTTATTCCTCCATCTTAGCAAAACTTAGAGTCTGAGTTTGGAAGTTCAAATGGACAAATACGTTTTCATTTCATTCCCCTTTGCAATCCATCTTTTCCAAAATTTAATCAGTTTTAACTGTAGCACAAAGAAACCCTATAAAAAATATTATATCCATCATATTATACTAGCTGGTGGAAAAAAGAAAAAATTATTTACAATTAAAAAAACAAACAAACAAAACAAAAAAAAAAAAAACCTTGAGCAAAATTATTATTAAGAAAACTTCCACACTTGAAAGTTTTTCCCCACTGGCTCAAGGAAAAAGAGATTTTCCTGTGTGGAATATGGTAGCTCCAGATGTCCCTAGCTCCAGCTCTTCCCAGATTTCCAGTGGAGGGGCTACACTTCCGTGGGTTTGGGTGAGTGTGTGGGCACACACCCCAAAGCAGCCGGCACCCACGACATTGGCGGGGCTTTCCCTGCTCCAGAGCCGTGTCCGGAGCTGGGACACCAGAGTGCCTTGGCCACAGGTGAGCCCGGCCAGGTGTGGCTGTTGCCTTCCCCAGGGGATTCCGGGTGGAGGCAAACCTCGGGAGAGGCCCGAGGAGAGCGGCGCCCGGGCCTTGCCGCCGCCTGCCGTGTGTGGCCCACCCCACAGGGCATTCCCACCAAAGGCAGGGGGCTGCGCTTCTCCCCGGGGAGTGTTTAAAGTAGTCTGGCCACTGCTCAAGCCCGGAGACATCCAGAACCCTTTATTGGTGGGGCAGCTGTGCTCACCTCAGCCCGGGGGCCGACGGGCTCCAGGGGCCTGGGCCGCCTCCCAGCCTCCCCCCGGTTCTCCCGTCTGAGGCCTCTCCAGGCTGATTTACGGCTCCCTCCGAGTGCCTGCGATGGAATTAGAGCGCCTTGTATTACACGGTGCCTTCCCTGTTATTCTTGCTGCACGGCACAGATTTATGACGGCTTCTAAGCCAGGCAGCACGTAAAGAAATATGATCTTAACAAAATATAAAAGGGACCAAAGGAGGTCAAAGTGTGGGAGCTGAACTCTATATGGTGATCCAGGATTTCCTTTTATTTACTGCTCACACCTTTTCAGTCTCAAGTGGATTTGGGCTGTCTCAGGCAGCCCTACCCCACGTAATCCTCTGAGCCCAGAGACTTTGCCATCAGCGGATGTCTTTCATTACGATTTAGCACATGTAGGAAATCCCAAAATGCCGCCGGTGAATTAAATGAATTTTAGACCCAGAGTGCCAGAAAGGCACACAGCACCAGGGTAGGTAGGAGCCCCACGTTCATCCAGGCAGGCTTTCTGTCTCCTGACGTCTCTTGCTGTGGCAGCAGCTGAGGGTTTTCCAGGTCAGTGGTGTCCTGCAGAGCTCCTCTGTTTTCAGTGCTGAAGGAGAACCATTTGTGAGAGTCCTTCACGGAGACATGGAGCAAGAGCTGTGCCTGATTGCGTGGCTAGGACTGTGGGACAAGGAAAGTAATGCTGTAAGCAGTTCTACTTTATAGCTTTATTTACACATATTCATCAATTATTCCTAAACTGTAGCACATAAGAAGAAGAGAGGCCTTCCCCTAGCCTGCAGATGCATAATGTGAGCCTGCAGCAGGTGCAAGGTGTCTCGAGCACAAGGGCAGAGCTGCAGGGGGGCACCTGCAGGACCATGGCCTGCCTTAAACACTGCCTCAAACTGCAAAGTGAAACAGCTGGCAAGGGGGAGGACAGCTGTAATTACAGCCCACAACTGACTCCTGAGCCAGTGGCTACTACTGAGAGCCTGGTCTTGAACCAGAAGCAAAGAACAGGAGCCTTTTCTCTCTTGGGTGAGGGCTGTAATCCCCTCCAGCTACAGTATCATTCTCTGCATTAATAGAACAAGGTCTGGTGTGCTCCCTTTCCTTCAGATTTATTATCATTTCTCCATTTGAGGAAAGGAATTTATCTCTCTTCTAGCCCAGGGCTGTAGCAAGGTTCCCATGGCATGGGGGTTTTGTTGGGTTTTTTCAGCGGAGATA
Source organism: Hylia prasina (assembly GCA_013397195.1). Classification (NCBI taxonomy): domain Eukaryota; kingdom Metazoa; phylum Chordata; class Aves; order Passeriformes; family Sylviidae; genus Hylia; species Hylia prasina. Next base: position 466,710 of record VYXD01004345.1, on the reverse strand, counting down.
CCAGGCTGGTTCCCAGATGTTCTTTGGGAATTTCACAGGCCACAGGTCCACATCTGAAGCACCTTTATTTAGAAGCCTGGACTCTTGTGAGATGTAAGGCAGACATCAGCACTGACAGTCACCACAAAACTGCCTCCTCTTAACCAATTTTGCCAGTGACTCACATTTATAAAGTAGGCAGCACCACTTTAGTTTTCAACACAGAAAATGGTTAAAACAAATAAACTAGTTGCTGGAAGTAATTTGCAGGAGGATTGGTACTTTGTCACCCATTGCTGTTGTCATTTCTTTCCCAGGTGCAGTTCCTCAGAGCCTGGGCTATGCCTCAGCTCTCAGCTCTGGGTGCTCTCCTGAGATTCCAGGTCTCTTCCAAAGTGGCACCCCACAAAGGGTGAGTGATGTCACTTTGCCAAAAAGGGAGATGTGTGGCCTCCCACTCACCTTGGGATCCTCATGTTCCCCAGCTCTCTTTTTTTGAACTGATTACTGAATTTCTTGTGCTTATATCCTCACAGATGTGCTGTTTATCATGACATCAAAACCAATACCTTTTGGAAACACCGGCACTACTGCACATTTAAGTGTAACATCTAAATCAGTCAGTTCTTGTGTATTTTGAATAAGGTGCACCACTGATAATTTGACATATGTCAAGACCTGGTACAATATGAACGTTACCTCCTTTTTTCCTCACTGTAGTTTTGATGACTCCCCTCAATCCCCTGGCTGCAATAAATGCTGCAGGCTCCAGACAAAGCAAAAAGCAGATAGATAGATAGATAGATAGATAGATAGATAGATAGATAGATAGATATCTGCTGATGTAATTTCTCACTCTGAAATTTCACTCTGAAATATAGAGACCTCTTCTGGTAGCACTGGATGATTTAGATTTCAGTCTCCCTGAAGAAGCCTCTCATCTGTCAGTGTCCAGTGAGTGCCTTGCATATTCTGTGTAAAGACTTTCTGATAACCAAAGGCATTGATCTCCCATTGCTTGGCATGTCTGGCATTACCAGCTCATGATTTATTTGCCTCATTTGAGAAACTCAGCAACACTTTCTGTGCTGAGTAGCCAGGCATTGCTGGAATTTTAGGAGGGACTATGTTTGGCAGTTCATGGCTATGGCAGCACTGGTGCAGTGGATGATGTTTTGGCTTTCAGGGAGCTTGGTGAGTTGGAGGAAATGTCTTCCTGATGCTTTCACACCAGACAAGCTCTGCTCTTCTGTAAACATTTAATGAAATGCAGCTTTTTGTTGATTTGTGCCCTAAGTCTCTCCTAGCACTGCATGCTGCAGCCTGAACTTGCCTCTTCTTCCTTAAATGAGATTATCCAGGGCATAGCCATGCAAAATCTTTCATATTTCCACTAAGGAAGGTCTCACCTCTTGTCTGGGAAGCCTATTGCTCAATTATTTTCTGGCTGAAGAATGATTTTTTTCCTATATCCAGAAGGAATTTCCCCTAAACTGTCTTTTGCCCACAGCCTCTTGTCCTGGCACCAGGAATCCTTTGGAAAAGAGTGTCTCCATCTCCTCTAGAACCATCTTCTTTGAGTGTTGAGACACTGACTAGACACATCCTGAGCCTTTCTTTTCCCAGGCTGAACAAACCGAGCCTGGGGAATCCTTTAGCCTTTCTTCATATGTCAGGTTCTCCAACCCTCTCTGCAATGGACCCTCTCCAGTTCTTTGGTGTCTTCCAATGTCTTCCATTTTCTTGAGCTGGGGGCCAAAAGTGGGCATTAAATTCCAGGCTCATCCTAACAAGTCCCAAGTAGCTGTGGCCTGATCAATATGTTCATGCAGATACTGGAATAAAAGGATAAAAAAATCAAAAATTCAGCTTCAATATACAGAATTAATTTCTTTCTATACCAAAACAAGTTCAGAAGCAGAGATTAACTTTCTCCTATTGCAAGGTTCTTATACAAAGGTGAGACCTAAAAAAAGGAGAATAAAGCAGTGAGAAATGAGTTTAAATCATATAAGAAATCCCAATATTTGAAGCACAGTAAAATTCTGTTAAAGACAAAATTTAATGGGCATTCTGAGGAGAAAATTCTACCCATTTCTTCTTACATTCCTTCTGGTTGAATGATAGAGTCAGTGTACTAAAGTATTTATTAGTTTATCTATTTGAGGTTTGCATTGCCTAACATGCAGGAGTTCCTGGAGGCAGAGTGAGGCCTGGATGTGCACTAATGAGTTGGTGCTTGTAATTAATGCCCTGAATGCTGAACTGAGTCCGGCCTGATTCTAAAGCAAATTTTTAGTGGGCTAAAGGTGCTGCCAGCCAAGCTAAGAATGAAACCCTTATGATGATACTTGTCCATTCCCTCCTAAAGGAGAAAGGAATCCCGAGAATAGAAAATTAGAAGCAGGAGGAAGGGAGGACACAGGGAATGATTCAATGGGTCATGGAAATCCAACTGAGATTGCATATGTGCAACATGATCAGGTTGGAAAAATAATTACTTGAGCAGGGAGCAAAATGAACCTCTAGTGGAAGAAGTTGGCTTAGTCAGGAGATAGAAATCTGATGCTGGAGAGAGTCTGAAGCTGAGCCTGATCAATCTGATTTGAGTTTTTCCAAACACAAATTCCTCCTGCTCAGCGGGACATCTCCTAGTGAACAGAGTATATATTGGCTTAAAATAACTCCACCTGAATTGGTCTTCAAAGTGAAAGTTTGTCTCAAGCAGTATCTGAACTCTTGAGAGTGTGAGATTCTGCAAACCAAGCAGAAGGATCTCCTGCAACTCAATATTCAGCAGCTGTCAAAGCTTTTCAGTTCCTCATGTGAAAGAGGCCGTCATGGAAAATGGTCAGGAGGAAAGAGGTGTCAGAAACACTGTTACTGACTTGCAGGTGTAAACATCCACAGGAGAGGGAGGTACAGGAGAACTGGCAGGGAGGGCTTGGGAGAGACACGGGGAAGCTGTTCAGGTTATGTTTCAGCACTGCCAGGCCTGTCAGTGTGTCTATTAAAGATGGCAAGAATGAAAAATTAAATACTGGATTAATATAACACATCAAGCTGAAATAAACTGGATCTGAAGAGAAGCTGCAGGATGATCAAGCTGGGGCATCAACGATCACAGCAGGGATGGATGGATGGATGGATGGATGGATGGATGGATGGATGGATGGATGGATGGATGGATGGATGGATGTGAAAGTGTTAAATCTACAGATGCATTCCAACTACGAAACAAACACTTCAGCTTCAAGACATTGGGAATCTGGGGTAGAGCTTCAGCTGTGTCAGATGTGTCTGAGAATCTGGGAGATGCACGTGAAGCTCCCTGGCAAAAGGTAGAAACTGAGGTATCTAAAATATGAGAAAATTCTGTTTAAGAAAGGCCTTAAAGCAGCAGTATAAATTATAAAGAACAGCACTGAAACATTAGCTGTGACTTACAAACCCCCAGTATGATTCTGCCTTAACATCTTCCTTCCTCCCTTCCTACTTATTTAACAAGTTTTCCAGGTACAATAGTGCCTTTATACAAAGTTTCAATTCTTTTGCAGCAAGTGTTCCTGAGTTAATAAAAAGCTGCTCTTTGAAAGAAGTTACTTTCCCTTTCAGCACTTCTAAATATTTCTATTTCAACTTCGTGCTCCTCTCCCCCCAAAATCTGAGTTGCAAAACTACTTTCTTCAGTTCCCAGTGGAGGCTTATTTGTATTGGCTTTGATGTGAGCAGTTTAGTTGGTTTGGTTTAATTTTAACCTTTCAGGGGAAGGGTTTATTCAAAATTAATTACACAGCATGAAATCTTAAAAGGCACAGTGAGGAAAAAGGCACAGTGCTCATGGAAAAAATGCATAACAGGTCTGGTTGGGGGAAATGTTACAGATCTGATGTTCACCTTGTCTAAAAAAAGAAAGTACAGGTGGTATCTTTGTCAGTCTCCCCTGTGGAAATAAGAGGCAAGATTTTAAAATCTGATTAACTGCTGCAAGTAAGCCTAAACTCTGTGACTGAACTCTGACAGTCACACAAAAATCAAAAAGACCAAAATAATCTTAAATAAGAGCTGGGTGCTTTCTAAAAAATCTTAAAATCAACATCAGGTGGCTTCCCAAAAAGTAATTACAGGTGATACAGACTTGAGGAGATGAAACCTCTGGGGTAGCCACAGTGTCTGGGCAAATGAGCCCAGCTGTAATGTTCAGAAATATGAGATGGATAGGTAAAGCCACTGGCCAGCTGGCTGCTGCTGATCAGAAATGTCCTAAGTAGCAAGGAGGTACAAAAAAACTTGACTGCTTTGGCTCATACCAACAGAGAAACTGCAGCAGCAAGGAACTTGAAAATGGAAATTAAAAGCTGTCAAGATTCCTTGACGTGGAGACACGGATCCATCCAGTATTTCAAATTTTCTTTTACTTTGGATACAGATGTCAGTGATTACAGACCCCAAAATTACTGCCATAAGAAAGAGTGGAAGGCCATTGCTATAAAAGTCTAAATTTTCTAGGGGCACAGCATCAGTCGAGACTGAAGAATGATCTTGCTGCTCTTGCTTTGGGAACAATAAACTACAATACAGCTCAAACATAAAGAGTTGGATTGGGGATAGGAAAGATGGAAGCAATTGCTTTACCTCAGAGTAGCTAAAAAAGGCAAATATAGAGGAAAATGTCTTATTTCAGCATATAAGCAAAAGCCTTCCTTGAAGTTATAATCCCTGCCGTGATACCAGCCAGATGTTCTCCATAAAGGAAAATTCACCAACTCTTCAAGTACCAGAGGTATGTGAAAAGCCACTAATTTTATACTGGCTGATTAATTCAAAATCATTCCACAGTCACTGTAATTTAACTCATCAATGCTCTAAAATGTCTGGGATGAGTAGGAGCACCAGTGCCAGGAAGAAGGATGGAGATATTGAGTTTCTGTGCTTGCAAAACCCAGCCCCAACTCACCAGGTGGTGGCAGGAGAAGTTCCTGGGGTTGGCCACCACTAAGAGTGTTTTCACTCTCCCTTATACAGAGTAACAAGGTGCAGAGCAACATGTTTTAGTTTTCACAGGAGGCATTTATGGAGAGAAACCACTCTGGGCCTGAATGTAACAATGAAAACCAGCACAATGTCTCCACAGGTTGCAAGAACACGTGGAAGAAAATACAGATTGTTAAAGTGCAATAACATGTCACCTTTTCCTGGGAAGGCTGCAAAAGATATGTAAAATGCGAACAATAAGGATAGTATAATTAATTTGTTTAATAGACAACATAAAGCCACACAATACAGGCAACCCAGAAAGGCTGATTTAGTGCAAGGAGGGAGATTTGATAGCCTGTGCAGGAAGAAGGAATCCTCTCAGATTGTGGTGGGGTTTTTTTGTGAAAAGCTGTGCATGGAGGAGGCTCTCAGAAGTGGCTGAAATCAAAGCATTTGGAAATTTGTCTGTGAGGGGATGGCCCTTTGGCCTGAGTGCACAAGGGCAAACCTGTGGTGTGGGCACCTGGCTCAAGGGCTGCCTCCCCTGGCCCCGCGCAGGGTTTTGAGGTGTGGGTGAGACATCATCATTGCTGTGTCTTTCAGTGTGTGTGTGCTCTACCCACCCTGCAGGGTTTGGGGCTGCTGGTGACAGGAAGCTCAAACCCCTCTGGACTCACACCACCTCTTTGTGCACCCCTAAAAAACCCCAAGTTCTCCTGCAGCTGCACAGATTGCTCAGTGTTACCTTGCCAGTGACACACAAGGCGCATCCTCATCGACATAAACTCATGCTCCAACCAGGATAAATATTTGTTAATCCAGGGCCCTTTCAGAGCTGTGTTACAGCTTTACCTGTGGTTCTCATTAGGCAGCACTGCAGTTTGTGTCTGCAGTAACATCTGAACCCCTTGTTTTCCTGGAACATCTGTTTTCAGCTGCAGAGGAGGGCAGGAGAAGGGCACTTACTGACATTACTGTGCAGCTAAAATACACTTCTGGCTCTGAATGTCAGAGGAATCACAGTCCCCTGCCAGCCCATGGCCTCTGGAGCATGGGGCATGGGCTTTATCACATGCAGCAGTCAGCTACAAATTAATAGAGAAAAGAATACTTTTTGTCCTGTGAACCACATTAGCCACAGAATTACACCATTATTTCTTTCTTCAACTGCTTCTCTGGTTCAGTTCCAGTTCAGCTCTGCCTCAGCAGAATCCTAGCCAGGCTGAATATGAATTTCAGCTGAACCAGAATCTCTGCTGGTTGAATGTTCCTTTCTTGTTGTGATACACAAATTAACTAGGAACCAGAATGCAATTAAGATTGATGAGTACAAGGATTATTTTTTTACTCTCACAGTTGTATTTGTTCCAGCTTCTAAGTCTTCCTGTCTATAGCAGCAAGACTGAGGGATGAGCAGAACATGTATTCTATGTCAGCAAGTTACAGTATCAGAAAGAGAATAAACAGCCCTGGCAAGTACCTCCTACTAATCTAGGAAATGGATATTACCCATACCAGAGGCCTGTGTAGAGACAAATAGACACGATCAACTTTGGGTGTTTTAAAGCCAAAACACTGCAATCTGACTGAAGCTGTGACTCAAATCTTCCTCTACCAAGGACAGGATTTGTTTGGAAAATCTAACATGAACCCCAATTTCAATTTACAAAAAGCGAATTTAGTTTTTCAACCGCTATCCTGTCACACCAATAAAACCGGCAACAAATTATCAATTACGGAAACACATAATAAAGTATCTTGAACAAGAAGAGTTCAACTTATGTTTTCCCAGGGATCATTATACTTTACAGCACCAGACACTATGTGATTTGAACAATGTATTTCTAAATGAAATCATTTTGGAGTTCTCACATTTTATGTGGCTGTTTTTCTGCAAGAGAAAATGAACTGTAATACTGATTTCCTCTCAGCTCTCTCACTTTTCCATACACACACAAGCACCTGTACATATATACACAGTGTAGTGTTCTTGGTACATTAATGAAATGCCTAAATCCTAACAGCCTATTTTAGTAAATTTGACCACCAAGGCTGCATTGTAGAATCTCTTCCCTGTAACTTTTCTTGGCATTTAACACTACATGCAAAGTTAGTGAATAAATTCTGACAAAATCCTGTGGTGCAAAGGCAGGTATTAATGTACTCTTTGGAAACAAGGCCAAAGGAATACACTTTGGTCGACCTGTACTATGGGAGTTACAGCACACAGAGATTTGGGGCCCCATTCTCTCCCTCTTCCCCATCCTTTGGACCTTGAACACCTTTCTGCATGTAGTAATTTAGCAAAGGTTGTGATTCTGGACCGTCGTCTGACTTCTGGGTCACCTGTGCCTGGACACAGCCAGCAAGTGCCTGGATGAGAACCAGGCAGCCAACAGTGCCACAGTGTTCCTGGGGAGGAGTTCCCTCCTTGGGGAGGATGGCAGAGTATTTTGGACTTGGGTAAATTACAACCATGAACGTTGTGTGTGCCAACTAAAACAGCACAAAAATATAAAATTCCCCCCCACGCCCAGCAGTGGCGAGGCTTTCACCAGAGCGAGCGCAGCCATCCGACTATAAATAGCAACTTCCCTAAAATTAGATGGAACTGGCAGGCTCTGGGCCATGAATGGGAGCACTGTTAATATGCTCATCAGGTACTGGAAGGGCTCCAAATCTGACAAGGCCTGCTACGGCACAAACGTTCTGTGCCTGGAAAAATGAGCAGGAACGGCTGAATGAATGAGGCCAGGGATGTTTTCCTAACTGGATAATAATGTCACAGACTGCCTGATGGTGCTGCTTACATTTAAAGGAGTACTGCAAGGAGGGATATTTCTCTGTATTTCTTACTGCTTTGCTTATGCTAACAGAAAATACTGTTAAATCTAATGTTAAATCTAATGAATAAAGAAAGGTGGAAAATCATTTAGGGGGAAATTAATACTGAGATACTCAGTGAAGTTAAACCAAGCTGGGTAACAGTGTAAATTTTAGTATGTCACTGCTTTTGGCTGTTTTCATTCAGAAATGGCGAGGGCTTCTCTGCACTCCTCCACGGTGATTTTCTGAATAGTGAATAAAAATATGAACCGATGGAACACCAGGTAGTTGGTACTAATTGGTGGTTCCCCTGCTATGGAAACATCAAAAAATGCTGTTTGGCTTTCTGCAGTTCAAAACAGGCCCCATAGCATAGAAGGTGCCATTGTGGTTCCAAAATGGCAGAGAAACTTCAACTGCACAGATGATGTATGCTGACCTTTTCTCTAGCCTAGCACCACTGAAACCCAATCACTTCTGCACCTGCTGTCAATCAGCCCACACTTCCATATATAGCCTTTTTTCCCCTTAAAAAAATTAAGTTACCTCATACAAAGGCACCTTGAGGGCACGTTGCATTTCCACAAGGGAAGTCAGAGCACAGCAGCTGATGAATTGTGAATTTACACCGAGCTTATTGTACAGTGTCTCTCCCATGTTGATAAACCATTCGTTCACTTCAGTTTAATTCATTTTGAGCGTGAATTAAGTTAAGGTAATTATGGCTGGCTGACTCCTAAATGAGTGTCCATAGAGAAATTATATATGCTCGAGTTATACTCACTTTAAATTCACATCTTTTTTTGTTAATTCACATTGACTTCTTGTGCAGGACAAGCCATTGGGTATCTTGGGCTTGTGCCAGAGAACCTTGAAGGTAAGGAAGGAGATTTTGAACTAGTCTCAACAGAGAGCAGAAAAATCAGATTCTCAGAGGCTACCAGATGAAAAATATAGCAAAATTTTTTTTTATTAAATAGAAAACATAGAAATGACTCAAACATGATAATATTTTTGGACAGAAGTGTGATAATTTAATGTTTTTTATGAGAAACATTAAAATTAAACAGCATGGCACTGTTTCTATGCCCTTCTTGAGTCAGTACTTGTCATCCATAACGAAACCCCAAATTTACCCCACCATGCCCCAATTAATGTGATCATTTAAATGGGCTAAAGTATTTGCACAGCTTTTTTTTTTTTTTCTTCATGAGGCTGTATCAACTTGTCTATAATGTACAGAATTCTTTGAGTCATATGTAGCTTCATTTTCACTCTGGCTTCAGGAAATAAGTGTGAGTTATGCTAACTTCAGCTGGAAAATAATGATGCCATTGCTCCAGTCCTCCTGCAGCTTTGCCACTGTCACATTAACAGACTGTATTGGTGGTCTGAAGGCCTCACACAGCTGTAATGGAAAGTAGGTTTAACCACAGCTTCCAGACAATGGGTTTTGCTTAGGAGAAATTTTGTGTAAACCAGTACTTTGAAATTTAATCTTACAGGGTGTAGATACAGGTTAAAAACAAGACTGTTTTTTCTCCATGAGGGGATTTAGTATTTGGGTTAACCACTTGATTAGCAAGGTTGTGACCTTTGTTTATGGAATAGCTGCTGTATTTTTAGCCCAATGGGAAGGAAAGCTTTGATGTCCAGAGTGCTGATAGTGAAGTATGTATTTTCACTGGGGAAATGTTCTGTGTCAATGAGGAGTAGGAATGAAGCCTAATGAGGATTCAAATGGGCTTCTTGGATAATTGTGTGTGCATGGTGGGGAAAGAGCCAACGTGACAAACTTACTGAAAGCTTTGTACATGAAGATAAAAAACCTTAGGATATTGCTGTAATTCTTTTGGAAGACTGTGCACACACTTCTTAAACATATTGATAAGCGTGAAGAAAAGTTTCAGAAAGAGAAATACCCTGGATTCTGAACTGAGATTTCAGCAGAAAAGAAAATGAAACAAAAAAAAATTGACAAAGCTGCTAATGGAAGTTCAGGCTCCACTTCACAGTTCCGGCTTGCTCGATAATCCCTTTTTCCCCTCGCATTTCCATCTCTCTCCCTTCCCACCGAGCCCGGGCAGCTGCCACTAGAGGTCAGGTGTTTATCGCTCTCCTCACTGCCATCGATCACCCCTCCTGCTGCCCGGTTAGAAACGAACCTCCCTGATGACAAATTAGAAATCAGAGCACGGATGAGCTGCGAATTTACACCACATTTATGTATCCTTCACATATCGAAACATTTAAAATCTAGTAACGATTTTGTGTGACAAAGTTGCAGTACAAAGACGGGATTTCCCCACAGGCAAGGACAACATTCATTGATTCAGTTGCTGCACCAAAACCAATAGAGAAGCTATCAGTAATGGTGATGAATGTAATGGTTAGGTACAGTACATGTAGGTTTGGAATGGTACAGGGCAGGTTTTGCTGCAATTTTTACCAGTAATGATTATTCTCCTCACACAATTAGTGTTTGCCTGACCAATTTTTTGGTCTCTGCAAAAGTGAGTGCCAGCTGGACAGGCAGCACGAGCACAGAGGCAAACCAGCTACTTTACCCCAAAATGAAGGGTTCTGGAGGATGCTCAGTCTAGGGCTAAAAACAAATTACATCGAGCTAAAGGAACTGGGGGAGAGGACGTGGCCTTGGGAAATCAGGTTTTGCTTGTTTCCTGGCTCACATACAATGTGTGTATGGCTAGGAATAGTTCTATTAATTTTTCCAACTTGTTCTCAAGCTCTTTAGTAACTACACAGTCAATATTGCTGTCTTGTGTAAAGCTACAAATGTAGAATTTTATTGAGTTGGATCTTTCCCAGTGAATGCAGTGAATAGTCATACAAACTAACACAAGTAGATCAATCATTCCAGGTACAAATGTAGGCCCATTTCATCAATACTTATGTATTTTATGGAGGATCATGGTAATTTTCTGGGCAAGAGCCTAAGAAACAAAGAGCCTAAGAAAAAACAAGAACTTAATTGCTTAAAATGAGACGTTATTTAAATTAACTAAGCCAGCACAGGGTGGTGACATCAGAGAACCCCACTTAAGCCATTGCCTCCCAACTCCACATCTCCATAGGGAGATGCATTAAATGAGTTTCTAGGGATGGATCCACAGGCCAAAGGCATGTGCAAGGGTTATTTAGCAAGCAGCAGTTACAGACTCCTGAAAACACAGGTCCAGAAACTCCAGCTCATTCATGGTGCTTCTGAAAGGCCCAAACCCAGCTCAGCACAAGGAAACTTCCCCCATATCCTTCTCTTTCACAAAGGTGTTCCCATGACATGCCCCTGTTCCATGGATCCAAGCAAGAGAAGGTATTTTGCTTTCTGTAGAACAGACAAAAAGCCGTCTGCTGTCCTTCCTTTGTTAAATAAAACAGGTGGGTTCAGTCTTCTGTCAGAACCCATTCAGTAGCAAAGAAAGAGCTCTAGGCTATGTAGAGGCAGCCCTGATCAGCCCCAAGCATCACTACCATTCCAGCCCTTTAAACTTCTGGTTTTGTAAGCTTTTCACTGGAGATGTCTCCACATAAAAAACTGGAGCGTATCCAACTTCACTTTAAAATTTATTTCACCTGACAAGCAGAATGTCTTGTGTAAACCGCACTGAGATGATCTTCAAAGCCTGTTCTTTCCTTCACAGCCTCTTTCAGAGTGCAGCAAATTCTCTTACAGAGATTTCTGTGATGGTAACAACAATCATTAAGTATGTCCCAGAGCACAGTCTTTTATTCATTGGCATCACTATGTTTTCAAAATATTTTCCAGGTGTGTTTGAAATAACTAATTTGAATTTGTTATTTAATCTATACCTCCGTGCCAAATTGCAGGGGACCTTCAGTGCAATGTCTTAGAACAGTGACAGGGTGAGAGGTAGTATAAAATTTCATCATTGAAAAACTCAAAGCACATCAATTCCAAATTTTTGGAGGGATTTAACTCTCAACTTTTCAACAACTGGAAAAACAAAATAATCTAAGAGTAAAAAGCTTGAAGTGCCAGTCATACACATTAGCAATAAGGAGGAACTATGTTTATTTAGGTTTGGGAGGGCTTTGGGTTTTTTTTGGTAGTAGAAGTCTTTTTATCTTTGTTTAAAAAGGTGAGGGGCTACTGTTCTAAGCAGCAGTATGGAAAAGGGTAAAAACAAGTCATTTTGTCTCTGGTGTTTTCTATTGTCTCCACCTTGTTTTTGCACAGTGCAAACCACCAGTACAGAAGTCCACAGTTACTCAATGTCCATTTACTCCATGCAAATATTTTTGTTATGATAGAAATATTATTTTAGAGGATGGCACAATGGTTGTGTTACTATTTTAAACCAGCTGCTGGTAATATGAAACTACTCCCAGAGTACTTTAAACTGCTATTCTATGGTTTGCTAAAACTGGATTTAGGGTTTGCTTAGTGGCTTTGATGACTACGTTGCTCAGATCCGTTGTGCCTTGTGCTTTGTCTGCTCAAGAGAGGTACTACAGCTTTTCATTTCAACCAGAGAGAAATTCAAACAGCAAATATTTAATTTTTAGGCTTAAATAATTTCCAGGGGGGTATTCTTTGTTATTTGTAAAGACAAAGTTTTATAAGGATTAAAAAAAAAATTATGAGAAATCACCTATTTGTGTTCTTGTAATGCCCTAAGACAAATGCAAAGAAAAATATTTTTAAATGAGAGAGGAATGGTTCTATCAAGCAAATGGGAAAATAAATTCAGTAAGTAGGCATTCATCCTCATTTTGCAGAGAAGTCGTGTATATACCTTCAGTGTTAAAAGGTCAGTCTAAAAGATTATCTGTTATATCAAACTTCCACTAATTTGAGGGCAAAAGATCTGTGCTCATGGTTGTAGCTGTTTTCTGCAGGGCTGAATTCTTACCAAATCTGATGATTGTATAGAGCCTGCACAGTTCTGGGTGGAGTCCTGCAAGGTTTCTGTGCCTGCTGACAAATAGGAAGAGTAACTTTGTTGACACTGAGTGGCTGCACTTTGGAAAGCTAAGCCCCTGCAGGTGGTTATGAGCCCTTTCTTTTCTGAAAAACAGTGCTTTTTAAATCCATTTAATGCTGGAGGAGTTAGCATGCAGCGAGGTGTTCTCTGCTGCTGCCTTCATCTCTCTGTAAGTTCTGCCCCAGGTGTTTGGAGGCACATCAGTCAGAGGTGAATAAATACAAGGAATACATGCATCCATCTGCTCCTGACAAAGTGATAACGTGACTGGTTTATGTGCTGTGCAGGACAACTGACCTATCTGCTGCAGTCTTGCTGTGTTGACCACTTATACTTTTTGTAGTGATACGAGAGGAAAGCAAGAATGTAATTTTGCTGTTTGTTAGGGTTTTATAAAATAGCTTTCTGGCTGTGTCTCTCTTCTACACCAGTGAATCTGGCAAGGCAAAAAATAACCACATTATTCTCTCACAGCACCCCCCAAAAATAGGTAAAACCTGCTCACAAGGTATGGGGTAGACAGGGTGTAGGGTGTTGATAGAGACAAAAGGGTGGAAATGTCAACAGCCGTCGTGACTCCCGGCTCCACTCAGAGTTCTTCACTGTCAAAAAAGTACAATTTGAAGGCCTCTGTTTCTTTTTTCCTCAATGTCTCTGTACCTGGCACATTTCAGCAGTCCATTATTTTCCTTTTTTTAATACCATCTTCCAGTCCTGAGCCTCAATCTGAACACCACCCAAAAAAATTGATGAAGGTGCCAAGTCCTGCGCAGCATTTACAGAACAGAGATGCCACGTCAGGCTTTCACTGTGACCTTTATTGTGACCCATGTGTCCTCAGGCTCTCCCTGGGAGTTTGCTGCTGCTGTAGCACAGGCCCCTCTGGGAGGAGCTGCCCCTATTTTTGCTGCAGAGCACTCTGCTCTCCGTGAGGAACGAAAAATAACAGCGGTGGGTTCCAGTATGCACGGCATGAAGGATGTGGCTGCCAAGAACAAAGGCTTGATCCACGTGTTCCACAAAAAGAACAGCTCAGGATACTTAGCACATTGCTCCAAGTGATTAATCCAGGGAATAAAGGTGGGTTTTTTTTCCTGAGGCACATGAATATTTTTTAAAAGTACAATTTTATTGTCCTGGAGCAGCAAAGCCTTAGAATTGAATAAATTAATTTCTACTAGTCCTATCATGGCTTGTGATGAGGAATGGAAAAACAATATAAAATAGTAGCCTACTGTATCAAACATATTTGTTCAATAATCTTTTTGATATCCAGGAGCTTATCAGAAACCTCACATCTGGTACAGACTGCACTAGGTACAACCTGCTGTTCTGGCTGGAGCAGTGTTCAGATCAGCTATCCCAATTCAGAAAACTGCGCATATTGCAGGAAGCATTAGGTATTTTCATACATTTGTATTATCAACCCCTTCTTTTAATGTAGGGTTTGTCCCTTCAGTCCAAAGTAACTCTACCTAGAAGCTATTTGGTGAAGAGCCTTGCTGGATTCAGGCCCACTGGAAACTATTTATCACCGTTTACAGAAGAGAAAAACAGGGCCACCAGATTAGCAACCAAATCTAAAACTGACTTCAAAGTACATTCTCCGATAGCACAAACCACATCTTTCAAATTTACGGGCATGAGCAGATATCTGAGAAAAACAAGAAATCATCATTTATCCAAAGACAGCCTTTCACGAAACATGGGTACAAATAAAATGTGCATACCTTCCAGAAGCAAAAACTGTAGCTAGGTCTCAAAGGTAACTCAAATCTGACTAGATTAATTTAACATCTGTTAGTTGTATTTCTAAATCAAAACATCATTAGTGTAATATACATACCAGCTGTAAAGTTTTTATTTCTGGAGTGAAAAACCAATGTAAGATCTAGAGACAGAAAAACAACAAAAAATGGCTAGTTGTTCCACTTGGGCTCTCCAAGGATTTACAGAGTTTAGGGAGAAAAAAATCAGCATTGTATTTTATTTTTAATCAGTGATTCACTGGATCTGGATAAACTACATTTTGATACCAGTATTCCACTCTCATTTTTTGAATTTCTAGCTCACCGTTATTTATGTAATAATTTTTTTTTCCTCCATATAGTTCCTGGGATTGATAGTGGGGCAATGACTGACATGAGTCATTTCTCTAAGAGCAAATCAAAGCTGCTAAAATGTCTTAGGATCTTTAGCTATGTATAGGCAAACAGCACTTCCCCAAATTGAGAGAAATCCTAAGATTTAGCCCCAAAGAACTGAATAGTCAGGTAAACATGAGCAAGAATTTAGTATAATTATGTTAAAAATAGTCAATGAAGAGCTGGCCAATTGGAAAAACAAAGTTTGCAAAAGAAATAGGGTTTGAAGGACTGATACAAAGAGAGCAGGCAAGGACAGTGTGTGCTTGTGAAGAGGGACATTGACCCAATCAAGGGGTTTGAAGATGGAGGAAAGAAAAGAGGAATTAAACTAATACTGGTGCAATGGGAAACCAAACAACCCACCAGGGATTTCAACCAGACTTTGATCTGTTTTTTAATATCCGAAGAAAGTGGATATGGCCTTTACCACCTTTTTCCAAGGTGTGGTTTAACACACCTTGGTGAAGTGCTGTAACACCTTACAGCTGCAAGGGGGAAGGTCTCTTTCCTCTGCCCTCTCCTGGCGCCCTCTCCTCACCCTTGTGCCTGCTCTGATGTTCCCTGGCTCCCAGCTGAGGCAACACAAGTCCCTAATCTACAGACAACTAGCCAGTCTCTTGGGGGAGGGTTGAAAAATGCCAAGAATACTAAAGCCCAAAGAAGGTAAATGGTGGAGCCTGTGCCTGAAAGAAGAGGTAGGAGGAGGGAATGTGGTTTTCCATTTTCAGTTCTGCATTGATTTTACCCCAAAAGACTCCTCTGCTGCCAGAACACTGTGAACTGCAGCTATGTGACACCTGTGACACCTGGCTTGAGCATTTCTTCCTGACTCAGTTTCCAGTCTGAGCACCAGCCTATGCCATTGCCCTTGATAAGGAAGGGGAAAAAAAAAAAAAAAAAAAAAAAAAA